>OZ053310.1:6320962-6664411 GCA_964056655.1 Arabis hirsuta | reverse complement strand
CTGGAATTGACTTAGGTGGGCGAGTTGTCTTTAGCCAACGAAAGTTGAAGTTAAAGCAACTCGTGAACAAATCGACCCTAATCGTTTAATGCTCTTCATTCTTTGTAACCTCAAACGACAGTTTAGGGTGTTAGATTGTTTGTTGAAGTAGTTGACCACGACAGTGAGTCTTCTTGAATCTATGGTTGAGTTCTAAATTGGTTCATAACTTGATAACCTGAATAATTGCTTGGTTTTGATATCCTAATCCCTGAGATATCCCTTGACCTAACTCTTTATTTCTATTGTTTTAAACCGAATATTACTTTTATTTGCTTTCTAATCGTGACAACTTAAAACACTTGATCGCTTAGCTGAAATTGTATCTCAAAAGATTAGAATGTATTGCTGGTCCCTTTGAACGAACCTCACTATTCTACATTCGAATTAGTGCTACCTAGGTTTAATCTTATAAAACCGGATAAAGGACAAAACATCATCCACCTTGGCCAAGCTTATTTTCAGACGAAAATTCATCGGTCGCCATTACGATCATACTTATATAATGCGTTTTTGGCGCATTCTAACCTTTGTTTTGTAGGATTTTATCGAGTCTATCGTTCTCTTTCGAGTCATTCTAGGTATAAAAGTTGCTGGAAACAAAGATTGGAGCTTGCGGACTGGACTTGGCGGAAAAAGAGGAAATGTGGATCTTTTTGAAGTTTCTGCCCAGAAAAGAGCACCTGCTCTCCAGAAGATCAACTTAAGAAAATATTCACTAAACCTAATTTTGCAACCCTATCTTTGGGCCAGCCGCCGTGGGCCTTTAAATAAGTTTTTCCCTGGATCTTTTCAGGGCATCACGCAGCAGAGAGACAGCCGCAACACAGCAACAACGCAACAGAGATTCACGAGAGAGAGAGAGAGATTCAAATACTTGTTTTAGAGATTTGTCTTTCACGTTTTTTGTTGAATTTTTCCTAAACCCTAATCTCTTACTTTGATTCAATGAAGTTTCTCTTATCACTTGGTGCTGTTGATTTCTTGAATATGTGCGAGTAATCCACTTGTTAGGTTGAGGGGTTTCGATGGGATTAAAGAATCATAACTAAGCATAGATAGGTTTTGAACATCATTCGATATCTCCACCTAGAGTCGATCGTATTGCCTAGGTTAACTTGATCACCTAGCCTCTGAGTTTAGGTTGAATCTACTCATCAAAAGTGTTGTAGATTGCTGGAATTTACTTAGGTGGGCGAGTTGTCTTTAGCCAACGAAAGTTGAAGTTAAAGCAACTCGTGAACAAATCAACCCAAATCGTTTAATGCTCTTCATTCTTTGTAACCCCAAACGACAGTTTAGGGTGTTAGATTGTTTGTTGAAGTAGTTGATGCTACGACAGTGGGTCCTCTTGAATCTATGGTTGAGTTCTAGATTGGTTCATAACTTGATAACCTGAATAATGCTTGGTTTCGATGTCCTAATCCCTGAGATATCCCTTGACCTAACTCTTTCCTTCTTTGTTTTCAACCGAATTTTACTCTTATTTGCTTTGGTTAATCGTGACAATTAAACCTCTTTTGATCGCTTAGCTGAACTTGTATCCCATAGGATTAGAGAGTATTGCTGGTCCCTTAACGAACCTCACTATTCTGCATTCGAATTAGTGAACCCTAGGTTTTCATCAATTAGCGCCGTTGCGACGGGGATCAATTCGATACCTCTAATTTTCGTTTACGATTTTAGACTAAGTACTAAACTCGTTCTTTTGTTTTTTTCGCGTGTGTTTCAGGTGTATGAACTCAAAGACAACAAGGAGAACTCTTCAGACTCCCCTCGTCACTTTGACTAACCCAGAACTCGCGAGACTAGAACGAGAAAACAGACGACAAAGGCCTAATCCCGCTGATATGGGCGAACAAGGCGACAACAACATGGCGGCTGAGCTGCAAAGGCTACAAGAGCAGATGGCTCAGATGCAACAGCAGCACGCGCGCGAGCAACAGCAACAACGCGCGCGTGAGCAGCAGCGAGCCATAGGGGATATGGACAATCCCCATGCTTTCTACCGAAACCGGGCTGCTATAGTTCCCCCAGCTGTTGAGAGGCAAGATTATGAGATCAAGCCTCAGATGATATCGCTGGTTAAGCAACACTTGTTCCACGGGCTGCCTGCGGAAATACCGATGGACCATATAGAAAACTTCGAGGAGATCTGCTCCACGACGATATCTAATGGGATGAACCCGGATTTCTTGAAGTGTAAGCTTTTTCCCTTCTCACTCGCGGGCAAAGCTTCACGGTGGCTCAAGTCTCTACCAGCTGGATCCATCACGACCTGGACACAATGTAGAGCTGCGTTTTTGGACCACTTCTACACCAAGTCCAAAACCGCAAGTCTAAGGAACAAGATCTCCTCTTTCCAACAACATTCAGGAGAGTCCTTCTGCGAGGCATGGGAAAGGTTCAAGGAGTACAAAAGGGAATGCCCACATCATGGTTTCACCGATGAGAATCTGCTTAGTATCTTCTACGATGGTGTTGACTGGGACTATAGGAATGCGCTGAACGCTGCAAGTGATGGCGACTTTATGACCAGGACCAGAGAGGGTGCGTATAAGCTGATTGAGAACTTGGCCGTGAGCTCAAGCAACAAGTCCCAAGAGTATGATAGGACTATGCAATCCAACGGAAAGGATTCTGCCAAGATCGATGACCTTACGGCCAAAATCAATTTATTGCTCAAAGCGAACCAAAGGATGGTTCATTTTGCTGATGAGACTGGCGAACCACTTGCTGAGGAAATGGTTGAGGAAGGAGACACTGATCAGGGAGAGGTCAGTTACGTTAATGGCCAAGGGTTTGTGAGGAACCGCGGTTTCAACCAGAATTACAGGAATCATCCCAATTTCTCCTACAGGAGTACGAATGTTGAGAACCCGCAGGACTAGGTTTATCCGCAGCAAACCGGCTCTCAGAAAATTTTTCCTCAAGGTTTCCAAGGGAAGACGTTCCTTCCCTTTCAAGGTCAGAAACCGCAATTCTCTAACTGGGGGTATCTTGTCTCAGCGTCTGTGAGCGTCTTGCTCACAAAGAAGATGGGCTTCTGTTTGCCTCTTTCCTCACGCACAAGGACAGCGCTAACTGCTGTTTCTGAAACAGCAATGTAGAGGAAGAGAGGCTCTCCTGTTACTGGCTTAGCAAGGATGGGTGGCGTTGCCAGGTACTCCTTAAGCTGCTTAAAGGCGTCTTCACACTTCTCTGACCATTCGAACTGTTTGTTCCCTCGCAGAGTGTTGTAGAAGGGAAGACACTTATCAGTTGAACGTGAGATGAACCGATTGTGTGCAGCCACTCTCCCGGTTAATCTCTGTACTTTTCGTTTATTCCTTGGTGAAGCCATCTGGATCAATGCGTCGATCTGCTTCGGGTTAGCCTCAATGCCCCGGCGAGTGACTAGGTATCCGAGGAACTCGCCAGAAGTCACAGCAAATCTACACTTCGCTGGGTTCAGCTTCATGTTATGGAGGTTCAGCTGGTTGAAGCACTCTTCCAAGTGGGAGATGTGGTCCTCCTCTTCAAGTGACTTTACGAGCATGTCATCTATGTAGACCTCCATAGTCTTCCCAAGCTGGTACTGGAACATCTTGTTCACCAGCCTCTGATACGTTGTACCGGCGTTCTTCAGGCCAAAGGGCATTACCTTGTAGCAGTAGATGTCGCGGTCTGTGATGAATGTTGTCTTCTCTCGGTCTTCCGGGTGCATCAGAATCTGGTTGTAGCCAGAGAAGGCATCCATGAAGCTCAGAAGCTTGTTACCCGCTGTTGCTTCCACTAGGCGGTCAATATGAGGTAGAGGGAAGCTGTCCTTTGGGCAGGCTTTGTTAAGGTCCGTGAAATCGACGCAGACGCGCCACTTTTCATTCTTCTTTTTCACCACGACTGGGTTGGCGAGCCAGTCGGGGTACTTGACCTCTATTATAGACCCAACTCGTAGAAGCCCTTCGACCTCGTCATTAACAGCCTTTGCCCGTTCAGGACCCAGCTTCCTCCTCTTCTGCTTCACTGGTTTGAATGTCGGATCAACATTAACTTCATGGCTGGCAATGTTGATGTCTATCCCGGGCATGTCTTCAGCGGCCCAAGCAAAGGTGTTGACGTTCTTCTGGAAAAATGCCACTAGTTTCGTTCTGAGCTCTACATCAAGGGCAGCTCCGACTTCCACACACCGTTCGGGGTGCTGTTCGTCAATACTCACAGATACTACAAGTTCGCAGGTGGGTCGCTCTTCTTCTACGCGGCCATCTGCAATTTGTAATTGCTATAAGAGATCAGTCAGGTCTTTGACATGTTCGGGGCTGGTTCTTGCTCTCTTTCGCTGTCCTTAAGGTGCAGCATTGTCATTCTTGCTCGCGAGGCTGCGCCGCTTGTGCTCAGCCATGAAACACATACGAGAATCTTTCTGATTTCCCCATATTGTTTTCACGCCTAGGTTTGTCAGAAATTTAAGGCACATGTGGTATGTTGAAGGCACAGCTCGCATCTGATTGAGCCAGGGTGTTCCCATAATTATGTTGTAGATCGCGGGATGATCAGATACTGTGAAGTCGACCATCTTCTTGACGTTTCCAGCTTGTACAAGCAGGCGAATCGTTCCCATCGTCATGGTTATTTCTCCACAGAAGCCTGTTATGGGCTTAGGCTGTCTTTTGATTGTTGATAGGTCGATCTTCATTCGCTCCAATGTGTTTTTATAGATGACGTCTACCGAGCTTCCAGTATCAATGAGGACGCGAGCAACGTTGAAGTCGAAGACAGTCAGGTTGATTACCAGAGGATCATTGTGTGGCTGGTCGAGACCCTCGGCGTCTTGCTCGTCGAAGGCAATAGGGTCGCTGGAAAGCGTTGGCTTCGCGGGCGTGGAGATGTTGGTGCAGACCTCGGCGCGCCTTTGGTAGGCTTCGATCGCTGGGACGTTGTCCGCGCAGTACTGCGATCCTCCCATGATCATGTAGATGGTGTCTTGTGGGTTCTCGTTCTCTGAGTTGTCATTGCGGCGTTGACGCCTGGGGTTCTCCGCTTGAGTTTCGGTCGTGTCCCGAGCCTTTTCTTTCGGCTTGAAGTCAGTCAGGTTGATGTCGCCTTTAAGAGTGCCACTTGTTAATTTAGCTATCAGTTGTCGTCCCAACTCGCGGCACTTCGCAGTCGAATGCCCAGCTGCTTTGTGGAACTCATAGTACAACTTCTCGTCGTACTCCTTTAGGTCTCTAACCCATGTAAAGCTTCCTCTGTCGCGTCCACGACCGCGGCCTCGACCTCGGCCGTAGCCTGGTGATTCGACCTGGTAGTTATGAGCTCCAGCTGCTCCTCCTTCGAACTAGATGAAGGCGGGATTGCCTTTCTTTGGTGCAGTAGGGGTTGGAACCTGAGTAGGTTCACTCGTTTGCTTAGCCTTTCTGCCTTTTTTGGCGCAGACTTCTTCTTCGTTTCGAGCAAAATCAGCTACACGGTGAAGGGCATCTTGAATTGTTGTTGGCGGGTTGATGGTGAGTTCTTGCCAGAATGGAGATGGCATCGAAGTGCTCCTCTCAAGGCCTCCAGTGCAGACGTGTTACTGATTCCGTCTACCTTTGCCAGGGTGTGCTTAAACTTTGTCATGAAAGACCGTAGGCTCTCATTCTCACCTTGCTTGTTGGTCCACAGCTCCGCATCGTAAATCTTTCGTTCAGCAAAGATGTTGTAATGTTGGACAAACATCTCAGAAAGTTGGTGGAAGTTGTGAATCGAATTTTTCTCCAGTTTGTAGAACCACTAGAGGGCAGGTCCTTTGAGGCTTTCCACGAACAACTTGCAGTAGCCGATGTTCTTGAATTCCATCAGATGATCGCAGGGTCTGAGGTTCCTTCGTAGCTGGGAAACTTGACTCTTCCGGGATCGTAGATTTTACCCCCGAGATGTTTTCAGCGAAGGGTGTGTTTCGTGCCTTCTCCAGCATATAAGCGACCCCAGGAGCCTTCCCCGTGCTCCGGTACATCTGCAGCTTAGTAGTCCTCAGGTCAGAGACGACCTGGTTGTAGGGGTCATATTTCACCCCTGTGAGATCGATATAGCGACGAGATCAACTCCGCAAAATCCTGACGAAATCACGACGAATCTACGAAGGCTCAGCCTGAATCTGGGCCCAAAATGATATTAAACCCATGGGCAAAATGGGCTTAATAGAATAATGGGCCTAAATTAGATTTATTGTTTAATGGGCCAGGTCCATTTTATTAGCTGGCCCACTTTAGATGTTTTCACTATATATAGCTCTTCATTCTCACCCAAAAAGGGGGATCGGAATTCATAAGCAAAAACTCTTGTAACAGCTTTCTCGACAGCTAATAAAAACTCTCTTGAGATCTTTGTGTTTGCTTGCTTTCGACAGAGCTTTACAAACCCTAAAGAATCGCTTAGATTCTAATTGTGAGATTCGACCACCACACTGGTCCAACTAGGCTTTTAGCACAGCGACCTCTTCGTCACGGGAACCTTGTGGAGCCCTGCGCTCCTGCTCCCTCCTATAAAGTTCTGCTATGGAAAGAACTCCTTCTCCATCAGCCGTAGCGTTGTCAGCAGCGTCCATTCGGACACGTCTTCGAGGAGGAGGTTGATCGTCGTCCGATACCTCCACAGCACGTTCGGGGATTCCGTCGGTGTCCCGACGCGGCGGCAGTGGAGGCAAGTCTTCCGGATCCGTGTGAGCGGTCTGAGGTGGCAACACGTTGGGCCGATCTCTCCGACCGGTCTGAGGCGTGTTGAAGAGGCGATGCGGGTTGATCCGGGACCTCTTGCGCTTACGTGAAAGCGATCGCAGCTCAGTTGTCGTTGTTTCATTGAACTTCTGTTGCTCATGCGCTCCCTTGACGAGCGTCTCGAGCATCTGCTTTATCTCCGTTATGTCCGCTGGGTTGTTAGCGGTGTTAGGTGCAGTGTTTTCCATGGAGTTCTCCTTCTCCTCATCGTTCCTGTGAGACGAGGATCCTTCGCTGCTTACACTGTTGTTCCCAGACATCTTCTTAGATCTTGTTGAAACCTAGTTTCTTGTGTCAGAAATTCTCTGGTTCCCCTTAGACGGCGCCAAATTGTGGGAGTCGAAACTAGCACAATTAGATTTGTTAGGGTTTCGTGAAGAGGTAGAGATTTCTAGGGTTAGCTAAGATCACCAAGGTATGAAAAAGTTGTTTGTTATTGCTCTGTAAGATTTTGTGAACAAGATTACGAATGCTTTTTCAAGGGCTTTTACATCAAGCATATATATTGTCTCTAAGGCGGCCAAGCCTCCTAAGTCTTCCAGGATTTCTTTCTTGCCAAGGTCGGTTGCATCGAAGTGGGCTTCGCGACTGGACCGGGCTTTGGATTGTCTTTGTGTCATCGGGTCGCCTTCATGTTATTGGGCTGCTGGATCCGAGGACGCGGTCGGACTGTCGAGGATCCGAGGATCCGAGGACGCGGTCGGACCGTTGAGGATCCGAGGACGTGATCGGATCCTCGGTCGACCCGAGGACGTGGTCGCCCGCCTTGTCCCGGCGCTTCCTGCTTCGCCTAGGCTTATTTCATGATCACTTGCTTTGCTTCGCGGGAAGACTCAGGTGCTATTCCGCCTTGTTTGTTGAGAGTCCGGAGGGTCACTTTTTCAGTTGTCTGACTTTGAACGTTAATGTTGAGCGGATGAAAACCCACCCCAACAACACTTCTCTCGTCTGGAGGGACCTTAAGAATATCACACTTTTTTGTTCATAATGTTCAAGTGGAGTACATGGTAAAAAATAATGAATTCGAAGTAAGTTGTGTTACAATTTCTTACGAGGAAGTGAGTGATGACTTCCGCTATTATCAATATAAAACAAGGAAAAAAAACATAAGAAGAAGGGGGATTACATATGTTGTCAGCCAGTCACCAAGCACTATTCAGATTCGTAGACGAATCTTTTTCTACCCGGAGGGACTTGATGCAGTGCATCTTCATCAACAAATTCAGTTCTTTTTATTTTATATTAAATCCTTTTATTTATTTGTGGGTTTTATGATTAATTGGGCTTTGACTATTTGATGGACCTTATCGATGTCATCAAGCTAGGATTTTCTGTTTCTTCTTGGTATTTAAGTTCACATGTGATGTATATGGAACATTGTTTGTGTTCTCATGTATATTGTTTGTGTTCACAAAAGCTATTAGTTCTTTTAATAGTGCAGTAAGTATCATCATTTCTCTTCGCATAATAATTTCTTTGATTCAATACTTATTATAGTTTGAACAATACATTTTTTTGCTTCTCTTAAGGATTTGGATGGAAGATAGGTAAGAGTCTCAGAGGCTGAGCCTAGGCCACCAAGGCGCCAATTTGGAGTGTCCACACTTGGCGTTCTAAATTTCTTTTTCATTCTAGAGGGTACGATAAGGCTCTTATCGCCATGTTCTAGCATTTGAATGTGGATAAATATTCATGCTAATTTTTAATGATTTTTTATTTTTTTGGTTGGTTATATGTTTCAGATATTGAACTCAAGAAGAAAGATCAACACCGAATAACTCAACACTCTTTGATTTAATAGCTTAGAAAACTTGCTCAAAACTAAGCTCTCAACAACACAATAGCCAATCTCTCCAAAACTCAATAACTCAAGAACTCTCTCAAAACTTACTTAAGATATAATTAACTCGGTATGCTTATATAAGGGTTACACACAACCCTAACTTTCCTTTTCTCTAGATAAGCATACTTTCCTATTTTCTAACACAATAATATTACTTGTGATTTAAGCTTAATTCAACATTCTCCTCCTTAAGCTTGAATCACCTTTACTCATATCTTGAACTCCAATCTTCTCTCTCATTTCTTTGAACTTGATCCTTCCAAGAGCTTTGGTTAGTATGTCGGCTTTCTGTTCGTTTCCCGGCACATGTTCCACCTTGATCTGTCCACTCTCCACACATTCCCTTATGAAGTGAAAACGTCTATGAATGTGCTTGCTTCGACCATGAAACACTGGATTTTTAGTTAAAGCAATGGCTGATTGATTGTCTAACAGCAATGTAACCCTCTCACAATCTTCCCCGGTGATCTCACTTAACAAGTCCTGCAACCAAATAGCTTGTTTTGACGCCTCTGTTCCGACCATGAATTCGGCTTCACACGACGACAGAGCCACAACTTCTTGTTTTCCCGAGTACCAAGATATTGGACTTTCTCCTAGATAGAAGATATGTCCAGACGTACTCTTACCATCATCAGGATCCACATTGTAACTGCTGTCGCTATATCCTATAAGCTTTGGTATTCTTGTTCTCTTGTAAGCTATTCCGAGAGTCGTCGTTCCTTTCAAGTATCTTAGACATTGTTTCATAGCCACTCCATGCGACTCCCTCGGATTTTGCATGTATCGACTCAAGACTCCAACACAATAAGAAAGACCAGGCCGCGTGTGAAGTAGGTACCGAAGACAACCCACATTCCTCCTATAAGCCGTTGCATCAATTTCTTTTTCACTCTCGGCTTTAGACAAAACTAAACCAACTTCCATGGGTGTATGAACTGGATTGCAATCCTTCATCTTTGCTTCTTCTAAGATCCTTGTTGCATACCGTGTTTGATTCAGGGTTATTCCACCTTGATCTTGTAGAACTTCGATACCGAGATAATATGTCAGCCTTCCCAAGTCACTCATCTCAAAATTCGTGGCCATCTCTTCCTTAAACTCTTTTATGATCTTAAAACTTGAGCTGGTAACAAAGAGATCGTCCACATAAATTCCAATGACCAGTATGTGTTCACTAACCTCCTTTCGATAAACCGATGGTTCCTTGGAGCACTTGACAAAACCGAGATCCATAAGTATTTGATTCAACTTGTTATTCCAAGCCCTCGGTGCTTGTCGTAAACCATACAGAGCCTTATTCAACTTGTAAACTTTCTCTTCATTCCCTGGCTTCTCAAACCCCTCGGGCTGTGAGACATACACGGTTTCTTCTAACTCCCCATGAAGAAAAGCTGTCTTTACATCAAGATGATGTATTTCCCATCCTCGTGCAGCGGCAATATCAACAAGCAATCTAATAGTCTCAATTCTAGCAACAGGTGCAAATACTTCCTCAAAATCCACACCATACTCTTGTATATAACCTTTAGCTACTATTCTCGCTTTATACTTGTTGATGCTCCCGTCCGAATTCCTCTTGAGTTTGAAGACCCATTTAAGACCAATCGGTTTTGCTCCAATAGGTAGGTTCACTAAGTCCCACGTCCTTAGCCTTTCGATGGAACTCATCTCTTCTTCACAAGCACGAGTCCACTCTTTGGAAACTCTTGCTTCACTAAAACATCGTGGCTCATTATTTATGCATAGTAGCAACATCTCTCCCTCTTCTTCTGCCAACAAAACATAGTCCTCAAAGTGTTTTGGCAATTTTGTTTCTCTCTGCGATCTTCTAAGCGGTATAGGGGAGGGGATGAGATCAGTGTTTGCATTATCGGAAACGTGTTCTTGCTCCATCGGTTCTTGCTCTACCGGCTCTTGATGTATCGGCTCTTCATCAATTCCATTCTCCTCATTATTCGCCGTAGCATCCAATAAGTCCGTAGCATCATTGTTCTCCTCCTCAAGACCATGATTTCCAAAACCATCAAACGAAATTCTAAAATTAGCTTTCTCTGTATTGTTCTCTCTCCAATTCCACCCTTTTGTCTCATCAAAAACCACATCACGACATACCACAATCTTTCTTTCTTGCGGATCAAGCAATCGATAAGCTTTTGATCCTGGTTCTATTCCCAAGTGTACCAACACTCTTGATCTGTCGTCAAGCTTCCTCAAGTGTGGTGATTCAACCTTTGCATATGCTATGCAACCAAATACCCGTATATGATCAACTTTGGGTCTCCTGTCTCTAAAGCATTCATATGGGGTTTTATCTTTGAGAGTTCTCGTCCCTATCCTATTGATTAGATAGGTCGAGTGTCTCACTGCTTCCCCCCATAAATAATTCGGCATATGCATATGCTTTAGGATACTCCTTGTCATCTCCATTAGGGTTCTGTTTCTTCTTTCAACCACCCCATTTTGTTGTGGAGTATATGGAGCCGTAAGTTGCCTCTTTATCCCCGTTTCTTCGCAAAAAGCATTGAAATCCAGTGATACAAACTCTCCTCCTCTATCCGTTCTCAGCGTTTGTATCTTCTCTTCCACCTCTTTCTCCACCGTTGCTTTAAAGTTTTTAAACTTGTTGAAAACATCACTCTTCTCCTTTAGCAAAGCTGTCCACATATACCTCGAGTAATCATCAATCAAAACAAACACATATTTGTTACCACCACCTGTGTTTGGCGTGATTGGTCCACAGAGATCCGCATGTATAAGCTCGAGTTTCTTCTCAGCACGAAAAGTAGTGGCTTGTGGAAAAATTTGTCTTGTTTGCTTTCCAAGCAAGCAAGAGCTACATAGCTCTTTCTCAATCGTAGATTTAGGAACTCCAAGAACAAGCTCCTTGTCGATCATGGCCTTTAGGGTCGCAAAGTTCACATGTCCCATCCTAGCATGCCATTTGTTAGATTCACTAAGACCCGTAAGCAGTAGGCGTGCACTTTCTTTGAGCCCCATTCGAACTTTATACAACCTGTTCGCCGATCTCTTGGCTCTAGCTAGCACTTTCCCTTTTTTATCTTTCATTACCAAGAATCCTCCTCGTAACCTGATGTCACAACCCACTTCAGTAGCTTGTCCAAGGCTAACAATATTACTCTTCAAGTCCGGAATGTAGTAAACATCGGTCATGATCCTTGGTTTGCCGTTGATGTCTACAAACACAATGGTTCCTTTTCCTCTGATATCGATTCTTGAGTCATCACCAAATCGCACCTTTCCGGTAATAGTAGGATCAAGCTTGCTAAAGTACCTCTTATCTCCAGTCATATGGTTGCTAGCTCCATTGTCTAAATACCATATGTCTTCTCCATCAGTGTTAGTCTCGAATTTGCTTGGTAAACACTTCTCCTCATTCAAGTTGACCACTTCGGCCATCATGAGTGAGTCTGCGTCCTCTGTATCCTTCTCTTTCTCATTCTCATGAGCCTCCTGAAGCTTGAGAAGTCGGTCAGGACACAGAAACGCATAGTGTCTATTTTTATCACATCTGAAACATGTGATCCCGGACATGTCTCTTCCTCCACGTCCACGGCCTCGGCCTCTGTTCAAGTATCTACCTCCTCTACCTCTTCCTCTGTAGCTTCCTCTGTAATTCCCATTATATTCTTGATTTTGGTAGCCGTTTTGAGAATCTGTATTTGTATACAAGAGTTTACTCTGATCCTCAACCGACTCCTCATCCTCATTTATACGCTCCTCATACGCCTTGAGTCGTCCAACAATGTCTTCGAACGTTGTTGTATTGAGGTCTAGGACTTGCTCTAAGGCAGCTACTATGTGTATGTATTTCCTCCGAGGTAGACACTTAAGAAACTTTTTCACCAGTTTCGGTTCCTCTAGAACCATTCCAAGAGCAGCCGATTTAGATGAAATCTCTGTGACTCTTCCTGAAAACTCATCAATGGTTTCCGAGTCTTTCATCCTTAAGCGATCGAAATCCGTCATAAGGGTTTGTAGTCTAGCTTCTCTAACCCTCTCTGCTCCAACATGACGTGTTTTGATCGCCGACCAGAGCTTCTTCGCATCACCAAGCTCTCCTAATTGCAGCGCCAAGGCTTCTGGTATTGACTGAAGAATTAGAGCATGCGCCATATTGTTCTTCTCTTCATCCGTTGTTGTACTATCCTCTTCCAGCACGTCCCAGACTTTATGAACCTTGAGTGCTGCTTTCATACGCATTGCCCAATACGTATAGTTTGTGTTACTTAGCATCGGACACAAGACCGAAGAGGATCCTCCTCCTCCTCCTTCCTTCGAAGTCTGTGTTACTACGGTTATTGCTTTCTCAGACATCCTTCAATTTGTCCTTTGCTCTGATACCAAATATTGAACTCAAGAAGAAAGATCACACCGAATAACTCAACACTCTTTGATTTAATAGCTTAGAAAACTTGCTCAAAACTAAGCTCTCAACAACACAATAGCCAATCTCTCCAAAACTCAATAACTCAAGAACTTTCTCAAAACTTACTTAAGATATAATTAACTCGATATGCTTATATAAGGGTTACACACAACCCAAACTTTCCTTTTCTCTAGATAAGCATACTTTCCTATTTTCTAGCACAATAATATTACTTGTGATTTAAGCTTAATTCAACATCAGATTCAAGATACCATACCGTGGACACTAAGCTTTGGAGCCGCCAACCCGAAATCAAGGCAAACCTTAAGGAACAAAAAGATTGATCGAGAACAAGCAAACCACATATAATAGGACCAACGTTTCAATATCAAATGGAACAAATTTTCTATGCCACTCAATATCATGTTTTTTTGTCTAGCTTCATCAATAAGCAGAGCAGAATTCTTGTTTCTTTAAAACACTTGGAAGTAAAACAATGCAAACTCGAGTTTTGACGATGTATCTCAATCGCTTCCAAAGATACGTTAGTTTTGACTTGATATTCGTGAGTTTTTTGATGATTTTTGGATGAGTACGGTTGGTCACATTGTATTCTCAACATGATCGGACAGACCTATTATAAGCATAGGATTGCTACCGTTTTTAGTACCTTGATTTTCATTTCTTCCACAACTGTTTTTGATTTAGATTATACTTATAGTAAAACAAATATAGAGGGCCATAAGGTTCATATGTAAATTGAATATAAAGATATGGTTTTTTTTTTTTTTTTAAATCAAAGATATGGTTTTTGTTTCACCATTTAAGGTTAATTCCTCAAACCGATTATATATGCAAGCAATGTGATTTCTCTGGAGATTATTGGTTGATTTCCAGGCGTAATTGAGCTGGTTAACGAAATCTGTCAATGCTGAAATCGGTTCAAGGTGAAATCGATTGGGTAGTGGTAAGTAGACCTGTGGTTCGGTTATGTTGTGTTCTTTAAAGGATCAATCAAAATGGGCAAATTCTGATACGAAACAAAACAAAAGAGACAAGAACAAAAAATGAGAAAGCAAGAATCTGAGGAAGAAAATCCAGATTTGGAATCCAAATCGAATCGTTATGGAAATTTCAAAACCGCATCAAGCGACCAAAGTCTCCTCACAATAATTGACGAAATCAAATCTTCCAAATCTCCGGTTATTACAGACAACAACTTTACATTTTATACACGTTAAGAGTCTTAAGACCCAAGCTGGGTTCTTCATAAACTGATTGTTCTTCTTGATTTGTGATATGCAGGCCGTTATTAACTACGGAGCTTCGTGGTACGACTCGGTCTCTAATGTTCTTTGGCAAAATCCCATTTTATGCTATGCTTACCAAGTGTTTGATGGAATGCCTCAACGAGAAAGGTGCTTTATTAAATTTCTGAGATTTTTAGCGTTTTGATTTTAAAACTTTTCAGGTGTGGAGTTTGTAGCCAGATTTTCCCTGCATTCCAAGAGCTAAGCAGCAATTTCTCGAGGCTCAAGTTTGTTTACGCAGATATTGACGAGTGTCCTGAAACCACCCGTCACATTCGTTACACTCCTACGTTTCAGTTTTACAGAGACGGCGAAAAAGTCGATGAGATGTTTGGAGCTGGTGAAGAGAGGCTCCATGATCGTCTTTGGCTTCACTCTTGAAATCATGAATATGTCAGTGTAAAATCAAATTATGGAATGCTGTTTCTTCTTTTCTTCGCGCATACTATTTACTTTGTACAGTTAACAATTACTATGCTTTAGATTTGAGAATCTCCTTTTGCTATGAACCAGTGTAAGATAATCTAATGGATGTGATGCACTCAAATGCCTCATTCAACTCATTAATTTGGCTTATTTTTTCTTTCTCTCAATGCTCGTAGGAGTGTATTTTCTATCCAAAGAGCGTCAAGGTGAAGTCTTGGTGATTTAGTAGAAGCAGAAACGTCTGCATCACTGCTTAAAGTGGAAGATGATACTCCAAGCGAAGAGCAAAAAAGAGAGCAAACACTCTCAAATCAAATGGGTTCATCAGATCAAAGGTACCCATTGTTCGCGTTTTTAAGATATCTACATATATATATATATTTTTTTCTTGGTCAGATCAACATATAATTTAATTGTGAAATTTTTTCTAAAGATTATACTCTCTTGTGTGAGACGGTCCAAATATTACAGCCACGAACATTCTAGAATTTCAGCCATTAAGACCGACCTATTTTTGTAGTATATCCTCTTCTTTGTTTATTTCCATAAGATAATAAGGCTTTTTAAAAAGGGAAAAAACACTTTTCTTTGATGACAAGAAACATAATTATCTTCTTCTATGTAAACAACACACACCTGTCGGTTTATTAATTCACAAAGGAAAACGAACTGATCACTTCACCGAAATTACACATATACCTCGAAGATATTTTCTTCTTTCTTCTCCACTTTTCTTTGCAAAGCTCTCTCTACTTGAACACCATCCATGGCGAATCAAGCTGAATCATCTGATTCGTAAGTATTTACTGATTGCAGAGTAGTTTCTTTTTTTCATCTATAGCTCTAGATTTTCCCTTAAGGGTTTTTGATTTCTGAACATTTCAGGAAGGGGACAAAGAGGGATTTTAGCACAGCGATTCTCGAGCGGAAGAAGGCGGCGAATCGTTTGGTGGTCGATGAGGCAACCAACGATGATAACTCCGTCATTTCTCTTCACCCTGAGACCATGGAGAAGTTACACCTCTTCCGTGGAGACACAGTTTTAATCAAGGTCTGAATTTTGTCTCTTTCTTCTTCTTTTGGTCCCTTTGTCTGAATTCATGCAATAATTCAGTTTAATGTTTTTTGTCTTTTCGGTTTCTAGAATTGGAATCTCTCGATGTTATGCTCTTCTGTTTTGGGAATGTTTTATTCAACTGTGTGTGTGTGTATTGACATGTTCTTTTTTCCTCTCGTTTTGCGTATCGTCTTGTGTTTGTTGCAGGGAAAGAAGAGGAAGGATACTGTGTGTATTGCTTTAGCTGATGATACATGCGAAGAACCAAAGATTAGGATGAACAAAGTTGTTAGGTCGAACCTTAGAGTTAGGCTTGGAGATGTTATCTCTGTTCATCAATGCCCTGATGTCAAATATGGGAAGCGTGTTCACATCTTACCCGTAGATGATACCATTGAAGGAGTTAGTGGAAACATATTTGATGCATACCTCAAACGTGAGTGTCCTGTTTTGCTCTGTTTTATATGTTTCTGTACAGCAGTTTAATGTTGGTGTACAGCAGTTTAATGTTAGTATCTGTGTGTTGGGTTTTGTATCTTGGTAGCTTATTTCTTAGAGGCATACCGTCCGGTGAGGAAGGGTGATCTTTTCTTAGTGAGAGGAGGGATGAGAAGTATTGAGTTTAAGGTTATTGAGACGGATCCTGCTGAGTACTGTGTGGTTGCTCCAGATACAGAGATTTTCTGTGAGGGTGAGCCGATAAAGAGAGAGGATGAGGAGAGGTTGGATGAAGTCGGGTATGATGATGTCGGTGGTGTCAGGAAACAAATGGCTCAGATTCGGGAACTTGTTGAGCTCCCATTGAGGCATCCACAGCTTTTCAAGTCCATTGGTGTGAAGCCACCCAAAGGAATCTTGCTCTATGGACCGCCTGGTTCTGGGAAGACATTGATTGCTCGTGCTGTTGCTAATGAGACCGGTGCGTTTTTCTTCTGTATCAATGGTCCTGAGATCATGTCAAAGCTAGCTGGTGAGAGTGAAAGCAACCTTAGGAAAGCGTTTGAGGAAGCTGAGAAGAATGCACCATCGATCATTTTCATTGATGAGCTCGATTCCATTGCTCCGAAGAGAGAGAAGACACATGGAGAAGTTGAAAGAAGGATTGTTTCTCAGCTCTTGACGCTTATGGACGGGCTTAAAGCACGAGCTCATGTGATTGTTATGGGAGCTACCAACCGTCCCAACAGCATTGACGCGGCTTTGAGAAGATTTGGACGGTTTGATAGGGAAATTGATATTGGTGTTCCTGATGAGATTGGTCGTCTTGAGGTTCTCAGGATTCACACCAAGAACATGAAACTCGCAGAAGATGTAATGTTTTGTTCTGTTGTATATATATATATATATATACTTATTTTCTTCTGCCTTTTTTTGTTTGTCAGACCTGACATGATTTGCTCTTAATCAGGTTGATTTGGAAAGAGCATCCAAAGACACCCACGGGTATGTTGGTGCTGATCTTGCAGCATTGTGCACCGAAGCGGCACTCCAATGCATCAGGGAGAAGATGGATGTAATTGATCTCGAAGACGAAGAGATAGATGCTGAAATTCTCAATTCTATGGCTGTCACTAATGAGCATTTCCAGACTGCTCTTGGTAACAGCAATCCTTCTGCACTACGTGAAACGGTCGTTGAGGTGCCTAATGTTTCTTGGGAGGACATTGGTGGTCTTGAAAACATCAAGAGGGAACTCCAAGAGGTAAATTAAGAGTTCTTTCAAAAATTCGATATCTTTTTCTATTGACCTGTGAATGTGGACTAAACCATTCAAATTTTGCTATGTTTTAGACTGTTCAATATCCAGTCGAGCATCCGGAGAAATTCGAGAAGTTTGGGATGTCACCGTCTAAAGGAGTCCTTTTCTACGGTCCTCCTGGTTGTGGAAAGACCTTATTGGCCAAGGCTATCGCGAACGAATGTCAAGCCAACTTCATTAGCATCAAAGGTCCTGAGCTCCTCACAATGTGGTTTGGAGAGAGTGAGGCCAATGTCAGAGAGATATTCGACAAAGCACGCCAATCTGCTCCTTGTGTTCTTTTCTTCGATGAGCTCGACTCCATTGCAACTCAGGTATCGTACTCGGTTCCTTGTTCTCTCCACTTATGCAACTTATGCGGTTTACCTTATCTAAAAAAAATTCAATGTAATCACAGAGAGGGAATAGTGTTGGAGATGCTGGTGGGGCAGCAGACAGAGTACTGAACCAGCTTCTTACAGAAATGGATGGCATGTCTGCTAAGAAGACTGTCTTCATCATTGGAGCAACAAACAGACCAGACATCATCGACCCTGCACTTTTACGTCCTGGTCGTCTCGATCAGCTCATTTACATTCCTCTCCCTGATGAAGAGTCTCGTTACCAAATCTTCAAGTCTTGCTTGAGGAAATCGCCACTGGCGAAAGAAGTTGACTTGAGGGCTCTTGCAAAGTACACACAAGGTTTCAGCGGTGCGGACATCACAGAGATTTGCCAGCGTTCTGTCAAGTACGCGATCAGAGAGAACATCGAGAAGGTATGAATCTGTATCTTTAAGTGGTTTCAATCTAGTATAACTTGTTCCTCGCTCTACTATTGATTTGGTTGAGTTTGTTTAGGATATTGAGAGGGAGAGGAAGAGAACAGAGTCACCAGAAGCAATGGAAGAGGACATGGAGGAGGAGATTGCAGAGATTAAAGCTGGCCACTTTGAGGAATCCATGAAGTACGCGAGGAGATCAGTGAGTGATGCAGACATTCGCAAGTATCAGGTATTTGCTCAGACTCTGCAGCAGTCGCGCGGGATTGGAAGCGAGTTCAGGTTCTCGGAAACTACAGGGACTGGAGCTGCTGCCGCGTCAGCTGACCCGTTTGCTACTTCGGGAGGAGCAGCCGATGATGATGATCTCTATAGTTAAGATAATCTGATCAGATCCTATGTAAAAACCCTTTGGCTGGTGTTTGTTTGGTGTTGTGTTTATAAATGGTTGAGAGTCTAAATGAATCTATTATATGGTGTCGTGATGAAATCTAATAAGACAAATGGGATTATAAGTCTATTCTAAAAGACTTGGTTGGTCTGCAGAGATGAGTAAGGTTATTTGATAATCTCAACAAGACAATTGACACAATGTAATTTTAAACAAACACAATATTATGGAACGTTAGTAGATTGTGGTAAAGATTATATGGAGCTCCCTCTTAGAAACCTACAATTTCAAGGTTATAAAGATTTTTGTTACAATCAAAATATATATTAAAAAAAAACAAAAAAAACGAAAAATGTTGTAACGAAGATAAGCTAAGTTTAGCGATGCTTGTTTTTGATTTTAATTTTTGAAGTTGATTTGTGCGTCTTGTTATAGTTATCTTTTAAACCGAAATCTGATTTATGATTTATGGTAGCTATTGTTCTTCGAGGTGCGGCTAATGAGAATACTCAACCACTTGTTCCAGTCGCTCAGCCTTCCTTCAGCCTCTTGCTCCAGTCGAGTGATACGATGCTGGTGATGTTTTTTTTATCGATTTTCAAGTTTATTTGGGTACTATGGTTATTTCTTACATTGTGATCTGATTTTTTTTTTTTTATATTCTTTGTAGCTTGTTTTATTCAGGGTGCAACTAATGATGTTACAGTTAGAGGTTAGGTTTGAAATATTATAAAATTGGTAATACTTTTTCTTGATGTTTTAAGTTTATTTGTGTCCGTAAACTTAAATGTACGTGTGTTATTATGTATACACACTCATATATGACTTTATCATATTACATTTGGTGGCATGTGAATTTAAGTTTTTATGCACTTTTATCGTACATTTTCACATTCTTGTTACTCTTTCATTTGATTTTTTATGTTTTCAGTGCTATACTCATTTTTCGTTGTTTTACTGATGATGTACACAACATTTAAGTGGTTGAAAGATAATGTTTTAAAAATCTTACAAATAAAAGCGCAGATAATGTTTTAATACGGTGTTTTAACACAAACAAACCTTCACGCAATGAATGATAATCATTCATTTAATGGTTTTGTATTCCTCGATGATATTTTGCACCAAGGGACCCTTGACTGGTGATAAGAGCCGGTCCTCAGATAACGGGGCCACTATATCGTAACCTTGTCAATGATATAAAGTGCTAATGAAACCAATGTTCTTCAAAAAACAAAAGTAAATTCAATCTATCAACTTTGAAAGATAACTCTTCTCGCATTTTTTCCTGCAAAATCATTCATCAAACTTAGGTAGTCAAACTTTCCAACTATATCCCTCTCAATTGAAAACATCGCCAAACCATTCAATCTCTCCTCTGACATACTCGATCGCAAGTAAGACTTGATCAACTTTAGATTGGAAAAACTTACAATCGAGGTAAGAAGAAGAAGATGATCGGTGATTGAGTTCGTGACGGCGAGGTAAGAGTCGAAGACAAAAGAAAACTTACAAGCGACAAAAGAAAACTGTAAACTTTTTTCTATTTCTTGAACTTTTTCACTTAATTGGGTCCATTAGGAATATGTTATTTATTGATCCATACACATTAAAAGAAACGTGTGCCTTTTTTGCCTTATGACAAAGTATCAAAACAATTTCTATCTATATAGCAGTATAAAAAAAAATTTCTTCTAAAATGGGCCTCTTCAATTTGAGGGCCAAGACAAATGTTTCACTGGGCTCTTGTCAGGGCCGGCCCTATGATGATGGATCATTTCTCTTATCCGACAGCAGACAACATTGTTCCGGATTCATGATCTACTATCTGTGGATCGATCTTTCTCCATTCATCAAGCATTTCAAGATGTTACTACTAGGTACAATCCACCTCGACTTCCATATGTTAGCTGAACCGGTTCACTTATTTGGAGACCGTTTAGGGTATGTGGCTCTACGAGTTGAGGCCTCATCCCAAGAACTCCAGGAGGACTTTAGCTACGAGTTTCGCCGCCTGGCCGCCCAAGGTCGCTTCTAGCCATAGTAGTTGTTTGGTTAGAATATATGTTGTATAATGTGTATAATGGACCAAAATGTCCTTGGTGAATCAATGTGTTTGTCACGAGAAAAGTCTCGATGAGGAACAACAAAACCTTAGCTTCATCTTCAGCTTATTGTAGATTTCTTTTCTAGGCAATTCGTGGCGGAACAGTAGAAGTAGAGAAGAGATTGTCCTCTGTTAGGTTTTCAATTTCAGAAGAAGAAGAAGAAGGGGATACACAACCAAGTTGTATTGTTAATGTATGAAGAGTGAATGAGCTATGAGCCACGATTACAAATTCATAAAAGAGCTTTTTGAGATTGTTCTTTCCAGAAACTCAGAATTAACATGAAGAATCGCTGAAAACAAAATTGATGGAGAAGAATCGACCACGTCAATGGCGGCTGGTGAAGATGGAGACACTGTTCCGGTGTCAAATTTGAGAAGGGAAGGAAAAGAAGATAAATATAGTTTGGTAAATAGTTTTATGGGCTAAAAACACAAGACCATGGTTAAGTTTAATTAACCCATATCCATAGCTATATTCTTATTTAGTCTATTATAGTTATCCTGTATTTATAAGCATGTCAAACGAGCTAATCCGGCCCGGTCCAGCCTAAAACCCGTAAAACCCGTCTATATACAAGCCCAGTCCGGCTTGGCCGGACCCGAAAAATATTCGGGCCTATTTTTCAAAGTCCGGCCCGGCCCGAACAGGGTTACAGGGCTTTATGGGCTTTTTCGTATTATAAATAAAATAAAAATAAATTAAAAACAAATATTATTTACCAAAATAAATCAAATTTAAACAACTACCAATATGTTTTTATCGAAATCCAATTTAACTAGAAGAAAAAATGTGGCCAAATGAATGCAAATGTCAAATGAATTCAAATAACTATAAATAAATAGCACTGTCAAATAAAAAATAAACAAAATATCAAAGTCCAAATAGTAGAATAAGAGTTTTTGGCCAACGAATTACATATATAAAATTATTTTAACAAATTTATCTTTAAACAAAATTTATTATTAAATTTATAAATTATATATTTATTTTTGGGTTTTCTGGGCCAGTCCGAACCCAATCGGACTAAAACCCAAAAATTCAATAGTCCGAATGGATTGAACGCGAAAGATCTGATATTTTTTGGACTTATAAATTCAGGCATGAGCCTAGTATTTTTAAAAGTTGGGCCGGACCAGGCTTCGGGCTTTAACCCTAATTGACATGGCTATTCTTGGGATGTTACAAAAGAAAAAGAGCACGGTCTTGGGGTTGGCTCCACCTTATTGGAGAATCTAAACCCACACGTGGGAAGTCTACAATGACTGCTACAAACAAACACCCCCACGTGGGGGGGGGGGGGGGGCCTATCTATAGCTCATTCAGAAACTCATATAAACCTTCATGTTTTTGGTTTGGTTTCTGAATATATAATGATTAAAATTTCTTTTCAGATAATTGGTTAGAAGACTTAATTATCGGATCTACTTTTATTACATTAACTTTTGAGTCCCTAGCTAACTTAATTAGTCTAAAAGACATTCAATAGTTGTGATGAAATTTTTTGTGTTTGAAAGTGTTCTAGAAAAAAATGGAAAGAGGAAAATGTTTGGGTTTCAACGTGTGTCAGAGAGATGCACGTGTTTTCCTTCTTTTTCTAATTTTCAAATGGGTCCCAATTACTTTCATACCTTCTCTTATCATTTTCAACGTCCAATCGGTTTTTTTTACAATATAACGACTCTAAAATGATTTTTGTTTTTTAAAGCTTTTATTTTCTTTTACTTTTGTTAGGAAAACTAGTAATCCTATCACAAATTTGTAGTTGATTTGTGACAAAAATTAGTAATAATATCGTTACGGTTGTTGCAAGTGTTACTAGCGTTTCAATTTTATTATCAATTGTGACATATTTTGGCTACGCTTTATTCAGTTATAATATATAGTGGGCAGCTATCTGCATATTTGCTATAAAAATAATTAATCACAAAATCGTATTGATACTGTTACAAATTTGTGACAAATGATTATTGTATTAAATTTTCGTCTAAATTAAACTGTGGCGAAGCAATGTACCTAGGATTACTTGTTTGAATGTTTCTTGAACGAGATCCAATCTATTAGTTCTCTTTCCCACAACTTATTACGTAGTAATTAATTTGATATATATTGCAAAACAACAAAACTCTAAAGAAGCAAAAGAAAAAAAACAACAAAACTCTGACGTATCTTTTCCAGTTTCCCCCTAACTTTGTAGTAACGTCAAAAAGAAGAAGAAGCAAAAGAAAAAAAATCTCCCCACCGATTCACAGTTATATGTAGATTCACAATGGACTAACTGGTATATGTAGATTTGAGGAATTGTGTAGAAAGTTGTGGAAATTTTTAGTTTTTTTAACCATTTGATTTTGTAGAATGTTAAGGAATTTTTTCCAACAATACACAAAAAGATAAAATATGCAGAATTTTTGGTAAGATAATAAACACTAGAATATGAATATTCACATATACCAAATGTTTTACTTTTATTTTGATATAATTTATATGTAGCAGATGTTTAATAAATTATTAATATTATAAGACTATAAGTGGTAATTTCTAAAATACAAAACAATTAGAGAAATTTCAAAAAATACCACTTTTCAAGTGTTACTTTACAAAATATCACACTTTTGAAATCTTTACAAAAAATACCACTTTTTAAAAATTATTTTTTTCTTTATATTATTTATGTTTGAGTTAATTATGTTCTATTAAGGTTTAGTTATGAGGGTTTAGGGATCAAAACATTTGTTAGTGTTTAGAATTTTAAGATATAGGATTTAAAAATCTACAATTAGTAGCATTTTTGCAAATGAACACCTCTAAATGACATTTTTGCAAATGTACACATAAAAAGTGATATTTTTGCAATTCCCCCCCCCTCCCAAACAATTATGACATTTAATCACGACATTTGTGAAATAACTCAAAATGGTTTATTGTAATATAGTACAATGATTATATTCACAAATTTTAAATAAATATGTAATTTATATCTTTTTGACCAAAAACAAGAAAAGATTAGAGTAATTTATATCTTGTTCCACACTTAACAAGTCTAAAATAGATAACAATATCAAAAATTTATAGAAAATCATGACATAATAGATCATACAGGTAGCAGATAGACTATTCAATTTGTATGTTTATTATTTTCATTATTTAATAAATTACTACTATTAGAAATGAATAAATTTTTAAAAAATTTACTAAATAATTATAGTAGTTAATAATACAAAATACTTGTAAATTTTGCTAAACAAACATAAAAAATGAAAAATATTAATGAAATAAGTTGAGATTAGGAGATTCAAGAAAAATTATTATTTTTAAAATTTAATGTATTTATAAACATAAATATTTAATTTCAAAAAACACAATTTTAATTGATATTTTTATTAGTTTTATTAATTTATTCATTTAAAAATCTATAATATTCTGCTATATTCAACTGTTACCATTTGAAATCATCAAAAATTTGGCAATATTCTGCAATTCCGTAAAAATTTTCACTTACCATTTACATCCTATAGAAAAATATCACTAAAAATATCAGAGTCAAGTAAAACTATAAATACCTTAAATACCATCGGGATAATAACTATGAGGCCAACGATGTTTTTTCTCATCTCTTTCGTCAATGATGCTGACTTTTTACATGTACAAATCAAGCCTCCTTTATAAAAGAAAGAAGAAAAAAGTCAGGTTTCCATTTATCGCATTAGGGTAAATAACAAAAATGTTTTTTTTTTAACTTCAAAAAACAGCTTGAGAATTTGTAGAAAAATAATTAAACAGTGGAAAAACGATGAAAAAAGTAACTGATCAGGAGGGACCGCACGAGTGTATTTGCACTTCTTTGATCATGCTCTTTTATAAAATTATTATTTTCTCCTCAAGGGTTCCCATTGTCGGCTCAAAATTTTCCACCTACATTTGGTTTTCAACACATGTACTATTCACTATCCAAATATTCAAATCGGACATAGATAGTAAGATATATGTAGTATAAGCTCAAATACAAACAATCAGATTCGTCGTTAATTTTCTAGAGTAACCATCACTAATTAGTCTAATGATTTAAAATGTTCTTTAACGAAATATTAATGTATTTTCATCAGCAGTGTGCGGCATGTCGGAAATGTTCGGAGCAAGAGCATGCACAATGTTTTGGATTCATTTTAGTTAGTTTTTTTTTGGCTTTCGATTCTTTTTTACATGTTTATTAGTGTTGGGTCGTATTTTGTTTTCGGTATTAAATGTCTAATAACAATGACTAGATTGGTTTAACACAAAATAACAAGAGTGACTACATTGGTCAAAACATATATAGACTAGTTGTACGTTTGGAAACTTTTCTACGTATTGGAGATCCCATATATAAATATATGTATTTGGGACTTGGGAGATACTTATATCGTACAATTTAGGCCATTAAATTTTTTATATGATCTATGCTTTACGATGAATCATCAAAATACTTGCTTAAAACTTTTTAATGTTCAATTTTATATCCTCTAATAGAAGAAAAGAAAGAGCAAGACATTAGTTATAAAATGGAAATAACTACGCAAGTCCCAAGATAAAGAGACTAAAGAGTTACTGTTATTTTCACTGTTAATAACAGTGAAAATCCTTTTGCTTTTACTGTTACTGTTAGTTGGTGCGAATCCTGAACTCCACGCTATCCTTTTGCTTTTCCATTTACTATATGCATTTGGAAAGATTAATTAATGAATGCATGGAAAATGACTAGAGGCAGACTTTCAAATGTTATTATCCTCTTCATATTCCAAATTTTAATCTACTACCACATTTTTGAAACAAAGAAATGAACAAAAGAAACGATCAAGCTTTTGCATTACGATGTACAAAAAAGTATTTGCATTATTAGTATGAATTTGACTCGATTTGCCCTCCCTTATAAACCGACCAAAAGAAGAGAAGAAAAAGAAAAAATAGAGCATAGTTTCGATTTGCATTATTAGTATGAATTTGACTCGATTCACATGGACACTCTTAGGCCGTAGACTTTGTCATAATTACTTTCTATCTTCTCTTCATTTTTCTCATTTTGATGTTGTTGTTTCTCTGGTATTATTATTTCCCTTGCATGTTCAGTGTTATTGAATGTCCACACTCTAAAAAGCTATTCAGATGGAGTTTTTTCTTGAGTATCTAATAAATAAGAAAACCAAAAAAATCATAAAATAAGAGAGATGAGTCTCTACATCAAAAACTCCATAAACTCAATTGTCAATTGTCATTGTTTTAGTGGTTCAATGTTTTTTAATTAATTTAACTTTTAAATTAATAATTAAATTAAATAAAAACTATTAAAATAATATAAACTAGAAACCATACGGATTCTTAGCATTGAGGATGTTCAAAGGTTATATACAAAGTTTGATATTTTGTTTTGTTATGACAATCTACAGTAGCTAACATTAATTTGAAGCATAGTGAATGAGATTCGATCTTTGACCTCAATATCCATGATGATTTCAAAATATAATTTCCTACATAAGATATATGTCTGGATCTTTAAGAAACAAAAAAACTGGTAAAAACAAATTATTCATTAGAAAAATAAGTTTTTTCCGATAATTAGTTATTACTTTATTCATACGATTCTCGACAATGGGAATTCGAAGGATCATGGTCTAAGTATATCTTAAGTACAATAAAGTATCGAATAAACTATTCCAAGTAATTTGAAGATATATCTTTCCAGGGTGAAAGGCCTATAAAAAAGAAGAAAATAAATGATTAGTTACTTGAACAACTAAAACTGATTTAGAAGCCACCATTCAAAAGTTTCAAACCAAAGACATATATGAAGCACAAATTAATAAAGCATTTCTATGAATGCATCCACATCAATTTCTTATAATTATGCTATAAATAACTTAAACATCAACCCTAGTTCAAATCTTTGATACTAGAGGAAAAAATGAAAATGGCAACCCCACAAAAAGAAAAAATAACAAAAAAAGACAACAAGAGAAAATAAAGAAAAAACGTAAGGTAAAAACTCTAAAAGGAAACACGGTCGCGGTCGCGATCACGGCTACGCTCACGCCCGCAGACTAACATCGCGATACAACGGCCAAGGATGTAGAACTTGGCTCGTTGTTTTTTCACAATATGGCTGCACTTCTCGCCGAACGTCTTGCACGGCTCGCATGTCCCGCTTGTGCCGTTCTCTTCTCCCATTACTCAGTTTACTTGATGATCCCAACACTACAAGGACAAAATTTGGTAGCCTTTGTGTGAAAAATGAAGATTTAATTTTGTTGCGGTTTCTACTTATGAAATTTTTTAGTAGAGATGTGAAGAGAGGGAGAAGATATTGGAGAGTTCAGTCAATATATGGAGGGAGCAAGCTGTGAATTAGAAAGAGGGGTCACTGGCTTTGGAACGATAAATGATTGATATGTGACATGTTTTTGTTTTCTAGGTACACGTAACATTAATACGTAAATACTATACATTCTAGAAAATATAAATATTAATGTCATATGTGTTCTATGGTTTTGGCTTTACGGTGAAATGTTTGGAAGTTTTTTTCAAGAGATCTTTATATTAGACCGAGTGAAGTTGTTGAGAAAATAAAACAAAAAATAGTGTTTATTTTAATGTTTATCGGGAATATGTAATACTATATATGAACTCTATGAGATATGAAAACTAAAAACTAGTGTGCAAAGGCGATTTATTGAGCCCCGAGCCAAACCTAACTCTATTCTTCACCGCCGACGTTGGCCCTGGACTCCGGCTCCACTCTCATGGGCAAGAAATTACTACTCCCCTCAAAGTCCTCTCCCACAATCTTTTCTCCTCCGATTCAACCTCTCCCAGATCTGCGTGAGAGGTGGATCGTTGCTCTTGAGCCACCACCGCCGCCATTCTTAGATCTGCTAGTAACAATAACAAATTCCGTAGGCGTTCCCGAGGAGACACTTTTGGGCCTTCGCGGCCTTGGTATTTTGCGAACCTATATGTCGGCTCCCATGGAATCCGGCAAGCTTTCGAACTGCTTTGTCTTCAGCTCGAGACAAACTCCTCAGTCACCGGCAAAGTTTCCAGACTTGCTTCGGAGGATGGGTAGGTTTCATTTCCTAGATCCGAGCTTATTCTCAAGGCCCATAAGGCTTCTTCTCATTACCGTCTCCGGTGACTGCAACCTAAAATCAACTATCGGTGGCTGCTCTCCAACTTCCCTGACGGGGCTCCTCCTCACCGACCAATCATCTCGGCGGCTCCTCTGCAGACGCCTAAGCCACCGACAACCCTACAGCCCTATCAACCTTCTCCAAGTATGGGCCTAGCCCAGTCTAGAATATGGGCTCTCAAGCCCAAAGCATTGCCCATCAAGGCCCAATCTTATTCACCTGTGGACTAGAACCGCTGCCCCACTTGATCACCAAACGGAGCCGGTCTATCGTCCACCACCGGTCTCCTCACCCTCCACTGGTATCCACCATATGCTCAAATTTCAGGCTCGCCGCTAGTAGCTTTGGCGCCGGCGAGACATCAAAAGATCAAGTTTCTCGCAGTGCCGACCTTTCAAAGAGTCACCGTACGTGAGACGGATCGAAGCTCAGAGACCGTTGTGTCTCCTCTCGGGAATTTTTCCGATGATGTTCTTAGAAGCCAGCTGCTCTTGTCACTTCGGGACGGTATTGTCTCAATCTCTCCGGATGAGGTATAAATCGTGCTCCTACTCTCCTTCAATCATATTTTTGGATGTGTATGTCACTGCTTTAGGAATGTTACCGGAATCAGGTGCCTACTCTTCATCGACCCTACTGATGGATGTGTGGGTTACCAAGTTGGATTTATTATCAGAATTGGGTGCATACTCTCCACTGAATTCGGATGTGTATGACACCTCTTTGGATAGCTTTTGGGTGTCTTCTCTGTGTACTCGGAAGAGATCATTTTCAGTCCTATTCCTCGCCGGCGAAGGGACAACAAGACAACAGGTTCCCGTCGACTTCATTCTTATCTTAGCCCGGAGTTGTAATTTCTTGGGTTTGACCCATAACTTTCCTGTAACGAGCTTGTTTAAACTCGATTACGAGCTTATTTAAACTCGATTACGTCCATATAAGTTCCTCCGTCAAGGAGAGATATACCATAACCACTTCTCTGGAGTGTGTTCACAAAAGCTCAGCCGGTTATGGCAGAAGAATTGGAGATCAATTTGCTTGCAATCGATTCTAAAGCCCTTTTTAAGAAGCTTCGGTTTGTGTCTACGATTCAAACCGTGTAACCTATCTCTTGAAGTCTATCTTGACGCATCCGGGATCTATTCTGGATTCGCTATCTATTAGTTTTATTGTTATTCTCTTCTATGTGTTTATTGCTTTCAATCGATGTATTCTACTCTTTTGTAAGATTACAATCTAAGTATGAATGAAGAAATTGTTGAACAAAAAAAAAAAAAAAATATATATATATGAACTCTATAAGATAGAGTAGTGTGAGTTTGACCAAAAAACAAATAGAACAGTGTGAGTAGGGGCTGATTAGTTTACCCACTACCATATGCAAACGATGCGTTTGTGGACAGTAGTGGTTGTTGGTGTTTGGCAACAATCATGGAAAACATCTTATACCACTACGTGTCTCTCCAAACCTCTCAAATCCAAAAATTGTTTCCTTCGAGCGTTTGCGGTTGCGGAAGGTTGCGGTTGGATAATTACAAAAATAAAAATTGATTTTTATTTTTATCAACAAAGAGAAGATTTACTTAAAAATCAAAATAAATATAATAAATTAAAAATTGATATTTTAGTAACTATAATTATAAAATATATTTACAAATTTGAAACTTTCTAATTAAAACTTAATAACCTATCATAATTTTATATTTATAGAATCTTCAAATTCTAATTTTTTCGATAAATTGTTCTTGATCACTGATTAATAAATCTAACAAGCTAAAATATTCAAATTCACATTAATCTCTCTAAAAAAAAAAAAAATTCTCCATTAAAATCACAATTTTCATCTTTTTTAACTTTGTCACAATCATAACTTTCGTCTAAACTAAAAATTTTAAAAAAGAATATAAGAAATATATTCATGGTATTCTATTACTAATTATATTGAATCAATAATTTTTTATATTTTATTTTAATTGTATGGTTTTTGATTTTTTAATAACTATATAGTGTGTTTATATTATTAATTTAATGTTTAGCCGCTACTCCACCCACGGTCAACCAGTCATAAATATTTTTCAAATGCACCGGTTTTCAACCGCTGCGCCAGTTGTATAAATCGCTCAATAACGTTTGAAACCGCTACCGCTCATTTCTGTAATCTTCTGCAACCGCAATCACACCCGCTGCGTCTGAACCAGCCATGCCCTAAGTTTAAGAACTTGATTATAAGGTTTATTTTTTTAGTTTTTTGAAAACATTGAAGTTCGGATCTAAATTCTAATTTTCGTTGGTCTAGAGTCATTTTTAATGTATTTTGTTTGAAAATATCTCTCCTTCCAAGTAGATTTGAACTAGAAACCTCTTCTCTATTTTTGTGAAGAGGAAACCACTAGACCAAGAGCTATTTGGTGTAAGGTTTACTTTTGAATTTGATAATCTCACGAATTTCACAAAATATAATAGTGAACTAATTAATCATTGAATCAAGGGTGGTCCAAAATCTTAAAATGAATCGAATTGTCGAGATCCGCTGATAAAAACGTTACAAAGTTTATTTCCTTAACGTAAAAGAACGATGAATTCTACCATTTACAATTTTGATACTTGAATTATACCATTTACAATTTTGATACTATCAAAAACTGGTTTTGGGTTAGGAAAACAACATCTGAGATTTACGATTAATAAAAACAAATACTCCTACGTGTGTTTGATTCTCTTTGTAGTAAACGTGTCACGTGTGAACAGAGTTAGAAAGGCTAACATTCTGATTCTGACTTTATAAGAAACAAATTAAAAGAAATAACAACAGAATTTTTTAGCTGTAAACGTAACATAGCATATTCAATTCTGAGTCCTACAACAAAATTGCATGTGTGCAATATGAAGAGATATGACCGTAATACAGAGTGGACTAGGACCCGATGTTCTCTATTTAATATTTTCTGTATTCTTAGTCAAACATTTAATTTAATTTTGATGTACTTATTGGTAGATTTTTGGTGAACATCTGAAATGTGAATGGTCGGTCTGCGTAGACCGGACCCCACATCTGTAATTCCGGTCTTCGTGGCAGCTCATTAGGTTCGTACGACATAAACCACACTTTTTGAAGTTTACGTATCAAAATTGATTGTACTCATTCTCCATACCATACTGGCCCTATTGAAGTAACTACACTTAGAATTCTTGTTCCATCTTTTTCTATGTGTTGTTTATGATCATGCATGTAACTGTATTCGTACTTTTTTAATAATGTTTTGATGCTCAGTTAGTAACATGTTACAACGACGATCTTCTTTATCTTCTAGCGCGTTTACTCAACGTTTGTAAGCCTATTGTGTGATATAAACTTTCTATTTCAAGATTATTACAAATTCAAATTTTGTCTTGAGAAAATTATGGATCAAAAGGCGAACATTATACAACATGTGGCTGAAAAAAAATAGATATTTGGTGTCGAGTTTACGTCGGTTAACCTAAAGTTATCTTCTTTTTTTTTATGTATGCTCTCAAATGTTGTTTCAGGGAAAGAATCCCAAAAAAGATAAATAAAGTATTATTCAAACGGAAAAAAAACTAAAAAAATTACGTTGGTTATGGTATGAGATTTTTTTTGTTTTTTTTTTGTGTGTGTGCCAATGCATATTATATTTCCATATGGAAATGAAACAAACATATAAGATAAATTTGAATGTTACGAATTTTTTTTATTAAGATTGTGGTGACTTGTGAGAGGTTACTCATGCCGTTATGTTGAGAGCTTTGTTTACTCGAAAATTAAGTTTTCTAAGTGTAATATGTGTGATTTAATTTAGAATTATTATAATAGATAGAAAAATTGACCGGAATTTGTAGCCTACTATATTAGTATTGTTGCCGTGTTGTATAGTCGTTTTTCCCAGGAGGTTATCGAAGTAATCTGGTTTTTCTCGGACCGAGGGGAAGTAACTAATTAGCTATTGTTGTTCTGCCAACAAAAGAAAGGTTTTCTTTACCAAGATATTACTATGATATATTTTTTTAAAAAAGAAGAAGATATAACTATGATCTTTCCATTAATAATCTGTGATCCAACATTGTATCACAATTTTCTTCATTTCATATCCCTCTCTCTCTCTCTCATTTGATCATTATAATTAGTGCAATCTTGCATCATTTGCTTTGTGGCAGATTTAACCATGCAAAATACCTCAAAGTGAGAGGATCAGTTCTCTGGTTCACCGCAAATTCAAGGCTAGTTTTGACAAGTTAATGGTCCCTTATTTTTAGTAACATACTCAACTCAGGTAGTATTTGTATATATGCCTTGATGTATCTCACTCTTACAACTCTCATCATCTTTAATGTGTCTTATATTACAACAATCGATCAGGCTTCAATTCCGTGAAGAAACCAGTACAAGACATTTAATGAGACAAACATACTTAGGTAATGTTCTTCTCTGTGGACCAACAAAAGCCGTGGTGCCACATTTTCAGCTCAGGAGGAGGAGAAAAAGAAGATGATGAAAGCGGAATATTAAAGAATCGATATGGTTAGACCAAAAAAAAAGAAAGAATCGATATGGTGTGGTCTTGTCGTGGAGCCTCGGTGCAACATATGAATTTTAATGCCATTCATTCATCACATAAACATAGAACCACAACGTTCTTATCAAATCCATATATAATATATACTTAGGAGTACAACACAAAAAGCACAAAACATAAGCCAATAATCACATCACACTCTTTAGTCTTTACTTATACATACATGTCTTAGGAAATTTCTTGTCTTAGCCATGTCATATCTTTTTGTCTTTCTAGTACTAACCGGTTCCGTTGTCTCCACCACCTTCTCCTCCATTTCCACCACCCCAATTGTCAAAGTTTTGTCTTGGAATGTTATGGTGATTGTCTACGGCTCTTGCTGATGAAATGACGGATTTGTCCTTTTGAACGTGGTGAAGCCTCTGATCTTTGTTGTATATCCCTCTCCCTCCTCCCTCCACAGTGAAAGAGCTCATGACCACCATTATTACCACCACCACCACCACCAAGACAGGCTTTGTCTGAGTTTGCATTTTTTTTGTTTTGTATTGTTTCTTGCAATGTCTTGTCCTTTTTATAGAATTTGAGAAGTAAGGTTTAGGAATGTGGGAGTTTCTTGCAACTGTTTTCTGTGTGTTTCCACTAGGAAAAGACAAAAGAAAAGATTGATTGATTAGCCTTTAAGTGATGTGATTGTTTGTTATTGTTGTGACTTGTGACGATGATACAATAAATCAAAAGAAAAATAATCACTCACTCGTCTAAATAGGAAAATTCCACCGTTTAGTGTTAGTGAAGAAGACATAAGAATCAACAAGAATTGGTTTAGTTGCCCGAATAGGAAACTTCCACCATTTATAGTGGATCATCTTTTTTATTAATAATAAATTTCTTATTTGTTTGTGTAATTAAAAGTCAAATGGGATGGTTAACAACTTACAAAAAGTAAAATTTTAGTAACAAATAAGATGATTATCATTCAATTATTTCATTTTTCTTCACAAGAGTATGCGTTGGTGGCCTAAGACATGTGTCTCTCCCTCCGATTTATCTACACCCACTACAAAGCAAACATCAGCATCCTAGTCCTAGGAATGGGTCCATGGTTATATATGATCAACAACTATATAACAACTAGTTTTTATATGTGATCATACCCAAAAAAAAAAAATGATCAAACAACTAGCTAGGGGTGAAGAAAACATATCGAACTACACCGAACTAAATCGAATCAAACGAAAATTGATTAGTCCTCGTTCGAACCAAATTTTATAATAATCAATATAATTTTTTATACCGAATTATCCGAATCAAATTCAAAATTTATGAAATCAAACTGAATAAACTGAAATTCACCATAAGTTAATATTATATATATATATATATATTTATAAAATAGTTTTAAATTTACTAAAATATATCATTTATTAAAATGAATTAGTTATTTAAACAGAACCAAAGCGATATAAAATTTGGTTCTGTTTAGTATCTTTTTCTCAAATTTTGAAAAATCCTTGACTCAAAAATGTTTGATCGCAAATAAAATTATACTTTCTATTATAATATAACATCAAAAGATTCGGTAAACCCAAATCACTCAAACAATGCATTGGGCCTTTGTTGGGCTTACGGGTTTATTGGAGTCAATTGCTCAAATGGTGTTAAGAAACACACCAAAAATTTCAATGGAGCTCAATTGTTCTCAATGGTGTTGGTGGGGTGGAAAAGTCTATTATACCTTTAATGAATGTAATTTGTTTTATTTGTTTTATTATACCTTTAATGAATGTAATTTGTTTTCAAACCAACCCAAAATCAAACCAAACCAATCTTCAATTCAATCCTCAACCACCAATTCAATTCTCAACCACCAATCATTAAATTTCGGATCTCTTTCTCTCTCTCCTCTTGTTTCCTCGTTTCCGACAGAAGAAAAATCGAAACTTTTTCTTTTTCATCGAATCCGGCCATCTCTGAGGGAAAAGAAAAATCGAAATCGGCCAGCTCTGTCCCCTCTTCATCGACGGCACAGCTAAGGCTTGTTCTTCCTTCTCTTCAATGTTCTTCCTTTCTCCTTTTTCTTCTTCTTCCTTCTCTTCACCATTTTATTGTTGTTTAAGAAACCGTTTTTCGCTAATTTAACTTGTATTTGAAGTGTAATAGCATTCACTAGCGTGTTACATTGATAATCTACAGACTGTATATTATCTAGAGTTGTGAAATCGAAGTTGAGAGGGATGGTACAACTAGGCAAGGTAGTACTAATACGATACTGAAACGAATAGTGTCGATGGTTGAACTAGTATAAATGGTCCAACTAAATGTAGTGAGAATGGGACGACTAGTATAACTAGTACGACTAATCTGAAGTACGAGTAGTAAGAATGGGATGACTAGTATAACTAGTACGATTACTTTGGTTCAACTAGTATAAATGGTCCAACTAAAAACTAGAACACATAGAATTACTAGTACGACTTTTATGAAGTACGAGTAGTGCGAATGGGACGACTAGTATAACTAGTACGACTAAACTGAAGTACGAGTAGTGAGAATGGGACGACTAGTATAACTAGTACGACTAATACGGTACAACTAGTATAAATGGTACAACTGAATCTTGATAATGATGTTTGTTGTTTGTTTTCAGGGGACAATGGATAGTAATCGTGGTGGCTTGGTCGTACATTTTGATTATGGGGGATATTATTCAGATGGAGTGGTATGGAATAATGAAGATGATAAGATTTTTAGTATTGTGATGAAAGGAAGTCTGGAGGACGTCAGTTATTCTCGGCTGGTTAATAGAATTTGTGGGAAGCTTATGGTAGATGCAGGTACTACGAAGCTTCGGCTGAGTTACATTCCAATGATCGTGCATCCTAGAAGTCCATCATATATCTTGGATGATGAAGATGTGTTAGGATATTTGATGGAAGTTAATCAGGATCAGTGTAGAAGTCTTTTGCATGTGGAACTCGATGAAGTTGTCTCAGAAAAGCAGAGTAATCAGTATCTTCTTACGAATGAGGAGCTTCTTAGTGATGGCAGAGTTAATGATGGTGATATTGTTGCACTTTCTATTCGTCAGAGTTCAGATATTGATAATTCTTTCATGTTTAACTCTGGTGATCTTGACATTACACCTATTGAACGAGTAGAGGATGTAAGTGCTGAAAGGGAAGATGGTTTGAATCTGACCCTAGGTTAAGAATTTAGTACTAAGCACGAAGTGATGCAGGCAGTGGAGAGAGCTATGCATAAAGAGTGTTTTCAGATTCGTATTATGGAAACGAGACCTACGGTATATGCGGTAAAATGTCATTCTGTTGGTTGCAATTGGTACTTAAGAGCTTCAGTTCCTAAGAATTCTAATATATTCTCGGTTGCAACATATCGGAAGATGCATACATGCTCTCGGTTGGAAATGGTTACAGTGAAAAGTAAATCGAGAAGCACACCACGCTTGGTTGCATCTGTGCTGCATGAAGAGTACCCGGGTTCATTCAAAACGCCAACTGCAAAAGAACTCGTAGGCTTGGTGCAACGAAAAGTTGGCGTTGAAGTTTCATATTCTACAGCTCGGAGAGGGAAAATGAAAGCTTTCAGTGATGTGCGTGGCACTCCAGAGGAGGGTTTCTCTATGCTTCCTTCTTACTTGCACATTTTAAAGACGAAGAATCCTGGTACAAAGACAAAAGTGAAAGTGGATGAGCAGAAAAGGTTTCTGTATCTCTTCATCGCTGTGGGAGCTTGCATTGAAGGGTTTAAAGCCATGAGAAAAGTCATCATTATTGATGAAACTCACCTGAAGACTGTATATGGTGGAGTGCTTATTATTGCTTGTGCTCAAGATCCAGATCGACACCATTATCCTCTTGCTTTTGGTGTGGTTGATGGTGAGAAAGATGCTAGTTGGAGGTGGTTTTTGAAAAAGTTGAAAAAACAAATTCCGGATCATCCAGAGCTTGTTTTTGTTTCTGATAGACATCAAAGCATCATAAAGAATGTACACGAGGTCTATCCAGAGTCCGCGCATGGTTATTGCATATTTCATTTGTCTCAGAATGTTAAAGCGCACGTCACCAAGGGCCAAAGGAAAGACACATGTTCAAATAAGTTTAGACATTTGGCTCAGATTTACGAAAAGTCTGAGTTCATGAAATACTATGCTGATTTCAGAAACAGGTATCCTGGTTGTGCTGCGTATCTAGACGAGAGTCTTCACGTGAGCAGATGGGCAAAAAGCCATTTTCCAGGAGAGACGTACAACATAGACACCACTAATTGTGTTGAATCAATGAACAATGTTCTGTTAGAGGCAAGGAAGTTACCGCTATTAGCAATGCTTGATGTGATTTTGGGAAAGATTGTTGAGTGGTTTAACAGATATCGGAAGGAATCCGCAGCAGTACCAGAGGCACAGCTACTGGTGCCGCATGTTCATAAAGAATTGGACAGCATGTGTATGGAAGCAAAGTCGTTAGGTGTCATTGAGCTGAATAGCTTTCTCCTTGAGTACAAAGTGACTGGTGCTGATGGGAAAGGATATCTGGTTGATTTGAAAAAGAAAAATTGCAGCTGTAACCATTTTGACATTGACAGATACCCATGTGTACATGCCATAGCTGTTATCAACTGGGTTACAGAACACACAGGGGTGCCGATTGATATACGTGAGTATTGCCATAAATATTACTGGATGGAGCAATGGAGCTTAGCGTATTCCAGGACTGTTTATCCAGTGCCACATCATACTACTTGGGATATTCCACAGGAGATTCTAGATAAGGTCGTCCTACCTAAATATTATCCTCCAAAGAAAGGTAGATTAGAAACGACAAGACAGCCATCCGTTGGAGAACCTCGTAAAAAGAAGAAGAGTTCAAGATCATCCGATGGAGGTGAGAGCTCGAGATGCTGATCATTTGTGTTTTGTGTAACTTTTTACTTGTTGCGTATGTTGTTTGTGCTTTTGTACCTTTGTAAGACCTATTTGTGTTTGTAAGAACAGGTTGGAAAAACTAGTTCACATGTATCAGGAAAGTAGTCCCATTGGTCCTAGTATTACCCACTTAGTAGTACTAGTAGTCGCAGAAGTACCTACAAAGTAGTCCCATTGATCCTAGTATTACCCAAACAGTGGTCCTAGTAGTCCTTTTATTACGGTTGTAGTAGTTCTAGGTGTCCTAGTATTACCTGTAAAGTAGTCCTATTTGTTAGTATTACCCACTTAGTAGTACTAGTAGTCGCCTAAGTACCTACAAAGTAGTCCCATTGATCCTAGTATTACCCAAACAGTGGTCCTAGTAGTCCTTTTATTACGGTTGTAGTAGTTCTAGGTGTCCTAGTATTACCTGTAAAGTAGTCCTATTTGTCCTAGTCTTACCAAGACAGTAGTACTAGTCGTTCTAGTATTTCCGATTTGCCGTATTGTTAGTAAAACGATGTAAAATTACATTTGTAAACATTATTCGACACCAAATAGGCCATTAAAACATCATTATTTACATAAACTACATAAATAAACTTAATTTTTTGGAATTGGTTACATGATCATCTAATGTGTACATGAAATACCTTATACTTCTAAGGTTTGTTTTAAAAACTTAACCACACTAACATGACCAATGATCGAAAATAGTATTTTTATAAATTTTATGGCCTGGGATTATGGTAAATGTAGTTTATACAGTAAATGTTGGAGGTACTACTAAAAATTTTAAATATAAAGTATGGTACTACTAATAAAACTCAAAAACACCCAAAGTACAACTAGCAAAAAATAGTACTACTAGAAAACTGGTACAACTACAAAATGAAAATGCGGCGGCTGTCCATAAAAAGGCGGTGCACGTTTTTTAAAAGGCGGCGCACGTGTTTTAATTCATTTGTCGGCTGTCACGTGTTTAATTCATTATTGCTCATTTGTTTTATGATAGTTGTACCAGTATTTCTAGTTGAACCGAAAATAAAATTCAACACATAATTTTAATAAAATTCATAGCAACATAAATTCAACACAACAGAATTTCAACAAAAAAAAAAAAACATAAATAGTTAATAAAGTCATACCAAAAAAAAAAAGTTCACAAAGTCACTTACGAACATAAGGGGAAACCCTCGCACGAGAAGGCTTGCATTCCCTCTTTGGCCTAGGAGTTTTTGCCCTCTCAATCCATTTCTTCAATTGCTTTTTCATATTAGGCGTGATCTCCGGAGTTCCCGGAGCCGGTTGACTCGGCTGACCTTACAAAAAAAAAAAAAACATTAAGTTTTATGCCAAGTAACAAAAATATCAAAATGTTAAAACGAACCATTTCTTACCAAAGATTTCATCTGCAATCCTCTTCTCTTCAGCTAGAGCATCTGCAGGCTTCTTCGCTTGCGTCTCCGGAACAGACTCCTGAGAGAAATACAAAACCGTAAGAGTACTACTAATATTACCAACACAGTAGTTCTAGTATCACAAACACAGTAGCTCTAGTTGTCCTACTATTACTAACCTGCAATGCTTCTTCTTGAGTATATGGAGGTTGACTCGGAGGTTGAGTCGCATCATCATCTTCCTCATCCTCATCCTTCTTCTCATCCTCTTCATTCTCATCCTCATCCTTCTTCTCATCATCTTCCTCATCCTCATCCTTCTTCTCATCCTCTTCATCCTCATCCGAATCCTCCTCCTCCTCCAGCCTTCTCATACTCATCTTCGCAGCCTCCTCCTCGGCTGCCTTCTTCTCCGCAGCAGCCTTGTCCGCAGCCTCCTTCTCCTCGGCAGCCTTCGTCTCTTTAGCTTCCTTCTCCTTGGCAATTTTCTTCTTCTTCGCCTCCTCCCATTGAGCCCTCTTCGCAGCCTCTTTCTCTTTGGCTGCCTTCTCTTTGGCTGCCTTCTCTTTGGCTGCCTTCTCCTTGGCAGCCTTCTTCTCTTTGGCTGCCTTCTCCTCGGCAGCCTTCTCCGCCAATGCAGCCAAAGACCCGGCAGCATTGAAGGCAGCATCTTCATTACCTACACACAGAAAGTTTCATTACTAACAAGTAGCCCTAGTAGTCCTGGTTGTCCTCATGCAGTAGTTCTAGTAGTCCTACTATTACTAATCAAGTAGTTCTAGTCGTTCGAGTAGTCCTACTATTACCAATCAAGTAGTCCTACTACAGTAGTTCTAGTAGCCCTAGTATTACCGCGCAAGTAGTCCTAATAAACCTAGTATTACCAAAAAACGTATTTACAAGAGATTTACCTTGGAAAGATGATCCACCGGTTTCAAATTGATTACCAGGCACGTAATCATCGGTAAAATCCACCGGTTTCAGTTGATTTTCCACAATTGTCAGCCTTTCGTTCATTCCCTCAACCGCCTTGTTAATCGTTTCCATATTTTCTTGAATTGGTTTCATCATCGACTCCATCATCTTCTTAATCTCTTCTTTCAATCCGCCTTGATGCTGTCCCCTGCCAATTGGCTCAAGTCGCCGTTGGCCTGCTTCTTGGGCTTCTTCTTCGCCTTCTTCTTGGTCTTCTTCAACTGGTCTACTTCGGCATTCAATGTCCCTGCGATAGAGATCCTCCCACCATATCTTCACTTCGTCCCTCATCAATAACTTGTTCCAACTGTCAACAGCAGCGTCATCCCTATCGTTATCATCCTTGAGCTCATGGTCGAACAAGTTCATTTCATCCAAGAGGTTGGACAGAAGCCTCTGCTCTGCGTCGTTGGGGACCAAAACACTCGTGATATCCTGATAGAAAAAAAAAACCAACTTCAATTACTAATACAAATAGAACTACTAAAGCTAGTCGTACCACTATTACTAGAAATACTAGTACAAATACAACTACTAAAGCTAGTCGTACCACTATTACTAGAAATACTAGTACGAATGGAACTACTAAGACTAGTCGTACTAGGATTACTAGAAATACTAGTACGAATGGAACTACTAACACTAGTCGTACTAGGATTACTAGAAATACTAGTACGAATGGAACTTTTTACATACCTTTGTATCTCCAACCGTGCGGTACATGGCCTCCAGACTTAAATCAGCTGTCCCAGTCTTCTTGAACTGCTTTTTGCACATTCTGGGACACTCCTCACCGTATGATGTGTCTGCTGGTTTTCGATACACAGCATCCAGAGCTGGGATACATTCGAATGCCAAAATCTGCACACATTGTTGAACCAATTATACCAGTTGTACCATAATATCAATTATAACAATTGCAAAAAATAATTCGATTTTTACCTTCAGACCGTTGATAAACCCAGGAAATGTGTAGCTCACACCGTCTGGAATCCTTCCGTTATGATGCGACCGAACGGCGTGTATCTGATAGATGCAGTCTTCAAATGTGTAACGTCCCCATGGGAACGTTCTACATGCATCGAGATCATCCACAATTTTCAGAAGGAATTTCTCAATGGGTCCATTATGCTTTGTTCTCTCTTTTAATACGGTGGCTAGGAAGTAGAGGACCAACATTCTGAGCCGATTATCACCATGTTCTCTTGTCATCCCTCTAAGCGCAGTAAGGACATCTCCTGCATTAATGGATTTGTTGGCTTTCGCCACGCCAAAGTGATTCTCCACGAACCTCATCTTTCCCAGCCTCTCCTTATTCGCCGGGTACATGTGGCAGAACAATCCAGACAGTAATGCATGCTCCCTGATGGAGTATCGAATGGGTACTCCATTAACCACGAACCATGCCTGGTTCTTCTTCTCAGTATTCGCTGTCCTCTGAACCAACATGTTAACAGACTGCAGCTTTCGATGTTGCTGGGCAGGCATGTGCAGGATGTGCTTGAACTGCGGGTGCTCTTCAAACCACCTCTTCTCGTAGTCTTCCAAACCCAAACTTTTAAACAACTCTTGGAATCGGTGTACATGGCATTTCGCACCGAGCTTTAACGAACAAGAGTAGTCCTCGGGTGGAAAGGCAAAGCTTTGAGGTTTCATTGCGTCAACAACCTGAAAACAAATCAAACAAACAATTTTAGAACTTCTTCAATACGACCAGTTGTACTACTATTACTACTCTTACTAGAACTACTGGGACAAATAGGGTTCTAGTTGTACTGATTTAAGTAGTACTACTAGTAATATTGGAACAAATAGCACAAATAGGAAGTAGTTGTTCTAGTTGTTCCAATATTACTAGTATTACTACTTAAATCAGTACAACTACACCTACTGGAATACTGGGACTTAAGTTGTGCTAGTTGTCCCGTTTTTATTAGTAATACTAGTAATAATGGAACAACTAGTATTACTGATAAAACCGATACAACTAGAACAACTATGACTCCTATTATCTCCTAAACAACCTCAAATTCAACAAATCATAAGTTTCTACTCTCCAAATTCAAGTCATTATGCCAAATTCAAGTCATTACTACAAATGAAACTATCATACTAACTAGTACAACTAGTATAAATAGCAAATACAGTACAACTAGTGTATATAGCAAATATTCACAAAAATCCTATTACCCTTTGCGGAGCCGGCGTTGAACCTTCCTGACCCGAGGCCGACGCCGGAGGCTGAAGAGATGGCCGCGGAGGCGGCACATCGGTCGGATCTGGAAACCCTGGTTGTAACGTTGAAGACTGAGTCTGAGTTTTCTCCTCTGTCTGCATCGAACTTGGCGCCGCCGCACGAGTCCGAGGAGAGCCAGAAGTTCCCGACTGTGCGCGCGCCGAAGGAGAAGGAACCGCCGCCGTCCTCGACGGAGGATTGGTGCCTATCTTCCTTCGAACATTGCGGCCGTCCCCGCTCGACTCACCTCTTTTCCCTTCTTTAGAAGTCGAATCCGCCGCCGCAGCCGGACCTTTCTTCCCCGGAGGAGGAGAGCGAGGTCTCTTGTCGGACTTCGAACTCTCGGTCTTCGATGGGGATTTCCCCTTTTTGGTTTTAGGTGGCATGTTATCGAAGAATTGAGTGGATTAGAAGAGAGAAATCAATCGAAATTGGAGAAGAAAAGAGAAAAAGAGGAATCAGTTGTAGAAGAAAATGGATTGATGCTTCGAATTTTTTCAGAAGAAAAAAAAGAAACTGGTTTCTCGAAGAAGAAGATGATCTCGAACCGTCCATTCGGTTTTGGGAAAGAAACCGTCTCGGTTTGGGTAACTGATTCGAAACCATTTCGGTCTGGTTTAGAGCCTGGTTTTTTTGTAAATAAGTTGAACTAGTAAGGACAGAATTGTGTTTTCATTCGATTTTTATTATTAAAAAAAAATAAAAATAAATTCTGTTTATATCAACACCATCTGAGATCCTTGTTCTCCTTCTCAACACCATTTGGGCAATTCTTTCGGTTTATTGAGCTTTTGTTTGAGCAGTGGAACATTGCTCCTTCATTCGTGCTGCTGCAATGGTGATCGAGTCTTGCTCGAATCAAGAACCTGCGAATACCATACTTCCTAAGCTTCAAAGGTAAGTATCTGGACTTTGACGTTTTTCGAAATCCGTTCTTAATGCTTAAATCCATTTTCCCATACTGAAATCTCAACCATTGATTCGTAATCATTTGTGGTAGACAAAATATGGAAACAACCAAGGCTTTGTTCTTCTGCAAGAGAAGATGTTGGAGACTCTGCACATGGAGCTTAATTTTTTATTGGAAACGGATTAATTAAGCTCCATGAGTCCTTAATTAAAGGATAATCATGTGAGTTTCTTCGTCTCTCTCAATATTTTTATGTAAAATTTTTAGTTTTTTTTTTTTTTTTTATGTGTTGATTTATTTTAATTACGAGTCGTCTAATTCAACATTTGTGGAACCCTTTTGACTTCATGTTCTTCGCACATGCCTTGAGCTTGAGTTTCGCAATGTCTTCTTAACCATAAAATGACTTTGAAACCATCTCTTACATTCTCTGTGTTGCCTCATTTTGATGTCTTCCTCAAAGTCAATGGTCCTTGGCCTAACATGGATGATGATGATAATGATGCTAATTATGATGATGATGCAGGGATGTAGAAGCTGCATTGAGAGTGAAAGGCAGGGTTTGTTAGAGCTCAAGGCCTTTTTTCTCTCGGTTAATAATAATGACCTACATCTTGACATTCTTCGAGGATGGAGGACGACTAGTAATCGTTCTTGTTGCGGTTGGAAAAGAATCAAGTGTGACCTGAATAGCATACGCGTGATCGGACTCTCCCTTGGATCCTTATATTCCTCTACTGATACTCTTCCTCTACTCAACCTGACCTTGTTGTATCCTTTTGAGGAGCTTCAGAGTCTTAACTTATCGATGAGTAGCTTGGGAGGCTTGTTCGACCAAAAACAAGGTGTGTATTATATATATTTGCATTCCTTCTTGTTGCCAATTCTTGCTCTTGCAGTGTAAAAGTTCCTTTACTGTTTCTATAGGTTATAAGAGCCTTGGAAGATTCAGACATCTTGAGATTCTGGATCTCGGTTACAATTATTTCAACAGTAGTGTGTTTCCATTCTTGAATGAGGCTGCGTCGCTCAAGACTTTGATTCTTGGTGGCAACTATATTGAGAGTGGCTTTCCTGTGAAAGGTTAAGTATTCCAAAACAAATCTCAATGTTGACATTGGCAATCATTTTCAACTTCGTTTCTGATATTTCTTACTTTTGGTACCAGAGCTGATTAATCTGACAAGCTTGGAAGTACTAGATCTAAAGCTGAACAATATCAGTGGCCATTTACCAGGACAAGGTAAGTTTTTGACTTTGATTCTCCACAAACACTCTGTGCTCTAATTGATTCGATTTTCATTTTGGCACGTTGAGTGTCTCCATTTTCATTTTGATACGCTATATATGTTCTTTTGATAGTAATTCTATTGCTGCGCTTAACTGATGTTCATATGATTTATAAAACTAATCTTGCATATTTTTCTTTGTAGCAGAGCTCACCAATCTGCAAAAGCTCAAAGCTTTGGATCTAAGTGAGAATCAGTTATCTGGTTCACTACAAGGCAAGTGGTAAACACATGTTCCCTTTTTTTTTGTAAAAGTAGAAAACTAGTCTCAGCTTATAGTGTATATATTGCCTTGATGTTTCTGTGTGAACTCTATTACTGCAGGAATTTGCAGTTTAGAGCAGTTGCAAGAGCTTCGTCTTAGTCAAAACAGATTTGTGGGTAAAATCCCTCTCTGTTTTTCTAGCTTCTCCAAACTCCGAGTTCTTGATCTATCATCGAATCACCTAAGCAGGAAGCTTCCTTCTTTCATCAGTAACTTCAAATCCATGGAATACTTATCACTACAAGATAACAACTTCGAAGGCTTGTTCTCGTTGGATTTGATCGCTGAATTAACTGAGCTCAAGGTTTTCAAACTCTCATCAAGGTCTAATATGCTGCAAGTAGTAGAGACTAACGTCTCCACTGGCCTACAATCGCAGCTAAGTTGTATTGCATTGCCATACTGCAACCTGGATAAAGTCCCTGGCTTTCTCCGGTATCAGAAGGAATTGCGGGTCATCGATCTCTCCAGCAATACGCTATCCGGAGTGTTCCCCACCTGGCTGCTTGAAAATAACACTGGGCTTCAGGTTCTATTGTTGCAGAACAACTCATTCAACACCTTTACACTTCCAAGACTGCACAAGTTGCAATTTCTGGATCTTTCGGCTAACAGTTTCAACCATCAACTCCTCGAGGATGTCGGTTTGAAACTTCCGAGGTTGAGACATTTGAACCTCTCAAACAATGAGTTTCAAGGGAACATGCCTTCCTCTGTGGCCAGAATGGAAGATATTGAATTTATGGACATATCATACAACAACTTCTCAGGGAAATTGCCAAGAAGCCTTTTCACTGGTTGCTATTCACTGAAATGGCTTAAGCTCTCTCACAACAGATTCAGCGGTCCAATTATTCGTAAATCGAGTGACGAGACCTCGTTGGTGACGTTGATCATGGACAATAACATGTTTACTGGGAAGATCACAGACAATCTACGCAACTTAAGGCTCTTGACAGTGATAGACTTATCCAACAACTTCCTCACAGGTACAATTCCAAGATGGTTAGGCAGTTTCTTCTTGGACATTCTGAGGCTCTCAAATAACCGTTTACAAGGTGCAATTCCACCTTCTTTGTTCAACATTCCATATCTCTGGTTCTTGGATCTTTCTGGAAACTTCTTATCGGGTAGCTTACCTCGGCGTTCTGACTCGGATTACGGCTATATATTGGACCTGCATAACAACAATCTCACTGGTTCTATTCCAGACACGTTGTGGAAAGGAATGGTTTTGCTTGATCTGAGAAACAACCAACTGTCTGGAAACATTCCCCGGTTCAGGAGCACCCTGAGCATAGATATTGTTCTGTTGAGGGGTAATAACTTGACAGGAAAGATACCCGCCGAGCTATGCGGTTTAAGCAATGTAAGAATGTTGGACCTTGCTCACAACAGATTGAATGAGTCCATACCCTCATGTCTCACTAATCTATCGTTTGGTTTGGGAGGAGATGGTCATACTAATCCAGAGTGGTACCCGGCGAACATGTTCTCATACTTTATGGATATACACACTGAAGTATATTACGAGTCCGTACTTGTGTCAGACCGGTTTGGTCTAGACTACTCAGTAGATTTTAAAGTCCAAGTTGAGTTTGCTGTGAAACAGAGGTATGACTCGTACATGAGAGGTACTCTTAACCAGATGTTTGGCCTGGATCTTTCGAGCAACGAGTTAAGTGGTAGGATCCCGGAAGAGCTAGGTGATCTTGAGAGAGTACGTTCGCTGAATCTTTCACGGAATTCATTATCGGGTTCTATACCTGGAAGCTTCTCCAAACTAAAAAGCATAGAAAGCTTGGATCTTTCTTTCAACAAGTTACATGGAACCATTCCGTCTCAACTCACAATGCTGCAATCTATCAGGTGTGATTCCACAAGGAAAACAGTTCAATACATTTGGTGAGAAGAGTTACTTAGGTAATCTTCTTCTATGTGGATCACCCACCAACAGAAGTTGTGGTACTACAAGCAGCTTAGGTGAAGAAGAAGAAGAAGATGATGATCAAAGCGGATTAATCGATATGGTGGTCTTGTGGTGGAGCCTCAGTGCGACCTATGTAACGGTTTTGATGGGGTTTTCAGTGTTTCTCTGCTTTGATTCTCCATGGCGGCGAGCATGGTTTCGCCTTGTTGAGGCTTTTATCGACTGTGTAAAAGATGTACTCGGAGTTATCTAGAGTGGGTTCTAGGATGAATTAATTGTTGAATCTTGCAAATACTATCCTTGAGATTAACATTTCCATATCAAAACCAAGAAGAAGAAAAATGAACTTAAAATTTCTTCAAAGATGATCTTTGATCTTTAAGTTAAGACATATGATTGTTCTTCAAACGTGTTTGTTGGGAAAAAAGAACTCGAAAATGGTTTGCTACATGATGAACCATCTCAGAACTTGAAAGCATGAATGAAACCAATGATAAGCAAAATGAATAAAAATGTTATTTATATTTTTTTGAAACACGAATATTTATTTAATGGTTTCAAATGAACAAAAACATGATAGTTTGTGTGCAAACGCATTGATAATTACAAGAAATATATTGAGTTCTTATGAAATGGAGGACTCCATATCTTGGTTACCTATAAAATCTGGATAATGCGTTGACAAAAATAAACATGTCACCGGTCACCAACGAGGAGCTTCTTGCATATGGCAAGTCAAAACCTCACCGAAGCTTAAAACGTGGAAGATGAAGAACAAAGCTTTTGGAGATCCGAGGAATCCAGAATGTGTCTTGTTGTAAGCACTGCGGTGCAATGGAAGATGAATTACATGTCATTCTCCTCTGCCCCTTTGCAGCACAAGTGTGGGAATTAGCTCCAGTCTTATTCAAGCCAGAACCAAACCAGAACTCACCGAGCACAATGAATCAATTCCTCGCGTCTGCTAGAAGACATGTCAATCTCCCGCCAATTGGTCTCTCTGCTTCTCCCTTGTATCCGTGGCTAATGTGGAATTTATGGAAAGCTAGAAACCAATTGATGTTTGAGAATCGACTGTAAGAAATTGGCAAGATGCTCAGGTCACCGGAGTGACACGAAACACACCCTCCCCCGTCGGCTATATCTCAAGTGGCAACTCACTGTTTTGTAGATGCTTCGTGGTCAACAACATCACGGGACTGTGGCCTTGGGTTGTGCTTTAAGGACTCAAGCATGGCGATAATATTACAAGGCTCTGCAACGCACCGCAACGTAGGGTCGGTGCTGATCGCAGAAGCACTTACTTTGAAAGCTGCCTTAATTGCAGCTAAATCAGTCGGTTTCCAAGCTCTAAATTGCTTGGATTCCCTCTATCTTGTCACGTTAATTAACTCTAATGACGTGCACAATGAATTGAAACCTCTTCTCTTTGAAAGGATTTCACATCTATCTCCTTTGTTTTTATTCCGGGCTCAGACAATTTATTAGCCGATGCGTTGGCCAAACTTAGTCTTGTATCGTTGAACTCGCCCTCCTAGTTGGGAGTTTAGGTTTTAAGTAATAGAATCGGTTCGTTCAAAAAAAATCGAGAGAGTAGTATTAGGGATGAGTCCTCTGATATTTCTCCTGTTTTAAAACTAAACGTCGACCAAAGAGTTCACCGTCTTACACAAAATTATTTTAGTATGTAAAGATATTATAAGAACAAAAAAAATAATAAAAGAACATGAGAAGAATATGGCTACTGCCTCCCAAGATGAAGCGTGGGCGAGACTTAATTAGTTGGTTGGAGAATGGAATGTTGTATGGTTTAATTTAAAATATCATCTTGACCATTTTTTAAAGAGAAGTCTTGTAAACAATTATTTTACAACTACATACCAAACCTTTTAGTAGGAGAATTCTTATAATTTTAAGAATGAGGGCCATTCTAAACTTAGCTTTCATCCTAAATAACTCCAAAAATAAAAATTGAGTTTTACTTCAACTTGACAACTTCACTCTATTTTTTATTCAAAAACGAGTGGAAAAGTGAAATAGTCCTATTTTTTAATCCATTTTAGATTTGGAAAGAACTTTAAAAAATATTTTTCTCATGTGTAGAGTGAAAAATTGAATGGAATTAGAGATGCTCTTAAAATTTAAAAATGTTTCTAAACTCGTCTGTGATACTTTCAACAAAAACAAAAACTCGTCTGTAATACTTTTGGAATGATCATTTCTAAAAGGCCAACCTATTTTGGCTACTATACCAAATATATTTGAATGTGAGCGAGAGAGAGCCCTTGTACTTGGCAGTAATATTCTACTCCATGCGATAACCTAAAAATAAACAGAGGATTTTGATTAGTGACATGTTTTACTTTGTTATCAAGAATCAAGAATGACCTAAAATAAACCGAGGATTTTGATTTAGTGACATGTTTTCTTTGTTATCAAGAATCAAGAATAAATTTACGTACCAGATGGGCCAGGATAGCCAACAGTAGTAATACTATCCTCCCTGCGATAACCTAAAATAAATAAACAAGGGATTTTGATTAGTGACAAGTTTTACTTTTTTTGTAATCGAGAATCAAGAACAAATTTGTTTATATGTACCAGGAGGGGTAGGATAGCCAAGAGGAGGATGGACTGTGTTTTTATTTGGAGTCGGCTTAGGCTTAACAACTAACTTCCATCCTCCCAAGTCACTTCCACTAAGTCCAAGAGCCTTTTCTAATGCGCCTTCTCCCAATATCGAAATAAAACCGTACCTGTAAAAAAAAAACGAGTATTTTTAGTTATGTGGGAGAAGCTTATTCACACAAGCAAGCAAATTGGAGGAAGAGGCGACAAATTAACCTGCTGAGAAGACTTGGTTGACGATATTCTCGCTCGACACTCACATATACGATCTCTCCATATGAACGGAAATGTTCAAACAGTGCACTCCTCACATAATCCTCATCAAGCGAAGTGTCATATCCCGTAACCAAAAAGCCAGAGGGACTGCAATAATAACAAAATGCGTATCATCAACAACAAAATATAATCTTCTCCAGAATTAAATAACAAATTCAATTTTACCTACCGCGACTCTGTGAGTCTCCGAGCAGAGTCAACCTGGTCAGGGCTAAACTCACAGACTTTTTTTGGTAAAGCCTTAACAATTACATTCCATCCTCCCACGTTACTTCCACTAAGTGCCAACGCCTTCTGTTGTGCGCCTTCTTCCTGAAAATATATGAAACCAACTCTATAGAAAAAACAACTTGTTAGCTGGCTTTTAAACTTGAGGTGGGAAAATTTCACAACAAAAGAAGCCACAAACAAACCTGTCGATGACAGCATGGCTTACAGGGTCTGTGGGGATATCGACATCGCAGATTTGTCCACATGAACGGAAATAATACATCAATGCCGCTCTGATAGCATCAGGATGAAGGGATGTGTCGTATCCCTCAACCGAAACCCTAGTGCACCTGAAATCGTAATAATTTGCAACTCAAATCCTCAACGCAAGAACACATCTTATTCTTACGTATACAAAAATCTCCATCAATTTACCGGCTTAAGGTATTGTACTCATGGAGGACATTCACAGCAGCCACACGATCCGCAAAAGATTTCAATTCCATCCCCTAAAGTACCACAGCTCTAATAAGAAATTCTTCTAATTCTAATAGACAAACACGACTAAGTAAGGATAATTAAAGAGAGGAAGAGATTACTCGGAGGTTGCTGTGGTACTCGTCCATGGAAAAGTTGACAAGAGGCAATAACCCTAGCGATATTCTTCGGTTTTACGGATTTGGGAAAGACAAAGGATAACGATGAGTACTCTTCCCTTCCCACCTATTTATACACAAATTCTGGGCCTCCAATTAAAGTTTGGGCCTCAGACTCTTAATATTCTTAGAGATAATTTGCTTTTCTACATCATCCAAATAAAATGGAAATTTTCCGCATTTGAAGAACATACATTAAATAGAATGTTTTCAAACTTTAGCCACTCTCTAATTTTCTCTTCTCTTGAATTAAAAGGGGATGTTGGGGGAGGCAACTTGACTTTGCAAGTCAAGGTGACATGTGAAGCACATGTATCAAAATAGGTCAATATTCATGAGTTATCCAAATTCGCCTATAATTTTACCCATATAAGTAAACGAGTTTTTGTGAATTACCTCTATTGGGTTCATAGATTTAATGGGTATAAACCCACTAGTATCATGGGTTATCCATGAGTTTATCATAAAAAATATAAATATATATATATATATGTTAATTATTCTACTAAGTTAGGGTTTTTCCTTGGTATTCTGAATTGTGTTATAAAACAATCAATAGTTTATTGGTTTTATTTTTCTATGGTGTTTTTTTCATCTTAAGATACCTAAATATTTTAATTTAATTTTTTTAATTGAAAACTTTTGTTGGATTTATAATAACTAGACCGATGCCCAGGCATACGCGCAAAAATCATTTCTTCTATGTGAGAGTTTTCTGTTTCATACTATACTAGATGGCTCGTCCGCGTTTCATACGTCTTATTTATAGCTTAACACTTTGAAAATATGTTTTTGTTTTCATTTTTGTTATGGGATTTTCTTAAACATACACTGAAGCACTAACGGGTCTCATCTCTTCGCGTTTATGTAAGATGTAAGATTTCACTAGCTTGGCGGTAACAACGTAATGGCCTTTGAGAGGCATATTTTCCCCCAAATCAAAAACCCTAGCCATCTCGATTGTCTTCTCCGATCTCCTTCTCCGACGTGCGGTGGTTCTCACCGTCGTCGGAAAAAGTTCCCTTTACATATTGCTTAGTCTTAGTCGGTCTTTGTTTTTTCAATTCCTTTTGGGTTTGCTCAAGATCTGGTTTGGATTGTTTTCGGCATCTGCAATTACTTCTTCGCCGTTGGTGGTCGGCTTCTCGGGGTGTTGAAGGTGTTGGGTTGGGTTCGGACCTTGTGGGTTCATTGTCAAGTTGTAGCTCTGTGCTTACAGCCTGTGTCTCCTCCCTCTACGCCTTCGGTTTCTTCTTGGCTCCCTGGAGTTTTGCCGATGCTGAGCTTACCGCCGCTCCGTGGCTTTGGTCTTCCCGTCTGAGGTTTAATAGTCTGTTTTTAAGTGGCCATCAGGTGTTTATTCTGATAGTGGTTGGTGGAAGGTGATGTGTGACTTTCGGTAGCTCTTTTCATTCTTATCTATTCTTTTTTTTTATTCTTATAAATGCCTTTTGTCTACCTTCCTCATGTCAAAATAATGAGCACGTTCTTTTTTTTTCCATAGTTCCATGTTCTCCTTTTTTCTTCTATTTGTATGTTTTTTATGTATGTTTTTTAGTTCTTATATTCCTCTCTTCTGTTTTGTTATATTTCTTTTGATATTCCGTTTTTTATATAATAGGTAAATGTTTTACTATTTTTCAGGTTTTTATAGAATCAGAACTTCGATCGGTTAGGTATGGTTTCTCTCTTTTATATGTGTATAAGATATATTTTTCTATTTGGTTCGTCATTATTCTTATCTATGTTTGTGTAATCTATGTTTTTTATGTTGGATATAAATTTTTGTCGATTTTTGAGTGATGAAGTTTTAAGGATCACTAGATTTTGACCCACGCCAAGCGTGAGATTAAATAATTAAATATATTTTTAATTGAATTTAATATTTAGACGTGTATTCTAACATTTATAAATACAAAAAATGATATGTATTGTGAATAAAGCTAAATTTTGATCAACGATAAATATATTTTATCTTTGTTATTTTTTATTTCTCCCATCTATTAAAAATAATCATGAATTTTTGTTTTTAAATATTTTAATACCGCTTTTGACTCGGATAAAAAAATCTAGTATTATTGAAAAGAAAATAAGATATTTTCAAATATTTTCTATATTCCTTAAATAAAATTCTCTATATTAATTATCACATATTCGTTATTTCCATATATTTGTTATTAAGAATTTTTAATAATTTTTACTAATTTTTATTAGGAAATGAATTCCTTAAAATTCTTTTAGGATGACACCTAGGATTTTCACCTAGTGTTTCCTCTATTAATATATAGAGGATTTGCAATAATAACAAAAAAAAACTATAATTAGGAATCTAGAAAACCTTAGAGAGAGATAGTGAGAGAAAAAAGGAGATTTTGGTTAGTTTGTATATTATAGTTTTTTTTGTTGTATTTCTAGCAAATAATCCCAAGTTTTAATTTATCAAACCAAAAAAAAAAGAGCATTGTGACGATCACGTAATCTTTCCACACTACGATTAACAAGGTATGGTTTTTTTCATAGATGTGTCTTTATATTTTATAATGTTTTGGTTTTCTTTACGTTTTCAAAAGCCTAATCCATTGATTGAATTGAAAGAAAATATTAAGAACTTGCAATAAAACGTAATGAAGAGAAAGTAATAGTACATTGACTTTTTACTGTTCGAACTTTTCAGTTTTTGTTGATTGATATAAATTTTCACATGAAATGAATTCTTATGCAGTTTTTGAGATGCATAATTTTCAGTACGAAAACGTTATGATGTGATAAAAGAGTTTGAATCTCCATGTGATTTGCTTCTCTTTGTTTTCTTAGATCATATGTTTTAATCCGTGGTAGTCTTTGTTCTTCTTTGTTTTGTAGTTTGGCTTTCTTCAAAGCTGCATATATATGCGCTTTATGATTTTGAATTTTATGTCAAAGCTGACTGTGATATGAACTTCAGACAAGGTGTTATTTCTTCTTATTGATCTTTGTCTACTGAAAAAAAAAAATGGACTTTCTATGAACTTCTTTTATTTCATGTTTTCCGCAGATCGACTTTCTCTACTATTGACGAAAGAGTTGAGTCACTGTGGCGGTCGAATCTCACAATTAGAATCTAAGTGATTCTTTAGGGTTTGTAAAGTTCTGTCGAAAGCAAGCAAACACAAATATCTCAAGAGAGTTTTTATTAGCTGTGAAGAAAGCTGTTACAAGAGTTTTTGCTAATGAATTCCCCCCCTCTTTTTGGGTGATAATGAGGGACTATATATAGTACTCCTAAGTAAATGGGCCAGTTAATAAAATGGACCTGCCCCATTAAGCAATATATCAAATTTAGGCCCATTATTCAATTAAACCCATTTTGCTTATGGATTTAATATCATTTTGGGCCTAGATTCAGACTGGCCCTTTGTAGACTTGCTTTGATTTCGTCAAGACGTTGTGGAGTTGATCTCATCGCCATATCGATCTCATAGGGGTGAAATCCGACCCCCACAGTTAGCCCCCCAGCTTGGCAGTATCGAGTTATGATGGTGCCGAGGTAAAAGTTGCGGAAGTTTGAGATCGATATGATGGATGGTGAAGTTACCAGGCGTGGACGTCTAGTTATCGAACTCCGGAAGTTTCTGTTATTCCGCGTTGAGCCGATGTCAGCGTGTTTTCCTGGGCTTGTAATCTCTTTTTTTTTTTTTTTTTCTGAGAGGACTGATAGAGTTGATGATCTTGATGTGTTAGTGGGCCTTGAGGTCTGCTGGAGAATTTCAAGAATTTTTCCCAAAAACAAAGTGATTTTAGGAAATCCTCCGGGTATAAATAAGTCTGCTTCCTAGACATTATTTTCTACCAAATCACTTCTTCCGCGAACCAATGAGGTAAAACTTCGCACTCTTTATTTTATTTTATTATTATTTTAGGGCTTTTTTTTTCTTTTTCTTCGACGAGCCGCCGCCGCTGCCTCCCGTCAACGTTGCCGCCGATGCTGACCTTATCCTCGTCTCGCCGTTGTCGGACTCGCTGTTCGTGGTTCGTGGTTCGTGGTTCGTGAATCATCATATCGGCAAGGGTTCATCCATCGAATCGGCGAGGTGAAGATCGAGACTTTGTTCGCGATGAAGATCGAGCTTTCCGGCACGCCGCGTGGAACCGCCTGCGAAGGAAACACGACGAAGCCTGCATGCAGCGAGGTCGAGCTAATCCGGCGAAGTTTTATGGCAATTCGAGCGAGTTCGTTCTTCAACTTCTATCGGGATCTCGTGGCGGCGCTGCAAGGAGAAAAGAGGGTGTCTGCCGCTGAGATGTGGTGGCTTCGTGCTTCTCGGCAAGTCGACGGCGCGGCGAGGAGAGATCGGGGAGAAAAAGCAGCGTTTTTTTTTTATTTTTTTTTTATTTTTTTTTTCTTTTTTCAACTCGGCGACTCGACGGCTCGATGACAAGGCTAGGTCTGTGGAGAAAAATTGACTTCGATCGTTGCTTATTGATGTAGCGGAGAGGAGAATTGAGTTGCTTGTTCGTTGCTTTGGAGTTACTTCGTTGAATTCGTCACTAGAGATGTCAGATAATGCGAGGAAACCATCTGCTCGTGAGAGGAGAGCTGCCGAGGCCAGGACAGATTTGAACACAAGAGTGTCTCAACAAGCTAGACAGTTGACGTCAGTCCCCAGAGCTGGCACTACTGGAACCCTTGCACCTAGGCCGCGTCGTCCTGAGTTAGAGCGAAATATTGTCATCACCGATCGTCGATCTGAATCATTGCATAGGCGTCACGACGACATAAGGGGAAGGGATGATCACGCATGAGCAACTCGTATGTGTTCGCGAGAAGAGAAGGAGAAAAGCAGTGTTGGCAAAGATGACTTGAACAGATCGAGGCATGCTTCAACTCCTCGATGTGATCGTGTGGTGACGACTTCCACTATTCCTTCTGGTACGAAGGAGTCCTTTGGTGATGCTGCGCGGGCGGCATCGCATTTGTCCCAGATTGTCTTCCCAGGCACTGAATTTCCTCCTCCAGGAGAGATGTCGAAGAAGAGATCTTACTCAAGCATGGCATTCGATTGTATGACGGTACGACTTCGTGGCAACTCTCGTGAGATAACGATTTGCCTTTTCCTTCTTCCTGATCTTGTAACTTGTTTTCCGTGATCTGTTCCTTGGTTTGGCAGTTCCTTTCTTCACTTAACAAGCTCGCGATTGACTATGAGGTGACTGTACGCTCGCTGACTCGTTAGCTTGCAAATGTTCAGAAGGCTTGTGACGATCATAAGAAGCAGAAAAGGGATGCAGAGGATCGCGTTGCTACTCTCCAAGCTGCTATGAAAGAAACCGAGGATAGACGTCGCGAGATGGATGGAACGTTCACGGAGTCTGAACTCGAGAGGAAGCGCCTTCAGAAGGAAGTTTGTGACCTTACCACCCGATTAGATGTTGCTGCCAAGCTTCAAGATACGGTGGTGCAGCAGGCTGTAGAAGAAGCAAGGCGCGAGCTGGTGGCAAGATACGAGGCGAAGATCGATCGCGCCAAGGAGAAGATCAAAATGATCAATGACCAGCCGAGGATCGATATAATTGACCTTGCTGAAGTCCGGAGCAACATTGAGTTCATAAAGCTTCTTCAGAGTGACAAGGAGCCTGATCTCGGTGAAGAGTTCGTTGACCTTGTGAAGCAGGAGGCAGACCTATCGCTCGCGGATGGGGTATTTGCTAAGCATGTGCGCGAACTTGAAGGGATCCTTAAGGATTCGCCTGCTGGCACGGCTGATGATCGAGTTGTGGATTTGAACGCTGATGCCGTTGAGGAGGTGGCTGACTCAGATTCGAGTTCTTCGAGTTCGTCAAGCGATGATAACTCGTCGAACTCTGTGGCGGCGATTCCTTCTGAGCAAGCCGTTGAGACTGTCGATGGCGTTGAGGAGATCGAACCTTAGTTGATTTTTATTTTAGCACTTTGTCGTACTTTTGATTTCAGACTTAGCATATGATTCAACTTGGATGGTGTTTATCCTTTTCTTCAGAATTATCATCATTTTTGCCTTACGTTATTTGAGATAACGATTTGAGTTAGGATGATGCTTATCCTTGTTGTGAGACAGGCTATCGTTAATTGGTTTGTTTCCAAAGATCAACTATATTGTTGTTGGGACCAGTGTTAAGTTAACTGGGTTTTCTAATGATCATTTCGGTTTACAGACGAGTCTGCATCGACACGCCTGCTCCGAAAATGACCACGTTATTGCGTAATGACCAACGAAGTTGTTGGGTTTTTGAGATGAACATTCTGGTTTACGGATATGCTCCCGTGAACAAGTCCGCTCCAGCAATGAACATAAGATTTAGACCAGCGATTAGTTGTGTGGTGGGTTTCTGAGTTGAACATTCTGGTTTACGGATATGTTCCCGTGAACAAGTCCGCTCCAGCAATGAACACTGAAATTAGACCAGCGATTTGTTGTGTGCTGGGTTTCTGAGTTGAACATTCTGGTTTACAGATATGTTCCCGTGAACAAGTCCGCTCCAGCAATGAACACTGAATTTATATAGCGCGCTTTATCCGCTGGGGATGTAAATAGTTCGTCACTGTGGCCAACAGCAACGAGTTAACAAGGAGAAGAAGTCTGTTTCTGAGAAGACTTTGGATGAATATGCAAGTGAAAGCTTGGCTTCTGATAATTGAGTTTTGATAAGTTTGCAAGTGAACACTTGGCTTTTGATAAGTTTGCAAGTAAATACTTGGCTTTTGATAAGTTTGCAAGTAAACACTTGGCTTTTGATAAATTTGCAAGTAAACACTTGGTTTTGATAAATGTGCAAGTAAACACTTGGCTTTTGATAAATGTGCAAGTAAACACTTGGCTTTTGATAAATGTGCAAGTAAACACTTGGCTTTTGATAAATGTGCAAGTAAACACTTGGCTTTTGATAAATGTGCAAGTAAACACTTGGCTTTTGATAAATGTGTAAGTACAACACTTGGCTTTTGATAAATGTGCAAGTAAACACTTGGCTTTTGATAAATGTGCAAGTAGACACTTGGCTTTTGATTGATTCAGAACGGTAAGCCGTGTATGAAAAGGGAAGTATACGAGTATACATACCCACTCCCCCCTTTTTTTAAGGAGGGGGACAGCCGTACCCATCCGAAAATGGGTTGCCTACGCACCCTTTGCAGGGATCAAGCCGCCTCGTAGTTCAAGTGAAGTTACTTAGTAGTAGTACTTCTTGAGATGCCTAGCGTTCCGTGATCGTGGGACTGGAACGTCTGCCATGTTGGCCAATTCATAGACACCTGGTTTGACCACCTTGGTGACTTTGTAAGGTCCTTCCCAGTGAGCTCCAAGTTTGTCGGCTTCGAGTTCTACCGTGTTTCGGGAGACTTTCCGTAAGACTAACTCTCCTTCATGAAAACGTATCGTTCTAACTTCGAATTTGTGGTTCTTAGTCGCATTGTGTCGGTAGTTGGTTATTCTGTTCAACGTTGTCTCGGCCTTATGAGCTTTGATTGCAGTGACGTTAAGGCACGTTGTAAGTTCCGTAATGCGCTCATTAGTGCTCATAATCTCTCTGTGCATCTGGGACTGTGCGACCCTAAAGTCAGAGGTGGCGCGCTCCAGCTGTGCTTGCATCTTGGCCATCTCGTCGTTCTGAGTTTGGAGCAGGGCCTTGCGTTCCTGTTCGAGCTCGAACTTCTTGGTCGAGTAGAGATCTCTTTCTTCGTCAGCGAGATCTTGGTCGCGCTCGATGTCCGCGCTGTTTCGACGAGCCTGGGATCGGTCTCTCCCTGTGGGTGTGCTGTATTTCCTTGAGGTGCGTGTCCTGCGGGGGTTGTTGTCTGTGCCGACCGTCTGCGTGATCCCTCCTGAAGCAGCTTGGCGTTGCTGCGCGATCCTTCGTGAAGCAGCTTGGCGTTCCTGTGCGATCCTTCCTGAAGAAGCTTGGCGTTCCTGGGCGATCCTTGCCGAAGAAGCTCGGCGTTTCTGCACAATCCTTCTTGAAGCAGCTGGTCCTGTGCTCGTTGTTCCGTTGGTTCGTTTTGGAGTTGGATCCGCAGCTCGCAGCGACAGTGGTTGTGTTATATCACTTTTGGTTCTCCGTACAGTGCGTGGCGTTGCGAAGCGGAGGCTGTGCAGCCTGAACCGCCCAAGCGATCGTCGTGCTCGGCCCTTTTCGCGCACCTTACTTGCTGTCGTGAGAGCCTTCAGTATGTCTTCCTGCTCCGCTGACTTCTTGAGAAGAGTCTTCAACATATCCTTCAGTTCGCCCAAGGTTGTCGGATTCGTCGTGGTGACGTCGACATCGTCGTCGCCTGCCTGGCTGCTCCTGGTGGTCGTGTTGTGCTGCGACGCCGAGGAATCCTTGTTGCTGTCGCTGTTGCTGGTCATGTTGTCTGGCGATGACGCCGAAGAGTCCTCGTTGCTGCTGCTGCCGCTGCCGCTGCTGCTGCTGCCGCTGCCGCTGCCGCTGCTGCCGCCGCCGCTGCCGCTGCTGCTGCTGCCGCTGCCGCTGCCGCTGCCGCTGCCGCTGCCGCTGCCGCTGCCGCTGCCGCTGCTGCTGCCGCTGCCGCTGCCGCTGCTCCTGCCGCTGCTGCTGCCGCTGCCGCTGCCGCTGCTGCTGCCGCTGCCGCTGCCGCTGCCGCTGCCGCTGCCGCTGCCGCTGCCGCTGCCGCTGCCGCTGCCGCTGCCGCTGCCGCTGCCGCTGCTGCTGCTGCCGCTGCCGCTGCTGCCGCTGCCGCTGCCGCTGCTGCCGCTGCCGCTGCCGCTGCTGCCGCTGCCGCTGCCGCTGCTGCCGCTGCCGCTGCTGCCGCTGCCGCTGCCGCTGCTGCTGCTGCCGCTGCCGCTGCTGCTGCTGTTGCTGTTGCTGCCGCTGCTGCTGCTGCTGCTGCCGCTACTGCTGCTACTGCTGCTGCTGCTGCTGCTGCCGCTACTGCTGCTACTGCTGCTGCTGCTGCTGCTGTCGACGCCGTTGTCACCGGTGTTATCGATGCGGTTGTCACCGGTGTTGTCGCTCCTGGCGATGTCTCTCATGAGGTTTGCTGCTGTGTCTTTGTCGATGGTCATCTCTTCCGATCTCAGCGTGGTTGTGCTTGTTGAGTAAGAAGCTTTACTGTCCCCTTAGATGGCTCCAAATTGTGGCGGTCGAATCTCACAATTAGAATCTAAGTGATTCTTTAGGGTTTGTAAAGTTCTGTCGAAAGCAAGCAAACACAAATATCTCAAGAGAGTTTTTATTAGCTGTGAAGAAAGCTGTTACAAGAGTTTTTGCTAATGAATTCCCCCCCTCTTTTTGGGTGATAATGAGGGACTATATATAGTACTCCTAAGTAAATGGGCCAGTTAATAAAATGGACCTGCCCCATTAAGCAATATATCAAATTTAGGCCCATTATTCAATTAAACCCATTTTGCTTATGGATTTAATATCATTTTGGGCCTAGATTCAGACTGGCCCTTTGTAGACTTGCTTTGATTTCGTCAAGACGTTGTGGAGTTGATCTCATCGCCATATCGATCTCATAGGGGTGAAATCCGACCCCCACAGTCACTCTCAAACATAAATTCTTGGAAAAGGATATTGTTTTCTTTGCTCTGTTTTGTTTTGGTCCAAAAGTCTTGAATCTTGATGGCTCTGGTACTTAGATAGAGAATTGATAATTTGATTAGATTATGGAGTTCAGTTTCGTGATAGTGAGTGATTGGCGGAGCTTATCTTTGTTTGTTACTGATTTAGATTGGTATAGATTATGATTGGTAACGATTGCTATGTATGTTATTCCTCAAGTTTGGTCTTTGTTTCTTCGTCTATGAATCACAATTTCACTGTATGGAATCATCTAGCTTGATCGTTCATGTCAGGAAATACAGTGATCAGGTCGAGCCTGCAGAAGGTAGTGGCTCTGTCAACCACCCAAACTGAGTATATCTCCATGACTGAAGCGGCAAAGGAAGCCATTTGGCTAAAAGGTTTGAGTGCTGAGTTTGGTTATCCGCAGGAAAGCATTGAGATCTTTAGTGATCCACAAAGTGCTTTGGCAAAGAATAATGTGTTTCATGAGAGGACAAAACACATGGCAACAAAGATGTCCTTTGTCAGGGACAATGTTGAAGATGGTGAAATTGAGGTGTTGAAGGTTCACACAAGTGAAAATTCGGCGACATATTTACAAAGGTACTGCCCCGGTTAGCAAGTTCAAGCAATTGCTTGGCTTGTTAGGTGTCTCTGAAGAATAGGCAGAGATGAAATCCGAGGCTGGAATCCACAGGAGTTAGACAAGGAGATCGAAGATAGAACTAACCAAGGTGGAGTTTGTTGGAAGTTGGTTTAGTTCTTTAGCTCGGTTTAGAGCTGGCTCGAGTCAATTGGATGCAGGAGCTGGTTTAGGGTCTGTCTCCTGGTTATTGAAGGAAGTAATTAACGGCAGCGTTTTACTTAGTCTCCTTCTGTTACAGAGAAGAGATAAGATCGAAGAAGAGAAGAAGCTCGAGAGTTTGTTACGATCAGTTGCGATTTATCATTTTGTAATTGGGGTTCAATACATTCTTGGTGAGTGAGATCTCGAGAGTTTAGGATTGGGTGTGAGATCGGAAAACATCTTTCCGTCACCAGAAAACTCTTGAGCTAGTGGATTCCGAGTACCAGCCTCGGCCAGACGTAGGTTCGCGGTTTGTGCGGCCGAACTGGAACAAACTTCGCCGTGTCGTTTCGTTTTATGCTTTTACTTTCTTGCTCAATCGACTAGATTTAGGAACGAATCCGCATCACAGTGTTTTCCCAATATGTTCTAAGCTCAATGTGTCATTCTTCTTCTCCTTACCACCTTCGATAATCTCCTTGTGAGGATACACATTATCGAAAATCTTGACCATCAAAGTTAGATAATTGAGTCCCCGAGAGCTTGGTCGAACAATGCTTTCTCCCATATTCTTATCAGACAGATACTCTGCTGCTTGCTCATCAACTGATGTTCTGATCACCGAGGATGAGCAATCATCCGAGACTTAAACTGATTCTTTTCTTTCCGAGCTTTCTCTTTCTCAATCGGGACACTGTTTCGATCCTCTTCCTGGTAATAATCATCGCCGAGATTCGTGTTGCTTCTCATTACGCTTTCTTTGCAGATGAGGAACACAAGATACCTTTGTTTATTAATCCATTTGATCTTGCAAGTAATGTTATCGCCTTCACAAAGTTTGTTCGACAAATCAACGATATCTCTCCCATCATCTGAGTAATCTTCCTTCATTAGAATCCCAGTTAATCCACAATCTATTACACATATGGCTTTTCCACTCGTTACTCTCTCTGAACACTGGCCTGCATAATTCTCCCTTCGCCGATTGTTTCTTCGGTTTCCCCGAAATCATATAAAACAATTCATCGTCATTCGCCTCTCTAAACGGACTCCGCCAATCCTGAAAACCACAGCTTAATTCTCTCATCATATTAACATAAGTTTCCCACTTATTCTCATGTTTCTTGCTTTTCAAATAATCATGAAGAACAACTTTTCTTAAACAAGCTGGTTGATCTCTCACATGCTCTATGGCCATCTCCATCTCTATCCGATCATCCGCATCATATCTGACAACATCCTGATCAAAAACGTCTTTCGCTAATTCTTGTGCAAGACCGTATGATTCGGGATGTATTCTAGTATCATCCAATAGATCAATCAATTTTTGTGAATTCATCTATAGGTTGGTTATCATCTTCAATTTCCTTGCATCTAAACAAGATTTGAATATTTTCTACTTTTAAGAAAGAACAATAAAAGGAAGAAGACATAACAAGAGAAAAAAGTAAATACATACCATAAGATTGTCCAGACAAAACACATACTTGTGTTAGAGTTACAAATGGAACACCGTAGTTTTGGGATCTTTTTACGTGTTCAAAAGTCAGTCCTATACTTTCATATATTCTTATATCGAAGAATTTGGTGTAAGAGAGGTAGTATTTTGAGAGAAAAAAAATTCTGCAAGAAATTCTAAATTATTTATCTAAAGACAGACTTGATACGCAGTCTACTTGTAGTAAAAATGAGTTAAAGGATAGTTAAACAAGAAAATTAATTTATCCAATAAATGTTACGAATGAACATGTCAAACTCATAAGGATGAAACAATAATAATTAACACACATTTGAGATCAAAAAAATATGAAAAATGTATTAAATAATTTTTAAATACATTTTTAATAAAATAAAAACTATAGACGTCAAGTGCAATCTACTCGTAGACTTCATTCAGAAATCCACCTCAATAAGCTAAGTACTACTCAAACAAAAAAATTGATTTATACAATAAATATTGCACCTAAATATGTCAAATTCACATAGAAAAAAACACATTAGATAACACACATGTGGAATCAAGAAAATCTAAAAAAATCATTATAAATAAGTTATAAATGGATTTCTAAGAAAATTAAAATCACAACTTCTTGTGATGTCTGCTAGAAGGAGCGAAAGACTAATTAATCATGAAAATTAGTTGGATTATAACAGAAGATGTGAAACTCGGCCATAAGGAAGAAAAATAATTAACACACATTTTAGATGAAAGATCCATTTATAATTATGATTGTAACGGAGAGACACAGCCGGGCCACTGTAAGATCATTTTCGTTAGAGTACTCTTTGTTATATATCTATGATTAATTGATTATGATTGTTTTTCATTTCGCTTATGTATTTTTCAGTTATTGCGCAAAGATTCATTTAGGATCCATCCCAGACATGTGGTTATGTCAAGAGTGCAGATCCTCAACTCGCGTATTACAAATACCCAAGCATGTGGACGACAATGTGAAGGAGGATCTCCATCAGGAGATGTAGAGATTAGTGACACTTAGACTTATAAAAGCGCAAAGCTTTCAAACCAAAATACTTCTAAACAATTTCAAGTTTTTAAAGCCTTTAACTTTTCTAAGATTTGGTCACTCTCTCTCTGTATTTCTTTGGATCTCTCGTGTGTAAGAAAGAAAGAACAAGCAAGCATAAAGTAAAGACACACGCGAATTTGTCCAGTTCGGACCTCTTTGGGAATTAGGGGAACCTACGTCTCGCCAGAAATCTATTCGGAAAATCCACTAAACTCTCGGTTTAAACTCGAACCCTTGAATCTTTACACTCTCTCACAATATTTTGTTTCTCACTCATACTAAACAAGGGAGTCTTGCTACTCATTATATAGACAAGACAAATCTGACCAACTTGGTCTTAGAAGAAATCCTTACCATGATTTTAGGATTTCTTGTCCCTTGATTACTCTGATTCCGAGGCAAGAAGAGACCAACTTGGCCTGCGGTTTGTGTCTCCTTTTCGCCCTCAAGAATCCTTGTACGAACCTGCAAATTGTTGCAGAGAGAGAGAGAGAGAAGTGGTCATTGATTTGAATCAACCTTATCTCTTCAAACCTTCTGATTGAGAGAGTATGTTTCCGTTACTCGTTTAAACTTGAGACCCTCTACTTGATTCAGAGTCCTTCCCATGACCATTTGAAGTTGACCGCAACTTGACTTGTTTCCCTCCAACGGCTACATCCAAAACAGAGTAACAAGCATATCAAACTAACTTCACAGGAGACTTCGAATGAACTCATGTTGTTAGCAGATGAATGTCATGATAAAGGTGATAATTATAGTTGGTGTTATTAATTACTTTAATATAATTATAATGGTTAGTCTATGAACTAATATATTTGAGAGAACTATTTTTTTTTGTTTTTGGGGCATGTAAAGGAGCTTCTTTGGTGTTCAATGATACATCTTCGAGCAATAAACAAGAACCGCACTTTGTGGCTTTTCCTTCTCTGAAGAGAAAACGCAGGTCGCTTTCGGTTTCAAGGTAAAAAGAACAATTTGCTATATGTTCTATGTTAGAAAAAAAATGAGATTATGATCTTTTGCTTGCGTTTCTTATTGTGATTTCTTGAATTTGTTTTTTAGAAGACATCGAAGAAACTAATCGTCAAGTACATCAGATCTCTGTTATATTTTGCATTGGTCCAACTCGGAACATCGAGTATTAATTGATGGAGTTTATTGATTTTAAAGGGGAGAATAGCATATTCTCCCATGAACTATAAATCCCCGTATAATCAATCTACGAATTATGCATGAAAATTTGTGTTTATCATATGAAGTTTTAAAGTAGGGTCAAATTCCAAGTTAAAAAGTCTGTTAAGTTTTAATAAATATTGGGCCAAGGCTTGTCGGCTTAATAAAAAGTCATTCGCCTCTCTACCTTGCTCTTCCTTTGACGTCGTCTTTGGTTTGTTCTCTTATGCCTCCTCTCGTAGATAGTTTCCTTATTGATTTCGGTTTTTTTGTTTTCATAGATCTGGTCTTTAGCGATCCCAATTTTTGATTTTGGTTAGGTTTTGAGAAGATGAAGAAGGCTACACCAGAAGAGTCTCTGGCTGCAACATCAGTGTTTTGGGACATGACTAACTTTCCGGTTCCCCTTGGCTTTGATCCTCGTCTGGTCCGTCCTTGTATTAAACGGTTTTTGGAGTCTCATGGCTACTCTGGTGCTCTCACCATCTCTGCCTTTTTAGAAGTACCAGACTTGTCTATTGACATCCTGAGAGGAGTCTATTCCACTGGAATTCATATTACTCTTCTCGCTGCAGGTTGCTTGAATCTGTTTGATTTTGTTGACTATTTTACCGAGGAGAACTCAGATCCAGCTAATATAGTTGTCTTATCTTACGAAGAACTTAATGGTGACTACTTTGGAGCTATGGGATACGACCTTCTTCATCCGTTTCCACGTCGTGCTGATTTTCAAAGGTTTCTTCTGACAGAAAGTTTGCGGTTGTCCCCTACTGAATTAGAACCACGTGAATCTCCTGCCTACTGGGATTGCTTTGTATGCGTCCGTGATCCTCCTGGCCAAGGCTTTGAAAATTTCACTGCGCACATCTTTAGCCAAGAACATATAGAGCTGGTTGGTACCATCCTATACCCAAATCAATACTTTTTGTCTATTTTTTAGTCTTTCTCACTTCTTGTTTTCTGCCTTTGTTTTTCAAGGTATCGTTGGCCCTTCAGTGTAATTATAATGATTTTTCTTCCCTATTTAACCGTCCTCATCGTACTGTGGCTCCTCCCCTTGATCCTCATCCTCCTCCTACTTTGGTTTTTTGGGACATCAATAACTGTCCGGTACCCCCTGAAATTGATTCTCGTCTTGCTGGTCCGTATATTAGACGGCATTTGAAGAATGAAGGCTACTCCGGTCCTTTCAAGATCACGGCTGTTGGCCTACTAACAGAGGTACCTTTAGACGTCCTGAGAGGAGTCTATTACAGTGGAGTCCGTCTTACTCACGTCCTTGACGGTTAGTATCTTGTCATCCTTATGCCTTTTTGCAGTAATTATTGAATAGAGTCTGTCTCAAGTCTATACTTTCTGAAACAGGTTCCAAAGGCATTTGGGATCTTACTTTTAAGTTTAGCATTAAAAAACCACCTCCAGTTGGAATAGTGATCATAGCCGATCCCGACACGGACTCTGTTCTTCCCACCATACCGTGGAAACCCAACATTTATCTTCGAACTTCTTTCGTAAAGTTTGTGCCAGGTGTGTTTGTCCTCTCTCACAATGTTGTTGAAATAACCAGCAAATCTGTTCTGTTGGTTACTTTTATTCTTGTGTGTGTGTTCAGGAGAACTTGAGGAGGAGGAGGAGGAGGATACGTGCAGTAAAACGGGTGAATGGGTTTGCACATTATGCGACCCTGATTCATGCGACCCTGATCCTGCTCTGCAAGGCTTTCTAACTTTCACCAGCCATCTCTCTATTAGACCACATGTACGGAAGGTAAATCAAGCATATCCTAGCCAAACCGTTTGTATCAGTACACATTTTTTTAGTCCCTTTCTCACTTGTGTAGTTTTGTTTGACCACTTGTGCATTTGTTTTCCAAGCAGAAGTTGGACTTTGATACTATGATTGTTCGGATTTCTAGAAAGCAACCACTGCCACAGGCAAGTTTTAATATCCGGTAGCGTTGAGATTATAGTTTTTAGAATTCTAGGTTTTCTTAATGAAAACTAAAACATTGTAGGGACCAACTGAGATGGAGATGGAGAAGGAAAAGAAGGAGAAGAAGGAGAAGGAGAAGGAGAAGGAAGAGATGGAGATGGTGAAGATGTTGAAGGAGATGATGGAGACGGAGGAGGAGAAAGAGGAGGAGAAGAAGATGGAGATGGCGTTGAAGAGTTGATGGAGAAGAAGGAGGAGAAGGAGAAGAAGAGGAAGGAGGAGGAGACATATGTTTCTCATCTTCATACTCCTTTTTTAATCAAACATATGTAAGAAGACGAAAATACCCTTTTTAATCTGTTCTCGTCCGAGCCGTCCGTACTCTTCGAGATTTATGTGAAGGAATTAATTAACTTTGATATTATTATTTTGGATTTAAATTTCTAAATTTGGGGAATTTAGTTTTTTTGGGGGGGAAATTTCAAAATATGGGGGGAAATATTCCTCGAGACACGTGTGCGATCACGAGGAGGTATCTCTGGTTGTCGAGAATCAAGAAGAAAAAAAAGAAGACAACGAGTCTCTTAAGAGGAAAACAAGAAGGCGGGCAAAAGAGTAGGTCGAAGCCTATTGTTGAGGAGGTATCTTCGGTTGTCGAGAATCAAGAAGAAGATAATGAAGATGAGAGAGAGTCTCCGGCTCCTTCGTCAGTCAACCAACTTGGGCGACGGAATGGTAAGTAGGAGAAGTAGTTGGAGAAAATCAAATTGAATAGATTTGAATATTTGAATAGATAGGACTATATGTATTGGTAAAACTGGTATAAGTAGGTTGAACTATGTGTTGGTAAAACTGGTACAAACAGGTAGAACTATGTCTTATATAACTTGGTGATACTTGGTAAAACTGTTTGTTGCAGGATGCCAATGATGAACCAATAGCAGTAAAACCTATGAATATGTACTTCCCTACGTCGGAGTATAACAAGAAGATTAAGTTATCGGCGAAGTGTAATATTGAGGAAGTTTTGACAACGTTCAAGAAGTTGGAGCATCCTCTCACCGATGATGAGTGGGATTGGTTTAAGAACCATCGACAGTTCAAACACGTTTTCCACTTGCCAAGGGAGAAAAACCACAAGGCTACGGGCATGTGGTTGCTTTTTCTTCAAACCGCTATCATCAAAAAGAAAAAGGAGGTTTGGTTCGTTGTTAATGGAGTTCTCGTCCGGTATAGTATTAGGGAGCATGCATTAATATATGGATTTGATTGTCGAAACTATCCACTTGGTGTTGAAGAACTTGGAAGTAAGACGTTTGTGAAGAAGTATTTTAAAGAAAAGGTGATTAAACGTGAAGATGTGAGAGAAAAGCTTAAGGAAATGGTACCAAGGGGACGGTCTCAGGATAGGTTGAAGATGGCTGTCCTCTATTTCTTATCCAGCATTGTTGTAGCACCGGTAAAGGCTGGAGAAAAAGCTACAATATTGATGACTTATTTCAACGTGCTGTGAATGATCTTACAATTTGTGAGTCGTTTCCTTGGGGGAGATATTCATTTGATCGCATGCTTGGATCGATCGCGCACACGATGAGTCATTTTGACGGGGACGTGACACAAGAGAATGCACTATGGCCGATCTCGGGTTTCTGTATGCCTATCGAGGTAAGTAAAATGTAAATGAGTTATTGGATGCGTTATTTTGTCTTAATTGAAGCTAACTCTAACCATATGTTTGTTGTGTAGCTTTTATCTTTTGAGGCCATTCCACATTTGAGGGATCAATTCGTAGTAGATAATCCAGGCGCAAACGTCTCTTGTCCTAGGATGTGCAAGAGAAAGTTCAAGAAATGCGATATGAGAGGATTTATTCTTTCGTGACTAAATGATGTACTTGGTGTAACTGATGTTAGTGTTTCTTAGTTATTCTACTTATCATAAGAATTATTTTTGGTTGTTATGTATTTAATATTTCTGCTTTGTTATGTTCACAGAACATTGCTAGTATCATACCAACTGTAGCCGATGAAGAAGTCTCTCCTTACTAAAATCACCGAACAAGAAGATGACGATGATGCACATGATGTTGTTATTGAAAGTTGGATGAAGCGTCTTCGTCAAGGCTATACTGTGAGGTTTGAAGAGATGTTCAACCAAGATGTGCCGTCCCGAGGAGTAGGAGGAGAACCTGAGAATGTGGTTAACGAGGGAGTCCTCCTTGAGAATGTGGTGAACGAGGGAATTCCACATGAAAACTCGAATTGGATGGATCTCTTTAACACCTTCAAAGATGAGATGCAAGAAAAGATGAATACGCTTGTGGGGAGGTTTAATGGGTTGGAAGAAAGAATCAAACCATTGGAAGCATTTATGAAGACAAAGGTAAGTTTATTAATACTTGTAATACTAGTAATACTAGTAATAGTGGTAATTCTAATAATACTAGTAATACTACGCAGAACAGTCAGTTAGTAATTACTTGCTTACACAAGAGTATTCGATTGCAGGTTAATGGTGAGCCACAAGCGACGAACACTGAAGGTTTGACAGAGACAGAAGCTCAGAATGCTGATCAACAAGCGACTAACACTGAAGGTTCGACAGACTCACAAGAAAAGGGTCCGTCTCTTGGTACTACAGAGACGGCTTCAACAGAAGCCCCACATGCTGAACCAGCTGAACCATCTCCTCAACCACCACCGAAGCGGGTGACATGGTCACAGACAATTGTTTAGTTGTACTTTGAACTTGTACTTTTGATTGAACTTGTTAGAGAAGCGGGTGACACGGATGTACTTTTGATTGAACTTGTACAAGTGATGTGTGAACTTGTACTTTTGTTTGTTTTTATGTTGTCTTAAAACTAAGTAATACTGGTAATATTTAGTAATACTTAGTATACTAGTGATACGAGTAATACTAGTAATACTGGTAATACTAGGATAACTAAACGACCAACCAGAGTTTTAAAGCGAGAGATAACCCACAAACCTTTTTGTTTCCTATCTCTGTCAATCCAAGCAACTCCAACCAGTAATGTTTTGATCTGCACACACAGTTTAATAATGAAGATCGAAAACCATGATCTCAATGAGACAAATCTATGAACTTGCAACTTTTTAAAAAAAAAATGGAAGCGTGCATGAATAAATTTATCTTTTTCTTCAGCTTCGACGGCAATATTACAAACCTGTCATTAAACCACAATCCTAAAAAAAAAAAAATCTCTTCGAATCACCTCAATTAATTTCGGTATTATCTGCATCAAAGACTATCCATCTTTCCCTATAGATGATCACATTTTTTTCTATGAACTCTGCAAAATATAAAAACAGAAAATTAATCTCATATCAAAGAACTACATAAGGAAAACTACAATTACGCAACTAAAAAAGAAAAGTGGCGGAACAACAGAAACGTAGGGTTTACTATATATAGATAGCCTTAAAAAGGATCAGTTTTTATAATAAAAAGATTATTATTATAAATAAATAATTATCCATTCTGTTCTAGATAATGCTTATCTAGTAATACTATATAATAATAGGTACTGCTCCTTGAGTTGATGTTTGGCCGACTTAATAACCACTATATATATGATGCTTGTAATGTTAAAGAGGAAGGAATAAGAAGAAGATTTTTATGTCTCGTTTTTCTTACCTCTCTCTCGTCTTTCTCTATATAGAATATATACACACATATATATGATATACATACACATATAAATAATACTTATATCTCACTTCATATTAGTAGTTTATAATACGTTATCAGCACGAGGTTCTAACCAACTGAGTCGTTAAATCATATCCTCTGCCATACCAAAGGGGTAAGATTTTAATTTTTGTGTTATTCAATTTATTTTTTTAATTTATTTATTATTTATGGAGTGGTAGGCTCTGCCTCCTCCTCATAATATTATGGTAGGCTCTGCCTCCTCACTATCAGTGGAAAAGGCAAATAATAGGCTATGTCTTTTCAAAATTGATCATTATTATGGTAGGCGCTGCCTCCTTGATCAATTAAAATTTTATGTCTCCATAATCTCATGGTAGGCTCTGCCTCCTTGATTATGTTGAGAATTATGCCTATTATTTTTTATTATTATTTTCTTACCGTCATTTCTTTTCTGTTATTTATTTATGTTCTGTTATTTATTTATCATTTATATGGAAGGCTTTGCCTCCTATTTTTATTTTTAAAATTATGTTGTTATTATTATTGCACCTATTTTATCATAATTATTTAAAATTAAATTTTAATATGATATTTAAAATTTTGTTATATAGTGATCATGTCAAACTTGGCAAAACTTGAGATCGCTGCCCTTGATTTATCTGGGAAAAATTATTTGACATGGGCAGTAGGTGCAAAGATGCATCTAAGAGCAAGTGGACTTCTTGACACCATTGATAAATGGAAGGTCACGTCCGATGAGGAAAAGGCAAAGGCCATGATATTCCTCCGCCACCATATTCATGATACGTTAAAAGATGAATATATTATGAAAGATAATCCCGCAGATCTTTGGCTGTCACTCAAAGATAGGTTTGATCACCAGAAATATGTGATCTTACCAAAGGCAAGACATGAGTGGCTGAATCTGCGGTTTGAGGATTACAAAAGTGTAAGCGAATATAATTCCGCTTTGTTCGGAATTACTTCGAGGATGATGTTATGTGGAGAAAGTATAAGTGATTTTGATATGATCGAAAAAAACTCTCCAAACATTTCATCCAGGAAACGTAGTCCTCCAGCAACAATATCGGGCAAGGGAATTTACCCGATACTCGGATTTAATGCAAGTTCTTCTTGTTGCTGAACAAAATAATGAAATTGTTATAATGAATCATGAATCTCGTCCAACTGGATCGGCTCCATTCCCAGAAGCGAATGTGGTAGCATCCAATACATATAATTTTCGAGGACGATGGCGTGGTCGCGGTAGAGGCCGTGGACGCGGACGTGGCAGAAGTGGTGGACGAGGCCGAGGACAAGGAAGAGGATTCCAGTCAGATAACTCCGGCACATTGAAAGCCAACCAAAATTCTCAGGGAAATGTTGTTGGCCGCATAAATAAAAGAAAAACGGAGAGTGCTTGTTACAGATGTGGCATGAAAGGCCATTGGGCACGAACATGTCGTGTGCCAAAACATTTGGCCGATCTGTATCAAGAGTCACAAAAGGCAAAGCAGACGAATGTCGAAACAAATTTCATCACTGATGAAGCTGGACCTTCCTTTAACGGTCTCAATGATGATGCTCATTTCGATGTTGCTGATTTTCTTGTTGATCCTGAAGTATCAACAGAAAGAAATGATAACTAAATCTATAAGACATGATATTAGTATTGTTATGTACTTTGTATAATATGCTTTTATTTTACAGTATGATGTTAAAACAATTTTGTAAAATAGGTTCTATACTATTTTGTTAAAATAAGTTTGTAAAATATTTTTAAAATAATTTTGTAAAATAGTTTTTGTAAAATATTTTTCAAATAATTTTCTAACCTCAGGTTACATAACATTTCGTTTCTTTTTATTAATGCAATTCTGATTAATATTGTTATACCAGACAATGTCAGAACTTAAGATCATGGACGGAGATACATGTCTGGCAGATAGTGCGACAACGCACACAATACTTAAAGATAAAAAGTATTTCTCCGTTCTTAATTTAAAAGACTCCGCCGGAAGCGTGAGTACTGTATCTGGTAATGCAAATATTATTATGGGCTCAGGAAAAACTAGGTTTTCAATGCCAAGGGGAACAAAGTTTGAGATAAATGATACATTATATTCCCCCAGTTCATACAGAAATTTATTAAGTTTCAAAGATATCCGGAGAAATGGATATCATATCGAGACTAAGAATAAGAATGGCATTGAATATCTTTGTATTACATCAGAAAAGAAGCATATATTGGAAGAATTACCAATGATGTCTTCTGGATTATATTGCACAAAGATATATATGACTGAGTCCTATGCTGTAGTAAACCAGCAGTTTACTAATATATTTAAAATATGGCATGAAAGGCTAGGACATTCAGGATCTGTCATGATGCGAAGAATTGTGCAAAATTCTAGCGGACATCCATTGAAAAACCAAAAGATTTTTCAATCTAGAGATTTTTCATGTTCCGCATGTTCTCAAGGAAAACTAATAACTCGGCCATCACCGGCTAAAGTTGGGAATGAAAATCCAGTATTCTTAGAGAGAATACATGGTGATATATGTGGACCTATACATCCACCATGCGGGCCGTTTCGCTATTTTATGGTATTAATTGATGCATCGAGTAGATGGTCACACGTGTGTCTGTTGACAACACAGAATACGGCTTTCGCAAAATTCATTACCCAAATAATCAGATTAAGAGCACAATTTTCTGATTATGCCATAAAGAAAGTTAGGCTTGATAACGCCGGTGAATTCACTTCACAAGCTTTCAATAATTATTGTATGGCAATGGGGATTGATGTTGAACACCCAGTTCCCCATGTTCATACACAAAATGGCATGGCCGAAAGTTTAATTAAACGGTTGCAACTCATTGCAAGGCCATTAATCTTGAGAACAAATCTCCCAATTCATGTATGGGGACATGCTATATTGCATGCTGCGGCATTGGTCCAGATTAGACCAAGTGCATATAATAAATATTCCCCATTACAATTAACATCTGGCCAAGAACCCAATATATCCCATCTTCGTGTTTTTGGATGTGCGGTTTATGTCCCTATAGCTCCGCCACAAAGAACAAAAATGGGACCTCAAAGGAGACTTGGGATATATGTCGGATATATGTCCCCAAGTATAATTCGATATCTTGAACCAAAAACTGGTGATATGTTTATGGCACGTTTTGCCGATTGCCATTTTAATGAAGATGAATTTCCGGCGTTAGGGGGAGGAATTAAAAGAATTCCAAAAGATATTACTTGGTGTGCACCATCTTTAGTACATCTTGATCCCCCTACAAAACAACGCGAGTTGGAAGTTCAGAAAATTGTACACTTGCAAAATTTGGCAAACCAGTTACCTGATGCGTTCACAAATACAAAAAGGGTGACAAAATCATATATACCAGCTGCAAATGTTCCATCAAGAATCAATGTTCCAGAAGAACAAATCGATGGAAACAAAGCGAATGAACCTAAGGTTCAATTAAAGAGGGGGAGGCCGATGGGCTCAAAGGATAAAAATCCTCGAAAGAAAAAGAAATTGGGAGAACAAAATGAGAAGGTTCTAGAGGAACCATATAAAGAAAAACATCCAGAAGATATGTATGAAAGGGTTCCAGAAGAACCAGAGGAAGAAAATGAGTATGATACAGAAACATATGAGATTTCCATTAATTATGCCCAAAATGGGAAAATATGGGTTAGAGATGAAATCGATGATACGGATGGAATATTCTCTTTCTCTGTATCTAAAGAAATTGATCAAGATGATCCAGACCCAAAGTCTGTATCAGAATGCCACGAAAGATCTAATTGGGAAAAATGGCAAATGGCCATGAGAAATGAATTAGACTCTCTTAATAAAAGAGATGTTTTTGGACCTATAGTCGTTACACCAAAAGATGTAATCCCAGTCGGATATAAGTGGGTCTTTGTGCGAAAAAGAAATGAGAAGAACGAAGTCACAAGATATAAAGCCCGGCTTGTGGCACAAGGTTTTTCTCAAAGACCGGGAATTGATTATGAAGAGACATATTCTCCGGTTATGGATGCAATCACATTTAGGTACTTAATGAGTTTGGCGGCATCTATGAATTTAGAAATGTACCTAATGGATGTTGTGACTGCATATCTTTATGGATCACTTGATACAGATATATACATGAAAATCCCAGAAGGATTAAAGATCCCAGAAGGATCAAAAGTATCATCTAAGGAAATATGTTCGGTCAAATTACAACGATCACTCTATGGATTAAAGCAATCCGGACGCATGTGGTATAATCGCTTAAGTGAATATTTGTTAAGTAAAGGATACATTAACAATGCGATATGCCCTTGCGTGTTTATTAAGAAATCCTCATCAGGTTTTGTGATCATTGCAGTATACGTAGATGACCTGAACATAATTGGAACTCAAAAGGAAATTGATGATGCAAGAACTCATATGAAAGAGGAGTTTGAAATGAAAGATCTTGGAAAGACAAAATTTTGTCTAGGGCTTCAAATTGAACATCTCAAAAATGGAATTTTTGTGCATCAATCAAATTACACCAAAAGAGTGTTAAAACGCTTTAATATGGATAAAGCGACTCCTTTGAGTACTCCAATGGTTAATAGATCGCTTGATGTTTTCAAGGATCCATTTCGACCTTGTGAAAATGGCGAGAAAATATTAGGTCCAGAAGTACCTTATTTGAGCGCTATTGGTGGACTTATGTATCTTGCTAATTGTACTCGACCAGATATAGCTTTTGCTACTAATCTACTTGCAAGATACAGTTCATCTCCTACTCGTAGACATTGGAACGGAATAAAACACATATTCCGTTACCTTCAAGGTACGATTGATTTTGGATTATTTTATTCAAGAAACCCCGAGGTTGGTCTTGTTGGTTTTGCAGATGCAGGTTATTTATCTGATCCGCATAAAGCTCGTTCGCAAACTGGGTACGTTTTTACAATCAGTGGAACTGCAATCTCATGGCGGTCCCAGAAACAGACTTTGGTAGCTACTTCTTCGAATCATGCCGAAATCATTGCACTTCATGAAGCATGCAGAGAGTGTGTATGGCTCAGATCAATGACTCAACATATTCAAGAAGCAAGCGGAATAACCATCAACAAAGAACCGACAATTATATTTGAAGATAATTCTGCATGTGTTGTCCAAATCAAAGAAGGCTACATCAAGAGCGATAGGACGAAACATATTCCTCCAAGATTTTTCTCTTACACTCGGGAACTCGAAGAGAAGAAAGAGATTGATGTTCAATATATTCGTTCAAGTGACAACGTAGCAGATTTATTCACAAAGGCGCTTCCGACTACAACATTCCGGAAACATGTTCAGAGTATCGGAATGCACCATCTACGAGACCTCTAAAGAAAAGATTATATATATATATATATATTTTTTCTAGGGGGAGACTGCACTCTTTTTTCCTTGTCATGGTTTTTGTCCCATTGGGTTTTTCCATGATAAGGTTTTTAACGAGGCAGTATAAAAATATCCAAACATAAATGGATAATTAAGGGGGAGTATTATAAATAAATAATTATCCATTCTGTTCTAGATAATGCTTATCTAGTAATACTATATAATAATAGGTACTGCTCCTTGAGTTGATGTTTGGCCGACTTAATAACCACTATATATATGATGCTTGTAATGTTAAAGAGGAAGGAATAAGAAGAAGATTTTTATGTCTCGTTTTTCTTACCTCTCTCTCGTCTTTCTCTATATAGAATATATACACACATATATATGATATACATACACATATAAATAATACTTATATCTCACTTCATATTAGTAGTTTATAATACGTTATCAGCACGAGGTTCTAACCAACTGAGTCGTTAAATCATATCCTCTGCCATACCAAAGGGGTAAGATTTTAATTTTTGTGTTATTCAATTTATTTTTTTAATTTATTTATTATTTATGGAGTGGTAGGCTCTGCCTCCTCCTCATAATATTATGGTAGGCTCTGCCTCCTCACTATCAGTGGAAAAGGCAAATAATAGGCTATGTCTTTTCAAAATTGATCATTATTATGGTAGGCGCTGCCTCCTTGATCAATTAAAATTTTATGTCTCCATAATCTCATGGTAGGCTCTGCCTCCTTGATTATGTTGAGAATTATGCCTATTATTTTTTATTATTATTTTCTTACCGTCATTTCTTTTCTGTTATTTATTTATGTTCTGTTATTTATTTATCATTTATATGGAAGGCTTTGCCTCCTATTTTTATTTTTAAAATTATGTTGTTATTATTATTGCACCTATTTTATCATAATTATTTAAAATTAAATTTTAATATGATATTTAAAATTTTGTTATATAGTGATCATGTCAAACTTGGCAAAACTTGAGATCGCTGCCCTTGATTTATCTGGGAAAAATTATTTGACATGGGCAGTAGGTGCAAAGATGCATCTAAGAGCAAGTGGACTTCTTGACACCATTGATAAATGGAAGGTCACGTCCGATGAGGAAAAGGCAAAGGCCATGATATTCCTCCGCCACCATATTCATGATACGTTAAAAGATGAATATATTATGAAAGATAATCCCGCAGATCTTTGGCTGTCACTCAAAGATAGGTTTGATCACCAGAAATATGTGATCTTACCAAAGGCAAGACATGAGTGGCTGAATCTGCGGTTTGAGGATTACAAAAGTGTAAGCGAATATAATTCCGCTTTGTTCGGAATTACTTCGAGGATGATGTTATGTGGAGAAAGTATAAGTGATTTTGATATGATCGAAAAAAACTCTCCAAACATTTCATCCAGGAAACGTAGTCCTCCAGCAACAATATCGGGCAAGGGAATTTACCCGATACTCGGATTTAATGCAAGTTCTTCTTGTTGCTGAACAAAATAATGAAATTGTTATAATGAATCATGAATCTCGTCCAACTGGATCGGCTCCATTCCCAGAAGCGAATGTGGTAGCATCCAATACATATAATTTTCGAGGACGATGGCGTGGTCGCGGTAGAGGCCGTGGACGCGGACGTGGCAGAAGTGGTGGACGAGGCCGAGGACAAGGAAGAGGATTCCAGTCAGATAACTCCGGCACATTGAAAGCCAACCAAAATTCTCAGGGAAATGTTGTTGGCCGCATAAATAAAAGAAAAACGGAGAGTGCTTGTTACAGATGTGGCATGAAAGGCCATTGGGCACGAACATGTCGTGTGCCAAAACATTTGGCCGATCTGTATCAAGAGTCACAAAAGGCAAAGCAGACGAATGTCGAAACAAATTTCATCACTGATGAAGCTGGACCTTCCTTTAACGGTCTCAATGATGATGCTCATTTCGATGTTGCTGATTTTCTTGTTGATCCTGAAGTATCAACAGAAAGAAATGATAACTAAATCTATAAGACATGATATTAGTATTGTTATGTACTTTGTATAATATGCTTTTATTTTACAGTATGATGTTAAAACAATTTTGTAAAATAGGTTCTATACTATTTTGTTAAAATAAGTTTGTAAAATATTTTTAAAATAATTTTGTAAAATAGTTTTTGTAAAATATTTTTCAAATAATTTTCTAACCTCAGGTTACATAACATTTCGTTTCTTTTTATTAATGCAATTCTGATTAATATTGTTATACCAGACAATGTCAGAACTTAAGATCATGGACGGAGATACATGTCTGGCAGATAGTGCGACAACGCACACAATACTTAAAGATAAAAAGTATTTCTCCGTTCTTAATTTAAAAGACTCCGCCGGAAGCGTGAGTACTGTATCTGGTAATGCAAATATTATTATGGGCTCAGGAAAAACTAGGTTTTCAATGCCAAGGGGAACAAAGTTTGAGATAAATGATACATTATATTCCCCCAGTTCATACAGAAATTTATTAAGTTTCAAAGATATCCGGAGAAATGGATATCATATCGAGACTAAGAATAAGAATGGCATTGAATATCTTTGTATTACATCAGAAAAGAAGCATATATTGGAAGAATTACCAATGATGTCTTCTGGATTATATTGCACAAAGATATATATGACTGAGTCCTATGCTGTAGTAAACCAGCAGTTTACTAATATATTTAAAATATGGCATGAAAGGCTAGGACATTCAGGATCTGTCATGATGCGAAGAATTGTGCAAAATTCTAGCGGACATCCATTGAAAAACCAAAAGATTTTTCAATCTAGAGATTTTTCATGTTCCGCATGTTCTCAAGGAAAACTAATAACTCGGCCATCACCGGCTAAAGTTGGGAATGAAAATCCAGTATTCTTAGAGAGAATACATGGTGATATATGTGGACCTATACATCCACCATGCGGGCCGTTTCGCTATTTTATGGTATTAATTGATGCATCGAGTAGATGGTCACACGTGTGTCTGTTGACAACACAGAATACGGCTTTCGCAAAATTCATTACCCAAATAATCAGATTAAGAGCACAATTTTCTGATTATGCCATAAAGAAAGTTAGGCTTGATAACGCCGGTGAATTCACTTCACAAGCTTTCAATAATTATTGTATGGCAATGGGGATTGATGTTGAACACCCAGTTCCCCATGTTCATACACAAAATGGCATGGCCGAAAGTTTAATTAAACGGTTGCAACTCATTGCAAGGCCATTAATCTTGAGAACAAATCTCCCAATTCATGTATGGGGACATGCTATATTGCATGCTGCGGCATTGGTCCAGATTAGACCAAGTGCATATAATAAATATTCCCCATTACAATTAACATCTGGCCAAGAACCCAATATATCCCATCTTCGTGTTTTTGGATGTGCGGTTTATGTCCCTATAGCTCCGCCACAAAGAACAAAAATGGGACCTCAAAGGAGACTTGGGATATATGTCGGGTATATGTCCCCAAGTATAATTCGATATCTTGAACCAAAAACTGGTGATATGTTTATGGCACGTTTTGCCGATTGCCATTTTAATGAAGATGAATTTCCGGCGTTAGGGGGAGGAATTAAAAGAATTCCAAAAGATATTACTTGGTGTGCACCATCTTTAGTACATCTTGATCCCCCTACAAAACAACGCGAGTTGGAAGTTCAGAAAATTGTACACTTGCAAAATTTGGCAAACCAGTTACCTGATGCGTTCACAAATACAAAAAGGGTGACAAAATCATATATACCAGCTGCAAATGTTCCATCAAGAATCAATGTTCCAGAAGAACAAATCGATGGAAACAAAGCGAATGAACCTAAGGTTCAATTAAAGAGGGGGAGGCCGATGGGCTCAAAGGATAAAAATCCTCGAAAGAAAAAGAAATTGGGAGAACAAAATGAGAAGGTTCTAGAGGAACCATATAAAGAAAAACATCCAGAAGATATGTATGAAAGGGTTCCAGAAGAACCAGAGGAAGAAAATGAGTATGATACAGAAACATATGAGATTTCCATTAATTATGCCCAAAATGGGAAAATATGGGTTAGAGATGAAATCGATGATACGGATGGAATATTCTCTTTCTCTGTATCTAAAGAAATTGATCAAGATGATCCAGACCCAAAGTCTGTATCAGAATGCCACGAAAGATCTAATTGGGAAAAATGGCAAATGGCCATGAGAAATGAATTAGACTCTCTTAATAAAAGAGATGTTTTTGGACCTATAGTCGTTACACCAAAAGATGTAATCCCAGTCGGATATAAGTGGGTCTTTGTGCGAAAAAGAAATGAGAAGAACGAAGTCACAAGATATAAAGCCCGGCTTGTGGCACAAGGTTTTTCTCAAAGATCGGGAATTGATTATGAAGAGACATATTCTCCGGTTATGGATGCAATCACATTTAGGTACTTAATGAGTTTGGCGGCATCTATGAATTTAGAAATGTACCTAATGGATGTTGTGACTGCATATCTTTATGGATCACTTGATACAGATATATACATGAAAATCCCAGAAGGATTAAAGATCCCAGAAGGATCAAAAGTATCATCTAAGGAAATATGTTCGGTCAAATTACAACGATCACTCTATGGATTAAAGCAATCCGGACGCATGTGGTATAATCGCTTAAGTGAATATTTGTTAAGTAAAGGATACATTAACAATGCGATATGCCCTTGCGTGTTTATTAAGAAATCCTCATCAGGTTTTGTGATCATTGCAGTATACGTAGATGACCTGAACATAATTGGAACTCAAAAGGAAATTGATGATGCAAGAACTCATATGAAAGAGGAGTTTGAAATGAAAGATCTTGGAAAGACAAAATTTTGTCTAGGGCTTCAAATTGAACATCTCAAAAATGGAATTTTTGTGCATCAATCAAATTACACCAAAAGAGTGTTAAAACGCTTTAATATGGATAAAGCGACTCCTTTGAGTACTCCAATGGTTAATAGATCGCTTGATGTTTTCAAGGATCCATTTCGACCTTGTGAAAATGGCGAGAAAATATTAGGTCCAGAAGTACCTTATTTGAGCGCTATTGGTGGACTTATGTATCTTGCTAATTGTACTCGACCAGATATAGCTTTTGCTACTAATCTACTTGCAAGATACAGTTCATCTCCTACTCGTAGACATTGGAACGGAATAAAACACATATTCCGTTACCTTCAAGGTACGATTGATTTTGGATTATTTTATTCAAGAAACCCCGAGGTTGGTCTTGTTGGTTTTGCAGATGCAGGTTATTTATCTGATCCGCATAAAGCTCGTTCGCAAACTGGGTACGTTTTTACAATCAGTGGAACTGCAATCTCATGGCGGTCCCAGAAACAGACTTTGGTAGCTACTTCTTCGAATCATGCCGAAATCATTGCACTTCATGAAGCATGCAGAGAGTGTGTATGGCTCAGATCAATGACTCAACATATTCAAGAAGCAAGCGGAATAACCATCAACAAAGAACCGACAATTATATTTGAAGATAATTCTGCATGTGTTGTCCAAATCAAAGAAGGCTACATCAAGAGCGATAGGACGAAACATATTCCTCCAAGATTTTTCTCTTACACTCGGGAACTCGAAGAGAAGAAAGAGATTGATGTTCAATATATTCGTTCAAGTGACAACGTAGCAGATTTATTCACAAAGGCGCTTCCGACTACAACATTCCGGAAACATGTTCAGAGTATCGGAATGCACCATCTACGAGACCTCTAAAGAAAAGATTATATATATATATATATTTTTTCTAGGGGGAGACTGCACTCTTTTTTCCTTGTCATGGTTTTTGTCCCATTGGGTTTTTCCATGATAAGGTTTTTAACGAGGCAGTATAAAAATATCCAAACATAAATGGATAATTAAGGGGGAGTATTATAAATAAATAATTATCCATTCTGTTCTAGATAATGCTTATCTAGTAATACTATATAATAATAGGTACTGCTCCTTGAGTTGATGTTTGGCCGACTTAATAACCACTATATATATGATGCTTGTAATGTTAAAGAGGAAGGAATAAGAAGAAGATTTTTATGTCTCGTTTTTCTTACCTCTCTCTCGTCTTTCTCTATATAGAATATATACACACATATATATGATATACATACACATATAAATAATACTTATATCTCACTTCATATTAGTAGTTTATAATAATTATATATATCTCGTCAAATATAAGCGGTGGTCTTATTCAAAAAAAAAATATAAGCGGTGGCCGATAAATTTGCTAAAAGATAAACATACATGCCTTAAAAGAAGAGGATATATTTTTAATCCGTAAATAAATTGTTAAACAAACCAAATAAGTGGCATTTATCATTGGGCTTCGGTTATTTGGAAACAGTTGATAGCTTTTGGGCCGGGCAATTACGATCCACGGTTGACTTATTTTTTTTAACACTAATTATATAGATTAAACGTTAATTATATCAAAATTAAATTTAATTTTTTCATTAAGGGCAAGAGGGACTTTAGCCACTTCAACTTTCAATGTGGTGGCTTTATTCCCAAAAATCACTTCGCAAATATATATATGATCACATTTAGGCTTTGAATGGTAACCAATAGAAGAATAATAAGAATGAAAAGGAAAAGAATGAAAGGAAACAAAATAATAGGAAAGAAGATGAATATATGTTCCTTTCCAAATTTGATAAGTAACTAGACAGGTATCCGCGCGTTGTACGGGACAACAATAGTTTAAGATTGTAAATTGAGATTTTACATATTTAAATGACAACAGTAATTCAACACTAATTACTTATTTCGAGTAACGAACACATAAATTGATATACTGTACATTTAATATTCAATGTTGAGTTATAAGAAACTAATATATATCTCTTTCATATAACGTGCGAAAACTAATCAAGTGATTTAGATAATCATGATATGCTACATAATGAACAACTATCGTATAACCTCGCCATTTTCTCTTATTAGTTGTCCTCCCAAGTAAGAATATAGATTACCTACTCTTGCAATTTCTCTCACTATTTTTTGAGATTTCACAACTACTCTGTCACATATCACATGCAAGACAGATGAAAAAAATAATTTAGAAGATTATATCAACAATATCCCTTATAAACTCATTCTTAAGTCTTAAATCTACCTAATTACTCTCGGAACTTAACTAAATCTTATCACTCACTTCTTCCATAGAAATCTCGTCTATTTACTCTATCAAAATACGCTTTTCTCTTCCTTTGTCAAACCCTTCCTTATGCCTATGTTTCCCAAAACCAGTTTCTTTGTTTTACGCAAAAACCCAATTCTCATGTACCATAATCTTTTGTATATTCTCAACCGTGAGCTCCAAGCCATATTCTTGCATTTTCTTTTATCATATCAAAATTAATGACAACTACTTACAAATCTTGCATTTATGTCTCCTTATCTTTCATATCTTTTATCTGTCTGTTTCTTCTTCATAGTTACGCTATGACTGTTGACAAAAAAAAGTTATGCTATGAATAGAGTTAACTATGTTTTTAAGTAGTTAACTATTTTAAGAAAATAGCAACTATTTAAACAGTTACAACAACATTGCAATATAGTAAACTATGTTCTGAGTTCAATAGAATATGTAACTATATTTCGAAAATAGTTAATGTAGGGGTAATTTTGTCAAATACCTTAATTATTTTTTTATATGTTACTTTCTAAATTATGTCTCACAAATGTATTATTCTCCTAATTAACCCATAAATTTAATCTAATTTACATAAGTTTTGCATACAAAGTCGAAGAAAAAAAATCGAGATACAAAAATATCTCATTAATATTTTGGTTGACTACTAAATTTATTAAAACTTGAAAGACATTAATTTTTATGTAAAACGTAATTTTGTTTATTTGTTTTGATTTTTTTGAATTTTGAATTTTGTTATCCTCTTTTTCTAATACCCACATTTCTTTTTTTTAGTTATTGCAGCTATTTTTTGTTATATACCCAAATTATTTATTAACATTAGACTATCAAAATTTTTTAAAAATTAAAGGATACGAAATCATAACACAGAAGGCCAAAACTTTTTAAAAGTACATAAACATTGAAAACGATACATATAACAAAATCAAACCCAATCCAAGATTTAGCTACAAACTTGATTCCAAAGTTGCAAATGATGATCGTCTCCAAAGGGGAGCCGAGAACAATTGCATCCACCATGCTTTGGAGAGAATCAGAGGGATTTAAGGTTTACCCAAGCTATCGCAGATAGAGGAAAAGTTCATATTAGCCGAATAAATCCTAGCCATAGATTTTCAAGTTATCAAAGGATTACCCAAATAGTCAAGGATAAACTCTCATGCAGTCTATCACTTCCCATAGATCTCAATATTATAGTATTTTGCTAATGCCCTTCGAGTTGTAAGAACTCAAAATATTATTTTTAAAAAGTACAATTTAATCTTTTATAAAGTACAAATATTATTTACCACACATATTTGATTGTTTACAAAAATTGCATAAACTATATATATAAACAAAGGATTCAAGTTATTGATTTGTCATGGAATGTCATAGAACATCTACAACTTGATTGGTGAGCTTAGATAAAATAACTATTATAAAGTTTTGAAAAATCATATGAAATTTTTCGAATCAGTAAATGCAAATTGGTTTTCAAACGTAACTACTATGTAAGCTCCAAATCAGACTTGGACATCTCTTACCTAGATTCGAATGAATTGATTTATTACTCTGATTAGATTTCTTATCGTAATCTTACGCCAACAAATATGCAAATAGTCCAGCCACATATATATTCCAACCAGAAATACGTTTTTTTTTTTGGTCAACCCACAAATACATATATCTTTAATATACAATAATGCTAATACTTCTTTTACAACTGCAAACATTGTTAAATCTTTAATATACAATAATGCTAAATGAATGCTTCTTTTAAAACTGCAAACATTGTGTTGAAGCTCGGCATATGTTTTATGTTATATATGATTTTGTTTTCTGTAACCTCAATCTTTGCTATGTCTTACTCGATTATCCATTTATATACCTTGTCAATCTTTAAAATTTTCTTAATTGGTTCACCTTCCATAACACTTGCGCAAGATTTTATCTTTGTGTATAAATACATAATTTTTTGTTCCTTTTTAGTGATAGTCAAATAAATATACAGATTCAATGATTTAATTGGATTCTAATGTACAGTACTATGGTTGAAATTAAAACTTTATCTTCGTGATCATGTGGTCTTTATATTTTAGGATTTCTATTTGTTAATTTGTTAGACGAATTAGAGTAAAGACAAAAAAACAATAAAATAATTTTATAAGAAATATGTTGGTAAATAGAATTTTTCATGGAGTTAATTTAAACATTACTCTTCTTTTGTTTCGTGTGAGAAACTTTCTTCAACAGCACGCTAAGAAATCCTCATAAGCTCTCATATATTCAACATCATTGCTATAAACATGAAACGTTCACATTTGTGAAACAAAAGAAGATGGTGAAACAGAGGACACAAGAGATTAGTGAAGAGAGTTTATAGAAAAAAATCAAAGCATTTCCTCTATGTTCTTTACGCATCCTAACATTTAGAATTCTCTCATTTTGTTGCTGCTACTTCACTCCCCCCCCCCCCCTCTCTTATGTTTTCGTCTATGCTTATGTCGTGTAACCATAGAAGAATTATATGGTTAGAGAATCACCTTGAAGAAATTGCCAAATTATGGAAAAAAAGAAAACAAAGAAGAATCGTTACAAACGCAAGAAGAAAGAGTAAATTTAAAAAAACCCATATTTAAACAAAAAAAAAGATAAAACAGAAAAGAGGACAAACATAATAGGAATATATTACTCGACCCACGAATATAACGAATTAACAATACATGCCTCCATTGATTATGCGATAGTGAGGAACAACACACAAACTGAAAGATCTTACAGAATAGATAATCATGCTATCCAACTCAAAACCCTCAATGATGAATTTGTAGCTTCCTTTGCACCCTGCTCAAAAACATTGGAACTACTTGTAAGATTATGATGCTAGGATAGAAAGAGAGGCATGTAGTGGAAGCTACAAATTTAGCATCCTTAATAGCTTCACACTGATTTCGATGGCACAATAGAATTAGGGTCAAAACCCGAAGTCCGACCCAGCCCAGCCCTTAAAAATATTGGTTCGGGCCTAAATATATAAATCCAAAAAAAATCTGGTTTTTCGGGCTAAACCCATTCGGACTGTTGAGTTTTTTGGGTTTTAGTCCGGTGGGGCTCGGGCCGGCCTGAGAAGCCCGAAAATAATATATAATTCATAAATTTAGTAATAAATTTTGTTTAAAGATACTTTTAAAGATAACTTGATTAAATCAAATATATATATATATATATATATATATATTTCGTTGGTCAAAAACTCTTATTGTAGTATTTTATTATTAATTTATAATTATTTGAATTCATTTGATATTTGCATTCATTTGGTCACACTTTTGCTTTTAGTTAAATTAGTTTTCATATAAAACATATTGGTAATTGTTTAAATCTGGATTTATTTTGGTAAATAATATTTGTTTTAAATTTATTTTTATTTTAAATATAAATACGGAAAAGCCCATAAAACCTTGTAGCCTTGATCGGGTCGGGTCGGGTTTGAAATATAGGCCCTAATATTTTTCGGGCCGAACCGGGCCGGGCTTATATATATACGGGTTTTACGAGTTTTGGGTCGGGTCGGGATAGCCCGTTTGATATGCCTACCCTCTATCAACCCAAGTTCAAGCCCCCATATTCATTTTCTAAACATTTTTACTATTTTGTGGAAGCATCCTTAGTCCAGTGGTTTGACAAAGGATCATTATATACACAAGTATGTATGGAATTCGAATCCCGGAGAGAACAAATTAATGAAAGCAAAATTTTTAGGAGAATTTCAGCGTGGTGCAAAGAGAGTCGTTTGGAATAGTTCTGTATGTCAAGACTAAAATTGTCTGTTGCATAATCGTTCTTGTAATTGTTCTCATAATTTGAAATAATTGGTAAATTTAGACGATTAAAAAAAAAAGTGGAACCTCCCCTGGTCCACTAGTTGATTAAGGGTTCATTAGAGTTTCTACACCATAAAATTTGGGGTCTGAATCCCAGAAGATGCGATTTATTAATATTTATACAGATTAATATAGGTTAACTTACAGGAGATATTCGGCGCGGTGCAAAATAGAATCATCTGTTATAAATCAAAATAAAAAAGTCGATATAACAATCGTCCTACTTTGTAATAAAATAATAATAAAATTGCACTGTTTAAAAAAAATAACTTTTTTATTAGCTGTTTCCGCTAAAAAAAACTTTCTAAATCCGCCCGTGTCTGCAGATCGTCACCAACGTCCATATATTTTATACTTATCATGTCATTACTCCATTCGTCCATTCCATGCATGAAGGAGAATTGTTTTTTTTTTTTTTTTTTGCTAAACAAGGAGAATTGATATTCACATTGTAAAGAACCATTTCTTCAGACAAAAAAAGACCATTGCACTAATCAGGTTGGAAAACCTCATTAAAATTAAAAACATAAAAGATAATGCATAAGTTAATTCAATATATTTCTGGGACACTTGCAAAAATACCACGTTTTGTGTGCACATTTGCAAAAATGTCATTTAGTGATATTCATTTGCAAAAATACCACTAATTATATATTTTTAAAGCTTATATCTTAAAATTCTAAATCTAAAAAAAAATTTTGACCCCTAAAACCCCCTAAACACTCAAAACTAAATCCTAATACAACATAGTTAACTCAAAAATAAATTATATAATGAAAAAATAATTTTGAAAAAGTGGCAATTTTGTAAAGATTTTGAAAAAGTAGCATTTTTGAAAAGTGGCACTTGAAAAGTGGTATTTTTGAAAATTTTCTATATTTCTTTAAAAAATCAATATGATTAATAAAATCTGGAAGGAAAATACATGAATACGTTATTAAGCAATATTAATGCTAAGTGAAGAAACACGCCGTTTGCATGACAAGAAATGCATGTACGCAATTACATTATATTGTTATGAAGTGGTGTACTGATTAAAGTACAGACTAATTTTAAAATGAGAAATTGTGTTGTATAACCAACAAAAAAAACTATAACTAAAAAAATAACCAATTTTCCTATATTTAATAGTTATAATTTTGCCACATAGGAAAATTTTGGTTAGTTTTTTAGTTATATATTTTTTTTTAGAAATTTTAAAAAATGCCACTTTTCCAAAATCTTTTCAAAAATATCACTTTTCAAAATTATTTTTTCATTATATAATTTATGTTTGGGTTAACTATGTGTAAGTCCAAATAACTCTGTAAAATGATTCTGAAAAACTTCTTCTTATTCAATGAAAGAGACTCGGCTTATATAGCCTTTACAATACCACAACCCGAAACTTAAGCAACAAGAGTAGACTAACAAACTAACCATAAGACTCGGTCTTATTTATGACCACTAACTTAAAAGACAAGACTCAATCAACCTTAACACTTCAACGGTTACTTTATTCGAATGATGTTCTGCTCCAACAAACCCTCCCTAAACTAAGCTTGGTCTGCAAAGCTTAGCTTATCTTCAACAGAGCAAAGTCCAAGCCTGCTCCTCAACTTTTCAAACACTTCTAGATTCAATGCCTTTGTGAAGATGTCTGCAACTTGTTCTTGTGACTCACAATGCTCAAGACTGATTTCTCCTTCATTAACCAGATTGCGTAAGAAATGAAAACGAACTCCAATGTGCTTGCACTTCCCATGAAAGACCGGATTCTTAGACAACTTTATAGTTGAAGTATTGTCACAAAATATGACAGTACTTCCTTCTACATCATGTCCCAGCTCCTTCAAGACCCTTTTGAACCATATTGCTTGACACACACACACAGACGCAGCCACATACTCTGCTTCAGTGGTGGAGAGAGTAACAATAGACTGTTTCTTCGATAACCACGCTACAGCTGCGTTGTCCATGAGGAATACATAGCCTGATGTACTCTTCCTGCTCTCTATATCTCCAGCAAAATCACTATCAGTGTACACTAGAACTTTCCCGGTTCCTTCTTTCTTGTACTAAATTCCAAAACTCAAAGTTCCTTTCAAGTATCTCAATACTCTCTTAGCTGCTTGTAAGTGTAATTGAGTAGGTTGAGCCATGTATCTACTTAGAAGACTTACAGCGAATTGCAGGTCAGGTCTAGTAGTAGTGATGTACATGAGACTTCCTATTATCTGTTTGTAGAAAGTCTCATCTACTCGCTCTCCTCCAACATCCAAATCAAGCTTACTTCCAGGCACCATTGGATTGTGAACTGCGTTGCAATCCTCCATGTTGAAACGCCTCAAGACTTCAAGAGCATATTTTCCTTGAGATATATGAATTCCATGTGGTGTCTGCAGCACCTCAATCCCCAGAAAATATCTCATCTTGCCTAGATCAGTCATATCAAACTCCCTTTGCATTGATTGCTTGAGCCTCCTCATCATCTCAACATCATCACCAGTATAAATTAAATCATCTACATAAACACTGACAAATAGAGTGTTACCGTAATTGTTTGTTTTGATGAACAATGTTTCTTCATTCTCAGACTTTCTGAATCCTTCCTTCACAAAGTATTCTTCAATTCTACTAAACCAGTCCCTTGGAGCTTGCTTTAATCCATATAAGGCCTTGTTGAGTTTATAGACTTTGTCTTCTTCACCATTGACTACATACCCTTTTGGTTGTTGTATGTAGACATCCTCCACAAGAACACCATACAGAAATGCAGACTTGACATCTAACTGATAAATGTCCCATGCCTTGTGAGCCGCTATAGCTAGAAGAGTTCTGATGGTGTCCATTCTAGCTACAGGAGCATATACTTCAGTGTAATCGATTCCATGTTCTTGAGAGTATCCTTTAGCTACTAAACGAGCTTTGTACTTGCTGACTTCTCCAAGCTCATTCAGCTTAGTCTTGTAAATCCATTTCACCCCAATACACTTTGCTCCTTTTGGTAAGTCTCTGAGCTCCCAAGTCTGATTTCTCTCAATAGACTTTATCTCTTCATCCATAGCTTCTCTCCATTTCAAACTCTGTTCTGCTTCTTCGAAAGTCACTGGATCAGATGAGATGATTTCCATCATATTGACCCCATCTTCTTCATTATCAAGATAATCTCCAGTAACATAGTCTTTTAGGTGAGAGGGAGCTCTCCTAACTCTTCCCTCCCTAACTTCAGTTGGTTCTCCTTCTGCAGTTGGTTCATTTTCTGCAGTTTGCTTTGGAGGAAGCTCCGGTGCCTCATCAAGATCCTCTTGATCACTTTCCTCCTCTTCACTATCTTCCCATATCTGATCATCATCTTTCCAGGTGAGATCAACTTCTGTTTGATCATGGTCCGTCTCCCAATCCCAGACTCTTGTTTCCTCAAACACCACATCACGACTTACTACAATCTTCTTGGTCTTTGGATTGTATAGTCTGTACCCCTTTGATTCCTCAGAGAAACCAAATAGAATACACTCGGTACTCTTGTCATCAAGCTTGCTTCGTTTCTCATCTGCAACATGAGCATGAGCAACACTTCCCCACACTCTGAAATGTTCCACATTTGGCTTGACTCCACTCTAGGCTTCTTGTGGTGTGGCATTCCTCACAGCATGAGTAGGACATCTATTCAAGACATAGAATGTCCAATTTACAACTTCTGCCCAAAAGATCTTTGGTACCTTTCTGCTTGATATCATTGATCTGACCATGTTCATGACAGTGCGGTTCTTCCTCTCAGCAATGCCGTTTTGTTGCGGTGTGTAGGCAGTGGTGAGTTGTCTCCGGATACCTTGCTCCTTACAGTAGTCAGAGAACTCATTGGATGTGTACTCCCCTCCCCGATCAGTTCTCAAGCATTTGATATGCTTTCCTGTCTCAATCTCCACCTTCCTCTTGAATACTTTGAAGTGATCAAACGCTTCTGACTTCTCCTTCAGAAAATAAACCCATGCTTTCCTACTGAAATCATCTATGAAGGTTAGAATGTATCTTTTACCAGTAGTGGTTGTGGGATTGATGGGTCCACAAATGTCAGAATGCACTAGCTCAATAACTTCTCTAGCTCTCCAAACGCTCTTCTTAGGAATGACACTTCTCGGTTGCTTTCCTACTAGGCAATCTGAGCAAGTGAACTTCTGTATTTCAAAATATGGAAGACCACGCACCATACTCTTGCTCTGTAGTGACCTCATTCCACGATGGCTGAGATGTCCATAGCGCTCATGCCATAGCTTTGGCATGTTTTCTGAGACAGTTTGCAGACATTGTTGCTGTCTCGGTTCTCCTTCTTCACCAGCTTCATTGATTAGCATAAACATCCTGGTTATACTCATTTTGCTCTCAGCAACTAGCCCCTTAACATCATGATAAATCTTGCAGGTACCTCTTCTTATTATGATTGTCAGCTCCTTTTCTTGAAGTTGGCCAAGGCTTAACATGTTGTTTTTAAGCTCCGGTACATAGTACACATCACTGATGTTGTATACTATGTCATTCAAGACCAGCTTCACATTTCCTTTTCCAACATCTTCCATCTTCTTGTCATTTCCAAGCTTAACTGAGTGCTTGAAATTGACATTTATTGAAGAGAACAGCTCTCTGTCACCACTCATGTGGTTTGAGCAGCCTGAGTCGAGGAACCATGTTTTTTTTTTCTCAAGTTCTCTTGCTTCCCAGAGTATGCCATTAACATTTTCTCTGCAGTCTCCTCCAAGTCTGCAGATTTTCCTTCATCCTCTTCTTCTTCAGTGTAAGCCATCAGTAGAACCTCTTCTTTTTCTTCAAAGTTTGCATAGTTTGCCTCCTCATCCCACTTAGGACATTCATTTCTGAAATGTCCAAGTTTATGGCATTTGTAGCATTCCACTGTGCTTTTGTCCAGGTGGGTTCTGCCTCGACCACGTCCTCTGCCTCTACTAGGAGAACCCCTTCCTCTGGTTCCAGCGCCATATGTAACCTTCAATGCCTGATCTAGTCCTCTATCAGACGTTTTGAACTTCCTTTCATGAACCACCAGAGAAGCCTGAAGTTCATCCACTGTGATGCTCTCGATATCCTTAGATTCCTCTATGGATACCACCATGTACATGAACTTCTCACTGAGGGTTCTGAGGATCTTCTCCACCACCTTAGACTCGTCCATAACTTCTCCATTGGTTCTCATCTGGTTGCTAATGGCTAGCACACGTTTGAAATACTCCTCCACCTTCTCGGAGTCACTCATTTCCAACACCTCAAAATCTCTTGTCAGCTTTTGTAGTAGAGACTTTTTCACTCGCTCATTTCCTCCAAATTTCCTCTTCATGGATTCCCAAATGATCTTTGAGGACCTCCTGTCCTGGATCTGCTCCATTGTTACCTTATCAATGCATTGATAGAGGTAATGCTTCACCTTGTGATCATTCGTCTTGGCATTGTCTAGCTGCGCCCTTTGCTCAGCAGTTAGCACCACCGTGGTTGCTGGTTCATCAAAACCAATCTCGATCAGGCTCCATAACCCTTTTGCTCTGAAGAAATTCTCCATGACCTCACTCCAATGATCCCAGTGCCCTTCGAACTGAGGTAACTTCATTTGTCATCTCCCATTTCTTCTACCTTTCGTGTTTCTTAGTTTTCAAAAACAGAGCTCTGATACCAATTTGTAAGTCCAAATAGCTCTGTAAAATGATTCTGAAAAACTTCTTCTTATTCAATGAAAGAGACTCGGCTTAGATAGCCTTTTACAATACCAGAACCCGAAACTTAAGCAACAAGAGTAGACTAACAAACTAACCATAAGACTCGGTCTTATTTATGACCACTAACTTAAAAGACAAGACTCAATCAACCTTAACACTTCAACGGTTACTTTATTCGAATGATGTTCTTGAGAGTATCCTTTAGCTCTAAACGAGCTTTGTACTTGCTGACTTCTCCAAGCTCATTCATCTTAGTCTTGTAAATCCATTTCACCCCAATACACTTTGCTCCTTTTGGTAAGTCTCTGCGTGTTAGGGTTTAGTTTTGAGTGTTTAGGGTGTTTTAGGGATCAAAACATTTTTTAGGATTTAGAATTTTAAGATATAGGTTTTATAAATTTATAATTAGTGGTATTTTTGCAAATGGACACCCTTAAATGGCATGCACACAAAAAGTGGTATTTTTGCAATTGCCCCTTTTTTTGGTTATTCATCAAATCAAATTGACTCTTTTAAAATCTATAACCAAAGAGTGAAATAGTTGAGAACTTTCTTTAAAAAAAAAAAAAATAGTTGAGAACATAAACAATTGGGATAATTTGCTAGTGAATCCGTGAATAGATTTTTGGTCTAAATCTACACATTTATACAACTAAATATGCAGCTAACCGTAAGGAAGATAAGTGAATTTTGGACTAAGTTTTTGAGTTAGTGTGGGATTGTCGGATCCTCCAAAAATGATGTGTTCCTCGAACTTTCAAGTTCGATTCCCGCTTTGAAAAAAAAAAAAAATTGTTTTCGACTAAAAATGAATAGATTTTGATACAACACTTTTTTAACATTTTTTATAAAGAAAATAATGGAAGTGTTTTTTATTTAATTTTTAATTTTCAAATAAAAAACAAACAAGAACAAATTTATATAAACAATATGTATGATTTATAATCGAGATGTGTATTACGTTAAATGATCCGATTCGGTAGCGCAAATAGCGTTACTATTTTTGCAAGCTTTGTGGGGGTCGGATTTCACCCCTATGAGATCGATATGGCGATGAGATCAACTCCACAACGTCTTGACAAAATCAAAGCGAGTCTACAAAGGCCCAGTCTGAATTTAGGCCCAAAATGATATTAAATCCATAAGCAAAATGGACTTAATTGAATAATGGGCCTAAATTAGATATATTGCTTAATGGGTCAGGTCCATTTTATTAGCTGACCCATTTACTTAGAAGTACTATATATAGTCTCTCATTATCACCCAAAAAGGGGAGGGGAATTCATTAGCAAAAAACTCTTGTAACAGCTTTCTTCACAGCTAATAAAAACTCTCTTGAGATCTTTGTGTTTGCTTGCTTTCGACAGAACTTTACAAACCCTAGAGAATCACTTATATTCTAATTGTGAGATTCGACCGCCACAATTTGGAGCCATCTAAGGGGAGAGTAAAGCTTCTTACTCAACAAGCACTACCACGCTGGGATCGGAAGAGATGACCATCGACGGAGACAACAGCGACAGCAACCCAAAAGAACTTGTCACAGACATGTCAGCGGCAAAGGACGCCGCGACAGACAAGCCCGGAGAGAAAAACGTTGCAGCAGACGAATCTACACATATGCGGACGCCGCCTACCACGGAAGAAAATCTCGATCCTTTGGCTCAGATAAAGAAAATGTTCGACGAGCTAGTTAAGAAGTCAAAGGAGCAAGACATCTTCAACAATACTCTAACCAGGCGAATGGATTCCCTCGTCACGGCAAGCCACAGAAGAGGAAAAAGACCCGCGCCGCATGCAACAGATCGCGTCACCCCGACAATGCTAAACTTCTCAACACCTATGGAGGCACCTAGGGTCCGTCGAATCAATCTGAATGTTGACCCAACTCCCGGGAGCCACGGGCGAGATGTAAACAAGCATGCAGCGATAGCTAGCAAATCGGCACTACCAGATGGATCGGCGCCAGCTGGTGGATCAACATCAGTGGTCGACCTTGAAGACGATGCCGAAGATGATAGCCCTGATGAACCACGCGAACCAAGGCAGGAAGCTGCAAGGCAGGATCAGACCGCTCGCAAAGAAACCCATTACGAAGATGACGAGCGATATGCTGAAGAACTCGCCTTCGAGGAAGAACGCTTCCTCCAGGAAAGACAGCGAGCTGCCGAAAGAAGGAGAGCCGCACCGCGATTGCAGCAAGCCGAGTTGGACGAACTTCGAGCTTCTATGAACCGGACAGCTCTAGACCTAAAAGAGATGCGCTCACAGATGCATCGAGCAACCGGCAAGGCGCCGGAGATTGATCGAGTGCTTGAGGAAGCACAGCGTATGCCTTTCACAGCTCGCATCTCCAGAGCCAGACAGTCCGACCCTGGAAAAATTAAAGTGCCAACCTACGAAGGAAAATCTGATCCAACGGATCACATCACAGCTTTCACCATAGCAATGGGACGAGCCAACTTCAGGGAGGACGAAAGAGACATTGGCCAATGCCATTTATTCGTTGAACATCTCAAAGGACCGACTCTCCAATGGTTTTCTGGACTCGAGAGCAACTCCACTGATAACTTCAGACAGCTGTCTGCTGCCTTCCTAAAACATTATGCCATATTCATGGAACATAGAACTCTCGGTGCCGACCTTTGGAAACTGACACAAGGACCCGCAGAGACTCTCCGCAGTTTCATCGAGCGGTTCAAAGACATCCTGTCAAGGGTGAAAGGCATTAATGACGAGTCAGCCCTCGAGGCTTTGAGGAAAGCACTATGGTAAGAGTCCGATTTCCTCAGGGAAATTGTCGTGAACGAGCCGGTAACAATTCAAGACGCTCTTCATCGAGCAACTAAGTTTATAAGGAATGAAGAGGAAACGAAATCGTTGGCAGAAAAACACAGAAAGACAAAACAGCCTAGCGCCACCACTCAAAATCAGAACCAACAAGGCAACAAAAAGAACAACCAATCTGGCGGATTCGTGCAGCACGAAGGAGGATTTAGGGGAGCCCATAATTTTCAAGTGGACTCGCTCGGATACGGTAGAGGAAGAGGCAGAGGCCGTGGAAGAGGCATGATGAACAACACATGGGTAAGAAATCAAGGTTCTCACGACGAAGCGGCCTATTGCGATTATCATCAAATCCACGGACATTCCACCGCCAACTGTAGAAGTCTCAGTCGCATGCTCGCTACAAAGCTCGCAGCCGGCCAGCTTAAGGGAGATTTCAGCCTTAAGGATTTCGAGACAGATAATAAGGAAAGGTCTAACGGTGAGCTGCAGAAACGCGGAAGGCAGAATAGCGAGAGCCCGCCACCCGAAAACAGAAGACGTATTAACATGATAATGGGCGGATCTCACTATTGTGTCGACACTGTTTCATCGATTAAGGCATTTCAGCGGCGCGCTGAGGTCAGCATCAATCTTCAGACCACTTCAAAGTTTCCCAATGACGTAATCTTATTCGAAGAAGCAGAGACTGTGGGAATGGATCGGCCTCATGACGACCCCCTCGTAATTGAGCTCGTTATCGGCGACTGCGAAGTGGCACGAATCCTGATAGACACGGGAAGCACTGTCGACATCATCTTCAAAGATACCCTAAGAAAGATGAATATTGACCTTTCTGAGATCAAGCCATGGCCAAAGTCACTTACCGGGTTCACTGGAGAAACAACGATGACTGCAGGATTCATCCGGCTACCCGTTAAAGCGGGAGGGATGACCAAAACAATCGAGTTTGAAGTTTCAGATCATCCAGCGATTTATAATGCCATCTTGGGAACGCCGTGGTTAAACTTGATGCGGGCAGTCGCCTCAACATATCATCTCTGCGTAAAATTTCCCACTCCAAAAGGAATAAAAACTATCTTTGGAAGCCAAAAAGAGTCACGCAGATGTTTCCTGGCAGAACACAAGTTGAGAAAGCCCATCACGGAAGGTACTGTAAAGGAGCAGCACAAGAAGATGAAGACGGACAGAGAACCGGGGAAAGGGCTCTCTAAACTCCTATAGCAATTACAGATCACGGAGGATCACCAAAAAGAACTTAGGCCGACTTGCGACCCCGTCGTTATGGTTTGTATCGATGAACGTCACCCCGATAGATGTGTGGAGATCGGGGCCGACCTGGAAAAAGGAATTAAAAAGCAGCTCGTCGATTTCTTGAAAAATAATGTGAACATTTTGCCTGGACAGCTGAAGATATGCCGGGAATAGACATCAACATAGCAAGTCATGAACTGAACGTTGACCCAACCTTCAAACCAGTCAAGCAAAAAAGAAGAAAACTCGGCCCAGAGAGGGCGACGGCAGTTAACGATGAGGTGGAACGGTTACTACAAGTCGGCTCGATCACAGAAATCAAATACCCTGACTGGTTGGCAAATCCAGTAGTTGTAAAGAAGAAAAATGGCAAATGGCGCGTTTGTATTGATTTTACCGATTTAAACAAAGCTTGTCCGAAAGACAGCTTTCCCCTTCCGCACATAGATCGGCTCATCGAAGCAACAGCTGGCAACAAATTGTTATCATTCATGGATGCTTTTTCTGGCTATAACCAAATCTTCATGAAACCAGATGACCGCGACAAAACGGCTTTCATCACCGACAGAGGAATATATTGTTATAAGGTAATGCCATTTGGCCTCAAGAACGCCGGGGCGACATATCAGCGCTTGGTAAATAAGATGTTTGCCAACCAAATTGGCAAGACAATGGAAGTTTATATCGACGATATGCTCGTGAAATCTTTAGAAGAAAAAGACCATGTCTCCCATTTGGAAGAGTGTTTCGAAAGGTTGAATTTCCACAACATGAAGCTTAATCCGGCGAAATACCGATTTGGCGTGACGTCTGGCGAGTTCCTAGGCTATCTTGTGACTCACCGAGGTATTGAAGCAAATCCAAAACAGATCAATGCGCTCATAGACATGGCTTCGCCTCGAACAGAACGGGAAGTACAAAAGCTCACTGGGCGAGTAGCAGCACTTAACAGATTTATTTCACGATCAACCAACAAATGTCTACCATTCTACAACACTCTGCGCGGGAAAAAGCAAACGGAAGAGGACAAAGTTGCCAACTTGACTCCAGACGAAAAAAAGCAATCAGCCAAAAAGAAGAAGAAACCTTTTGAATGGACGGAGAAGTGCGAAGAGGCTTTCCAGCAACTCAAGAAGTACCGGTCGAGCCCTCCAGTGCTCGCCAAACCAGTAGAGGGAGAGCCGTTTTTCCTATACATTGCCGTGTCAGAGACAGCTGTCAGCGGAGTCCTTATTCGAGAAGAGCAAGGCGAGCAAAAGCCTATCTTCTACGTTAGCAAAAGTCTCACCGATGCCAAAACAAGATATCCTCGGATGGAAAAGTTGGCCTTGTCCGTTCTAATGTCGGCAAGGAAGTTGAGGCCGTACTTTCAGTCTCATTCGATAGTAGTCCTTAGCACATTTCCACTCCGGTCTATCTTGCATAGTCCCAGCCAATCGGGACGAATTGCCAAGTGGGCAATTGAACTTAGCGAATACGATATTGAATATCGCGCCCGGACCAGCATCAAGTCTCAAGTTCTAGCAGATTTTTTGATCGAATCGCCAGATGGTAGTCTTGGCAAGGAGGAACCACCTTCAGTCTGGAAACTTCATGTCGATGGATCGTCATCCAAAAACGGAGCTGGAGTCGGCATACGTCTGACATCTCCCACAGAAGAAATACTAGAGCAATCATTCCGATTGGATTTTCGAGCCTCCAACAATGAAGCAGAATATGAAGCTTTGGTAGCAGGAATGCGCCTAGCCAAGGGACTTAAGATCGATCACCTTCATGCTTTCTACGATTCGCAGCTTGTTGTCAATCAATTCACCGGAGAGTACGTTGCAAAAGACGAACAGATGGAAGCATATTTAAAAATAGTAAAGGACTTGGCTGCCGAGTTCGAAGAATTCAACTTGACGAGGACACTCCGCGGCGAGAACACATCGGCAGACGCATTAGCAGTTCTGGCCTCAACATCCAGCTCAGAGTTTAAACGGATAATACCGGTGGAACACATCGAACACCCGAGCATAAACCTATCCGGAGAAGTAAACGTCGTGACTCGCTCTCAAGCTAAGAAGGCCCTAGCTGACAAGGGTAACACACCGAGCAACGGGTCCGATGTTGAAATGGAAGCAGTCGACCAGCCCTCCGAGCCGAGAAAACAGAGCGAGGGAGTAACCAGTGAACAAGTCACCACCTCGGCAGGCAAGGATAACACCGCGGCGGATGGTGTAACTCAAGACTTAGCTTTGGGCGAGCCGGAGATGATGGAGATCGATTACCAGCCTTCTCGAATTGATAAGTCAATGTTGCATAGCGAACGTTTGCCCAGTGACACGCCTATTCAAGATAATGAACTGCAAGACGATGAGCTACTTTTGAATATTGCGCCAGTCGTAAGCAGCGAGCTAACCAACATTCTTAGCAGAAGAAATCGCCTACCTAACACTATCACGGACGATAACCACATGGAAGCAAAAGAATACGGCTGTGACACCAATTGGCTTGATAAAATCCGAGAGTATATCTGCAATGGCGTATTTCCCAAGGACAAGTGGGCGGCCCGCAAATTAAAAGCCCAAGCTGCTCGTTACGTCCTACTCGACGGTAATATCTTCAAATGGTGTTTTTCAGGTCCTTTGTTAAATTGTGTCGAAGGAAAGGATGCTCGGAGTATCATGGAAGAAGTTCACAGCGGGTCGTGTGGCAATCATTCTGGCGGCAGAGCATTAGCCATAAAAATCAAGCGGCATGGCTATTTCTGGCCTACTATGATAAGATATTGTGAAAAAATTTCAGCTAAGTGCAAAAAGTGTCAGCGCCACGCTCCGATGATTCACCAGCCGACCGAAGTACTCTCCTCTATCACGTCTCCTTACCCCTTTATGCGATGGTCTATGGATATCGTCGGACCAATGCACCCTTCGAGACAGAAGAAGTTCTTATTAGTCCTAACTGATTACTTCTCAAAGTGGGTCGAGGCAGGATCTTACGCCAGCATCACGGATGCCCAAGTCGAAGGTTTTGTGTGGAGAAACATCATCTGCCGCCATGGAGTTCCCTATGAGATTGTTACCGACAACGGTTCGCAGTTCATTTCTGCTAGATTCGAAGGATTTTGCGAAAAATGGAAGATACGTCTCAGCAAGTCAACACCAAGATACCTGCATGGAAATGGCCAGGCCGAATCAATCGACAAGTCAATTGTCGACGGACTGAAGAAGCGACTCGACGAAAAGAAAGGACACTGGGCAGATGAGTTAGAAGGAGTCATATGGTCACACCGGACAACTCCGCGGCGAGCTACAGGAGAAACACCTTTCACACTCGTTTACGGAATGGAGTGCGTCATTCCACCAGAGGTACATTTTCCCCGTGTTCGCCGCCGAATTCTTCCCCTACAAGAAGGACTTAATCACCTCATGATGGCTGACGAGAAGGATCTGATTAACGAACGATGAGATGAAGCCTTGGTCCGAATCCAGAACTATCAAAACGCCGCAGCAAGATATTACAATAAGAACGTTCGGCCTCGCCCATTTTCCGAAGGAGACTTGGTTCTCCGAAAAGTCTTCCAGAACACAGCGGAACGAAATGCCGGAAAGCTCGGAGCAAACTGGGAAGGACCTTACAAAATTTCAAAGGTCATAAAACCAGGAGTATACAGGCTCACCAATATGGCAGACGTTCCGATCCCGCGATCATGGAACGCGATGCACTTGAAGAAGTACTATCATTAGATTACTTCACTTGAACTACGAGGCGGCTTGATCCCTGCAAAGGGTACGTAGTAACCCATTTTCGGATGGGTACAGCTGTCCCCCTCCTTAAAAAGGGGGGGAGTGGGTACGTATACTCGTATACTTCCCTTTTCATACACGGTTTACCGTTCTGAATCAATCAAAAGCCAAGTGTCTACTTGCACATTTATCAAAAACCAAGTGTTTACCTGCACATTTATCAAAAGCCAAGTGTTTACTTGCACATTAATCAAAAGCCAAGTTTTTACTTGCACATTTATCAAAAGTCTTTCCCGAAACAGACTTCCTTTCATCACACCATTGCTGTTGGCCACAGTAATGAACCCTACATCCCCAGCGGATTAAAACGCGCTATATAAATTCAGTGTTTATTGCTGGAGCAGACTTGTTCACGGGAACATATCCGTAAACCAGAATGTTCAACTCAAAAACCCAGCACACAGTCAACTAGTCAAAATTCAGTGTTCATTGCTGGAGCGGACTTGTTCACGGGAACATATCCGTAAACCAGAATGTTCATCTCAAAACCCAGCACACATCTGTCTGGTCAAAACATAACAACCCAATCGTTGGTCATTATGCAATAACGTGTTTGTTCTTGGAGCGGGCGCGTCGGCAAAGATTCGCCTGTAAACCAAGAAGTTTATTAGAAAACCCAACAACTTAATTGTTGGTCATTGCGCGATAACACGGTCGTTCTCGGTGCGGCTGCATCGACACAGACTCGCCGATAAACCATACTTGCATTAAAACTTTGGCTTATGAATGAGCAGCCAGACCCATCAGCGCATCAACTACACGAGCTAAAGACTTAACAAGAAAACGTTCCATCCGAAAGACGAGACCAAAAATCGTAAACGTCGCATTCATAAATTTTATCGTCTGATAAGGTAAGATATAAATAATGATAAGTCTGAACAAAAGGATAAACACCATCCAAGCTGAATAAAAAAAAAAACCAAGTCTGAAATCAAAAGTATGACAAGGTGCTAAAACGAAAACTAAGACGCAGCCTCATCAACGTCGTCGATGATGTCAATGGCTTGCTCCGAATGAGTCTCGCCCGCAGAATCTAACTGGTTCTCATCGCTCGAAGAATCTGAAGAACTCGAATCAGAATCAACCTCCTTTTCAGCAGCATCAGCGTCCAACTCCTCGACTTGATCATCAGTCGTGCTAACGGGTGAATCCTTAAGGATCCGTTCAAGGTCGCGCACATGCCTAGCAAACACCTCATCTGCAGCTAATAAATCTGCCTCCTGCTTCTTGAGGTCAGCGAGCTCTTTACCAAGGTCATGCGCCTTGTCACTCTGAAGCAATCTCACAAACTCAATGTTACTCCGGACTTCAGCAAGATCAATTATGTCAATCCTCGGCTGGACATTGATCACTTCAATCTTCTTGACAGCACGTTCAATCCTCGCCTCGTACTTCGCCACCAGTTCGCGTTTCGCTTCGTCAACAGCCCACTGTATAGCAGCATCCTGAGCTCTGGCAACAAGATCTAAGCGAGTGGTAAGATCAACGACTTCCTTCGTCAGACGTTTCTTCTCGGCTTCCGATTCTGAAAATGTCCCATCCATCTTGCGACGCTTGTCTTCAGTTTCCTTCAAAATAGCTTCAAGCTGAATAACGCGATCTTCAGCAAGTCTTCTCTGCATCTTGAGATCATCATAAGCCTTCTGAACGTTATCAAGCCGGCGATCCCTCGAGCGAGCAGACACTTCGTAGTCAATAGCAAACTTGTTGAGCGACGAAAGAAACTGCAAAAAAAAATCGCGAAAGCGGGTTAGAAAGATAAAAATAAAGAACAAGGAAAATCGCTATCTTGTAATAGTAGTCGCGAAGTCTTACCGTCATACAATGAAGGGCCAGAGTTGAATAAGAATCCTCCTTCGACATCTTTCCTGGAGGCGGAAACACAGTGCCTAGGAAGACGATTTTGGATAAATGCGTTGCCGACGTCGCAGCATCACCAAAAGGAATAGTCGAAGTCGTCACCTCACGGTCACGTCGGGGACTCGAATTATGCCGCGATCTGCTCCGGTCACCTCCATCAGCAGCACCTCTCTCCTTGTTTTCACGAGAACGCTTACGACTTGCCTCCACGCCATCGCCTCTCCTCTTCATGTCATCGTGACGCCGTTGCGATGACAGTAGTAATATCTCGCTCTAACTCCGGACGACGCTGCTTCGGCGCAGGGGTAACAGCTGTACGAGCTCTTGGAACCGACGCCAATTGCCCAGCTCGCTCCGATACTCTCGCGGTAGGAACCATCCCGGCCTCCATGGCTCTCCTCTCACGAGCTGATGGTTTCTTCAGGTTGTTTGACATTTTTTATGGAGAATTCAACGAAGTGATTCCAAAGCGACGGGCTAGCGCTTCTTTGACTCGGGGCAAAGAAAAATCCTTTCTCCAGCTACACTTCTCAGCAGCTAGGTCGTCACAAAGAACAAACAAGTCTATTGGCAACTTTGCAATGCGGCTCAAAACTGCAAAACAGTAAGCAAGAGGATAAGAGGGTTAGCATTGAAACGTGAATACTTAAACAGACAAGAATCACAAAGAAACGGCAATGAATGTCAAATTCTAAGCTAAAAATAGTGGCACGGCAGGGTCGACTACCGCGAGTCCCCCATCTTTTCTCGAAGCATGTCTAGATGACCGCGGCCGACGGAAGCTTCATTGATTTTCACAAAGGAAAACTTTTTCCACCAAAAACGATCTGCGTTGGGGAAATTCTGCACGACTTGGAGATTGCTATTAAAAAAATAGAGGAGTTTGTCCTTCGCGCCAGTCTTCCTAACTTCAAGGAGACTCAACAAATGGTCGACCCCGATTTCGTAACCACACTCGTAGCTGCGCACCATAATTCCGACTAAGTGGCGCATCCCGCGAGGCGTGATCTGAGCAATGACAAGATTGGTCCTCCACAAAAACTTAAGAATCACGCCAGGGATCGGGAACCACAAGAAGCACGCGTGAAAGTAGGCTTCATACAAAGTGAAGTAGCCCTCTGGAGGATAGTCGGCTCGTGCATCTGGGCAAGGAACAACGAGCTCAACTTCGTCGGGAACATCAAAACGAACTGCAAGGGAGTCCAAAGACGTCGAAGTCGATATGGTAGATTCTGGCGGGTCAAGTTCTCTCCGCTTTACTTTTCGCCTCCTGGCAGCCGGTAGAACCGCAATCTCATCGCTAACCTCTTCAACCACGACTAGAGCAGTGGATGATGTCAGCCTCGTCGAACTACCAGTATCAGACTCTGGAGAAAGAACCATCCTCCTCCCCAGAAGGAAAGGGTCAGCAACCATCTCTCCGGAATCATCTAAGTCTGAAGTAGTTTCACTGCCATCCTTGTCACGCGAACAAGTAAATTGTACGTCCACATAATCGGAAGCCATTCACCCCTCTGTTGCACTAAAAAGCAAGGATCCGAGTCACTGCACCGCTGAGTCGCCGAGTCACCGAGTTCAAAAAAAAAAAAAAAAAAAAAAAACTCGGACGAGTTAACTCACTGAGTCTACTCGGACGAGTCAACTCAATGAGTCAACTCGAGCGAGTCGACTCAGTGAGTCAACTCGCCAGATCCCCAATGGCCGTTTTCTCCTCCGATCTCGTTGCCGCCTCGCTTCGCCTTCGACGCTGCCACGCTCGCTGTTTGTCCCTCCTTCTCTCTCTTTTTCCTCCGCGTAGAGCCTTCTCGAAACCTCCGTGGATGATCGTGGTCTCGATCCCGATCTCGATCGCGAACCAACGGCGGCGAGATCTACGCCGACTGTGACGACGGAGGCGAGAACTGTGGCGACGGTGACGATGGTGACGACGAAGACCGATGACGATGACAGATCGCTGCGTGGTCGTAACGACGAGTCCGTCGACAGTGGTGATAGATCCGAAGACGACGATGACGATGCGACGGCGTGAAGCTTGACGAAGACGACGGCAACGGCGTGAAGCTTGACGAAGACGGCGGCGTGAGGCTTGACAAAGACGACGACGCCAGCGACTTGAACGAGGGACGTTGGTGAGATCAGTGGGGGTTACGGCGGTCTCGCCAAAAAAAAACAAAAGAGAAAAAAAAAAAAAAAAAAAACAAAAACAAAACCCTACACAATAATAAAATAAAATAAGGAGTGCGAAGTTTTACCTCGTTGGTTCGCGGAAGAAGTGATTTGGTAGAAAATAATGTCTAGGGTGCAGATTTATTTATACCCGGAGGATTTCCTGAAATTAACTTGTTTTTGGAAAAATTCCAAAAAATCACCCAACAGGCTTGAAGGCCCACTAACACAAAAGACCATCAACTTCCTCAGTCTTTTAAGACAAAGAAAAAGAAGACAAGTCAGGGAAAACACGCAAACATCGGCTCGATGTGGAATAGCGAAAACTTCCCGAGTTCGATGACAAGACGTTCACGCCTAGCGACTTCGCAGCCCAACATATCGATCCCAGAATTCGACAGCTTTTACCTCGGCACCATCATAACTCGATACTGCCAAGCTGGGGGACTAACTGTGAGGGTCGGATTTCACCCCTATGAGATCGATATGGCGATGAGATCAACTCCACAACGTCTTGACAAAATCAAAGCGAGACTACAAAGGCCCAGTCTGAATTTAGGCCCAAAATGATATTAAATCCATAAGCAAAATGGACTTAATTGAATAATGGGCCTAAATTAGATATATTGCTTAATGGGCCAGGTCCATTTTATTAGCTGGCCCATTTACTTAGAAGTACTATATATAGTCCCAAAAAGGGGAGGGAAATTCATTAGCAAAAAACTCTTGTAACAGCTTTCTTCACAGCTAATAAAAACTCTCTTGAGATCTTTGTGTTTGCTTGCTTTCGACAGAACTTTACAAACCCTAGAGAATCACTTAGATTCTAATTGTGAGATTCGACCGCCACAAGCTTCTTGAAAACGGGAGTTCGACTCCATATTTTCGTATAGAGTTGTACAAGGTTGTGGATTTCATTGGGAAAAAACCAACAAATTTGAAAGATTCAGTAGGATTTGCCATATAGTCTATTTTGTTTGTAGGTTGTACACAACCAATTTTCTTTGAACAGAAAAATGTAATTGAGAGTTGGATGGTGATATCGAACTACTATTTAGCTTGATTGCTGCTAATAGGTAGCTGAAAAGCAACACCTAACATTTTATAAGGAAAAAATAATTCATAAAGTAATTAAAGATAAATAATGCAAAGCGATAGTACAAGGAAATGTTAAAGGGTCATAAAAAAAAAACCATATGGCTCGAAGTAGTGGGTTGGTAAGAAGGATTCATTCAAACACTTGCATGTCTACATGCTCTTTCCTATAATTGTAGTAGGCGATGACTCCAGTGGCGGAGCTACTTGGGAAGGTGGGGAAGGGGTCAACTGACCCCTATAAATTTACAAAATAGTATATAGATGCCTTGTTGACCCCAACAAACCAGGCTCGACACCTTAAACTGACGTTTTACATGTTTGATTTTTATGGTTACGTTTTTATTATACAGCTATTTTTATGCCATGATTGATTCTTGTAATAATTGTAAAAATGCTATTTTTTGTGTGCACATTTGCAAGAATGCCACTTAGAGGTGTCCATTTACAAAAATACCACTAATTATAGATTATAAAACCTATATCTTAAAATTTTAAACTCTAAAAAATGTTTTGATCCCTAAAAACCCTAAACACTCAAAACTAAACCCTAATACAACATAGTTAACTCAAATATAAGTTATATAATGAAAAAATAATTATTAGAAAGTGGCATTTTTGCAAAGATTTTGAAAATGTGGCATTTTTGAAAAGTGGTACTTGGAAAATGGCATTTTTTGAAATTTCTCTTGATTCTTTGATCTATTAGTTTAATTTTTTTTCAGTTTCTCTTTGACATGTGATTTTTTTTGCCGACCATTTTATTTTTTTCTACTAAATATGAGATATATTTAGATCTTATTATATAAAATGTGATGCATCAAACATAATAATTAATATGATACGTGTTAGTTAGTCGTTAGAATTTTGATAAATGATAAAAAAAATTATAATTTGATTTTGCCACATGTCAAATAATAAAAAAATAAATCAGTTATATTTTCTAAAAAGAATATTATAATATAGTCTAAAATCTTTTGAGTTTGAATAGAGTTAGGTTTACAAGCTCAATCTTCAAAGATGATAATATTTCACATTTACTTAAACATTTGTGCTTTCTCCATCTTCTCACCAAATAATTTAAAACTTCAATAAATCTCTTCCAATAAAAATTGTTTCGACTTTTTCATCATAAAAAAATGATTACTATCTTTTCGATAATAAAATTTTATTATTTACAATATAGATATCATCACTGATATGAGGTGATCTAATTTAATTTCTCTTTTTTTATGAATAATATAATATTAATAAAGTAAAAATATTTTATTTTGCAAAATTTGATTCGTCCATGTTATATTAATCTTATCAAGTCATCTTTGACTCAATTGATCAAATATATACAAGCGTAAAATAATTCTTTCAATTAAGTTTAACCACATGTCAAAAGATTTATCTTTCTAAAAATCACAATATCTTTATTTTTAAAATAATAAAAAGTAAACCTAATTTAAATAAGATTAAAAAATCTAATTATATGAAAATATGTGATGTAATTTAATTGAAAATCAATTAATATAATAATAAAATAGATAAATATTTGATAGATTTTTCTATAAGTTGTTTTGAATTAACGTTTTCAATCTTATTTTATTATTTCATGAAAGATTTATTTTTTTTCAATTTTTTTATGGAGCGATCTATTTTTTTTTTTGTTTCTGCGAGTTATGAAATATTCAAAAAAGAAAAATAGTTCAAATATAAATATGAAAATAAATTTATCAACATTTCTAAAACAGATATTTGAATAGTAAATAACTAAAATAAAATAAGTCAACCTAATTTAAATAAGAATAAGAAAAACTAATAGTTTGAAAATGTGTGATAAAATTTAATTGTAAATCAATTAACAAAAACAACAAAATTAATAAATAAATGTTATGTTTTTCAATAAGTTGTTTTGCAACAATATTTTTACTTTTATTTTATCTATATTAACGGGTGATCTAATTTTGTTTTTCAATCTTAATTTTATTTTTCACATCTATATGAAACTTTAAATTAGAAACTCGTATATATGTAGATCCTTCATCTAGTGATATATTAAGTATGATATGTAAAGTATTTTAACTCTGCTATGCTTTTATCACTTAAAATATCATATTAACCAAAAATAGTTAAATAAATTTTTTAGCTCCACCAGTGGATGACTCCAATATAAAACCAGAATCTCACCATCTTCTTTGTTTAACAATATTTTACATATATCTTTTTCCCCATAGATATTTGAATTGTCGGTATTTATTTTGTTGTTGAAAAGTTATCTATCTATTTTTTACAAGACCACATTGATGAATGATGTTTCGGAGTCGAGGGACATAAGATACTAAAGAAAGCATTTTAAGATAATACCATATTAGACAAATTAAGAAACCAATCAACTAATCTTATTACGTTTACTATTTTTTAAACATTTTTTTTTTAAATGCGATTCACTGATTTGCTTTTACTTTCAACATAGAAAAAAATCTGAAAAAGTCAATTAACAAACAAACTTATATATATATATATATATTCCGATTTTCGATAATTAAGAGTTTTTATTTAAAGAAAGTCTTGATAATATAGGATTTTGAAACTATAAAAAAAAAATTAAGGAAAAAGATAATATAGGATTTTGGTGAGAATGCGAGTGAATGCAAAGTACATGAACCAAAGTCACAAAACTATACTAGTTTAACATTGATTAAGATAGTGAAAATAAAAATTCCTAAAGAAATAATTATGTTTCAGTAATGAACTTATAGTTCAACTTCTTCATTCTTTTACTAAAGTTTTTGCTATCCACTCGATCTAACTAATTAGACTCGTCGACCTTAAATATTGACCAAGCCCAATTGAAAAACACTCATATTTTTGTTTTAAAGTTAAGTGAGGTCCATGTGTGGGCCCTAAAAGGTACAAGAGGAGAAAGTGTGGGGACCACAAAGGCAACAACCACAGTGGCAAAGATCTAGCAGAGCAGCAGACACCACTCGTCTCACCAACCCCTTCCGCATCCACAACTTTAGGTCCCACATTATCTTCAAATTGTACAATCACCAACCTCATTTTCTCCAAATCAGCCAAATAAACCTTTTTTTTTGTTTGGTTCTTTTCTATTTTAGATAAAATAAATGTACAACTCAGACAGCTTTTATGAAGTAATAATGCAATATTATAAAATAAAAATGAATGTTAAAAAAAAACTCTATTAATTCATGATAAAACTAACCACAAAATGAGTGTTTTAATATTTTCAAAACACTAAACAATGTCAAAATTGGAGAGAAGAGACATGATTGCCTTATTTCAAGTAACTTAAATGGACATTTTTAATCCCTTGTTAAATTTTACTTAATTCACTAACCAATATATATACTCTGCTAATCAACATGCTGCTCTCTTGATTATTTTTTTGAGATGGTGTTGTAGCTCTCTTGACACAACATGACTCTGATATTACCTGATCATAAATTCATAATCTCAGAACCAGAAGATAAACATTTTGATACATGTGAGTTTGATTGTTGCAAACCTACCTGTAAACTAGTGCTATATCTATAAATAGCTTTTCATTCGCGGGCATTCATTAACTTTGAACGGTGATTGCAATGGCGAATCAGCTCTCAGAAAGTAGGCGATCAAGCTCATCAAACCCCTCATCTTCATCATTGTTATCATCTTCCACTTGTTTCTGTGTCGTAGTAAGACAATCGAGCTTGGTTTGTTCATAAAACGAAACTCTTTGTGAATCCCATTCCTCCTTCAGTTTCTCCACACTCTCTCCCATCAATTCTTTCTCTTCTGATATGTGCTTTATGTTCTCAATCTCCACTATTTCTCCTGCAAGTTAAGATTACCAAACAAGCGATATAAACATAATGAATCATGATGGTACCACACAAACATTACTACGCACATGCTTCAAATTTCACAGAGCTCGAAATCAAATAAACTTTACAAACTTTAAAGTAGGGATACCTTTTATTGCGCGCTTCTTGGCCTTTGCATATTCTATAGACATTTTATGTAGAGAACTCAGATCAACTTCATTACCCTGAAGTTCCAATAAAGAACACTTTTAGTTAAGTAATCAAATCAAATTAACAGAGATCATACTCACCATATCCATATGTATAAATTTCTCAATCTCAGTGTCAGAGATTAATCTGTCAAGTGAAGATGAGAATCATATCACTAAAACGATTATTTTCATATAACGATTTGTTGGTTCTCAGAAAAAACTTAAAGGACAGAATAACATACTTTTTATAGGCTAACCGCACTCGTGCATTCTGTAGCTCTGTTAAATGATTGAGTTTCTCAGTTGAAGACGCTTCATTTAAATCCACAGCTCCAAATATAAACACGTTTTTATCAAGCATTTGTTTCGCCACGGCAGTAGCTATCTCTACGCCTTTATCTTTTGCCTCAACGACTAGATCCCTAAATTTCCCAAGCTCGTCTGCAAGATGAGAACAGTAAAAGTTTAGTAAGATTCTAACAATAAGGAGAGGTTTGAAAGAATTGCTTTCAGTAAGAACATAAACCTACCAAGCAAAAAATGTTGAGATCAGCAAAAGCACAATTAATGAATCAAATCACAGGAGCTTTCAAGTTTTAGGATCGAAGAACGAAACCAGTGAAAAATGGTCGACAGATCAAACTTGTTATGTACAAGTTACATTATAAAAGCTTACAGCAACAACGACAAATAGTAAACACTTACGAAGTGAGATATAAATCCTGAACATGGGTTTGAAAGGTTGGACCTCATGAAGGCAATAGAGACAGTAAAGACCTCCAAGTCTCCGTGAAAAAGAATCAATACTAACCATGTGACCTGTAGACATAACGTTGGTTTGTGGGTGTAGCTAAGAAACAAGCACAATGTGGATCCAAAAAAATCCATGAATTAAACCTCAAACGTACCAATGGATTGAGCATATAGTGACTGCATGACAAAGGCTAGTTTCTTGTTAGGAATGGCGTCGTATATATAAGAAAACATTCGAGATAGCCACACCCGCTTCATATCAGCAAAACTGGTAAAATCACCCTGTAAGTAAAACCAGAGACTCAACAAATTAAAAGCTGGAGAAGAAGTGACATTCAATTTTTCCATAAGCAAACAAAGATGAAGAAAAAAGAGTAGAAGTACCTCCACAAACTCGTCTATGAGTTCATCGATATCTCTCTTAAACGGAGAAAGATTCATCACTGACATAAACAAAAAAAAAAGTATGATAAACACAAAGATTAAGTACTAAGAAGAGAACAAACTGGCCTAAAGATTGTCTCTACCATAGTATATCCTCTTAGATACAAAACAGACTACTAACTAATCAGTTTTATAGTGCATGGTTAACAGAAAAACTTCAACCTAATCTGAGATTTTTCTAAGTAGATAGTTATCAAAGATTCAGTTTCTCTCTAACATAGTATTGTAACACAAATTTTGATGACCAAAATACTTGTAGCAGAGAATTCCAAATTTCCTAACGGAGCTTGTATATGGAATTAGAAGGTTACAATTCATTCAAAAGAACAAAGCTAACAATTACAAATTAGCTACAACAAAGTATAAAGTTTCAGACTTTTCTCCTTTGAGTAGTTATATCACAAAACCCTAACAACAGAATAAAACAAAAGCAAACCCAACCACACAAGCTAAGAAAAAAAAAAGATCGAACCTTTGCAAAATACGATGATTTTCCGGCAATAATCACCGGAATCAAAGTAGAAAAAAAATTTCGGTTATCTGAATCGAACCAGAGAGAGGGACGAAGAAGAAGAAGTTGGAGCGAGAATTGAGAAATATCAGTTGGGCCGTTTCATTTAGTAATAATATATGGGCCCAGTACAATATCTTAAGGCCCATAATCGACTATATTGATAAATTTGATAGTGCATCGGACTAAAATCAATCATGTCCACATATCCAAATCAACGATTGATTGTTTACTTCTAGTACATGCAAGCAAGAGAAGCATTACAAGAGAACACAAATGCAAGCAAGAACCCATCAAAGACTAGATGAAATTTCGATTCTTTACTATTTGTTCATATACCCAAATCAAACATGTCCATTTATCCAAATCAAATATAAATCCATTAGTTCTCAGATTCTACATTCGTTCTGCATCAAAATGTTAAGACAAATCCAAGAAGCATCAAAGACTATACTATACAAATGTTGGGTTCTTTACTTCTTGTTCATGTCTCTAATCAAACACATGCAAATTCACAAACTATTTGAAACCAATATTCTACATTCTTCTATTCATATTCAGATTAAGATCAAATTCACAAACTATACGATCTTGATATGAACCCATCAAAGACTAGATTAAAGTTTGATTCTGTACATATCCTAAATTAAACATGATGCAAATTCACAACTACATGATCATTCTAACCCAATATTCTACATTCTTCAATATCATATCAAGATTTGTAATTCACAGATTAAGCCAGACAATATATTTTTTGGAGGGTATCGAGAGTAGCAACGAGTATGAATTTCCCAGTATCCGAAAGAAACAGCAAGAGATTTATTATCAATCAAAGTCTTCAAACAAGTAGCATCCCAGATTTTACAAGAACCATCATTACTCCCAGAAACAATCAACGATCCCTTCATTGTCCAATCAACGATCGTTGAAAGTCGGAGCAGCTCCGTCGCCAACAGCACAAGCGGAGATCCCTCGATTCCAGAAAGTACAAGCGGAGATCCCTCGATTCCAGATAGCACAAGCGGAGATCCTGTTGGAGTAAGCTTGAAGCACAAGTAAAAAACCTAATGAGATTAGGACTATCTTGTACTTTAGAGAAAAATAAGGAAATAAGGTTTTAGAGAAAAACCTATATAAGGAGTTGTCAAGTTGTGACATCCCTTTGAGGATTTGTGAGATTAAGAGAAACTTAGGTTTTGAGCTATTTTCCTAAGTGATTAATAAAGAAGAGTTATTTCTTTAGATTGTGTGTTTCTTAATCGAATTCTCCATCTATATTTGGTATCAGAGCGGTGCGATCTCTAGGGAAGGATGACAGATGGTGGTGCGATTGTTCCAATTAAATCAAAAGAAGGAGGAGGCTCATCTTCGGTCGTGTGTCCTATGCTAACTTCAACTAACTACACCGTGTGGGCAATAAGGATGAAGGTTGCACTAAAAGTGCATAAAGCTTGGGAAGCAATTGAGTCCGACACGGATGTGGTTGATGGAGATAAAGATAACATGGCCATGGCCTTGCTATTCCAGTCGATACCCGAGGCTCTCGTTTTGCAAGTAGGCGACCTAACTTCAGCGAAAAAGGTTTGGGATGCTATCAAAACTCGACATGTAGGGGCAGAACGAGTCAAAGAGGCACGCTTACAGACACTCATGGCTGATTTTGACCGGCTTAAGATGAAGGATACGGAGAAGATTGATGAGTTTTCGGGAAAATTGTCAGAGATAGCATCAAAATCAGCTTCTCTCGGAGTAAACATTGATGAATCTAAGCTGGTTAAGAAGTTTCTGAACTGTCTTCCTCGCAAAAAGTATATCCACATTGTGGCCTCATTAGAACAAGTATTAGATCTTAATACTACAACTTTTGAAGACATCATAGGACGCCTTAAGGCTTACGAAGAGAGAATCAATGACCAGGAGGAAGCACAAGAAGATCAATCTAAGCTCATGTATGCGAATATGGAAGCAACAAACAGCAGAGAATTTCATAGTGACTACCGTAACCGAGGCCGCGGTTGTCGGTTTTACAGAGGAAGAGGACGATTTAACGGAGCAAGAGATTCATCTAGAATTACTTGTTATAGATGTGACAAACTTGGTCACTTTGCTTCCGATTGCCCAGACCGGTTGCTAAAGCTTCAAGAAGCTCAAGAAGCAGAGACTCAAGACACGCAAAGGGCTGATGAACTTATGATGCATGAAATTGTTTATCTTAATGAAGAGCAGTGTATACCGAGCAAGTTTGAGACCAACACGGAGGAGGAAAACATCTGGTACCTTGACAATGGTGCTAGCAATCACATGACGGGAGATCGGAGATATTTTGAGAAGCTTGATGAATCTGTTACTGGGAAGGTGAGGTTTGGAGATGACTCGCGTGTGGACATCAAAGGGAAAGGGTCAATCTCGCTTATTGATATGAATGGTGAACCTCGAGTTATGACTGATGTGTACTACATCCCTGACCTGAAAAGCAACATCATTAGTTTGGGACAAGCGACTGAGTCAGGCTGCGACATCAGGCTAAGAGGAGGTTTTCTTACAATGAAAGATGCAAAAAGAAGACTCCTTGCGAAAGCTCCAAGATCGAGAAACAGATTATACAAGGTATGTATGGGTTTTCGTGATAATGCTTCTCTAAATCTAGCTTCAACTAGTGAATCAAGCAGGTGGCATGCTCGCTTCGGACACATAAACTCAGAGACTATCAAGTCTATGATGCAAAGAAAGCTTGTTAAAGGACTTCCACAAGTCACGTTTGAAAAGGAGATATGTGGATCGTGTTTACTTGGGAAGCAAACGAGACAATCATTCCCACAAGCAACCTCTTACCGAGCTTCTGCAATCTTAGAACTAGTACATGGTGATTTATGCGGCCCTGTTACACCAAGTACAGCTGCAGGAAATCGGTTTGTTTTTGTCCTTATTGATGACCACTCACGCTATATGTGGATGATTTTGTTGAAAGAAAAGGGTGCTGCTTTCGAAAAATTCAAGACCTTCAAAAACTGCGTGGAAAAGGATACAGGGGTACGGATTAAAACTTTCAGAACCGATAGAGGAGGGGAATTTGTCTCACAGGAGTTCAATGATTTTTGCGATAATGCTGGAATACAGAGACATCTCACTGCTCCATACACCCCTCAGCAGAATGGTGTTGTAGAAAGAAGAAACAGAACAATGATGGAGATGACAAGAAGCATCTTAAAGCATATGAAGGTACCGAATTATCTCTGGGGAGAAGCTGTTAGGCATTCGACTTATCTTTTGAACAGAATAGCTACGAGGGCTCTAAAGGACAAGACACCATACGAGATGTTTAAATTGCAGAAACCGAGTATTGATCACCTGCGCATATTTGGTTGCATTAGCTATGCAAAAATTGATCAACATCTACTTAAAAAATTAGATGATCGATCTAGAGTGCTAGTTCACTTGGGAACGGAACCAGGCTCTAAGGCGTATCGTTTGTTTGACCCGAGGACAAGAAAGATTGTTGTTAGCCATGATGTTGTCTTTGATGAGACAAAAGGATGGAATTGGAGGAAGGATCAGTCGGAACAAAACAATGATGGAAGCTTTACCATTGTTCTAGGAGAATTTGGGAATCACGGCATCATAACACAGATCGAAGCGAATGAGATTGAGCCGGAGAGTGGTCACTCTGTTGGAACACAGAGTGAAGGAGGTGGTGACGGAACTTCAGAACATGCGTCGACACAAGCTCTGCCGACACAGAGTGAAGAAGACGAGATCATCGAGACTATTGAGAATGATGCATCGACGCTTAGGAGAAGTCAGAGAGAGAGTACGTTGCCGAAATATCTCGAAGACTATATTTTACTCGCAGAAGAAGAGGGAGAAGCACTTCTCTTAGAGATCAACAATGAACCAAGAAACTTTGAGGAAGCAAAATTGTCTATTGAATGGACCAATGCCTGTAAAGAAGAATTCAAGTCGATAGAGAAGCTAAACACCTGGAATCTAGTTGATCTACCTATTGGAGCAACGGCCATCGGCTTAAAGTGGGTATTCAGGTTAAAACGGAATTCAGATGGAAGTATCAACAAGCACAAAGCTCGGATTGTTGCTAAGGGATATGTATAGCAGTATGGGATAGACTTTGAAGAAGTTTTTGCTCCTGTAGCAAGAATTGAGACAATAAGGCTTCTTGTGAATATTGCAGCAGCAAACGGATGGCAAATTCATCACTTAGACGTAAAGACAGCGTTCCTTTATGGTGAACTCAAAGAGACCGTGTATGTCAAGCAGCCTGAGGGTTTCGAAGTAAAAGGAAATGAAGGGAAGGTCTATAAGTTGAATAAAGCGCTTTACGGCTTAAGACAAGCACCGAGAGCTTGGAACAACAAGTTAAATCAGATACTTGAGGAGCTGAAATTCCGAAAGTGCACAAAGGAGCCTATGGTTTATCGCAAGGAAGAACGAGGTCACACTCTTGTTATTGCTGTGTACGTTGATGATTTGTTTGTCACAGGAACGGACATGGAAATCATTTACAAATTTAAGGAGGAGATGGCGTTTAAATTTGAAATGAGTGATCTCGGCAAGCTGACTTATTATCTTGGAATAGAGGTAAATCAATATGAGGCGGGAATTGTGCTAAGTCAAAAGAGGTATGCTCTCAAGATCTTAGAGGAAACAGGGATGATGGACTGTGCATACACCAATGGAGTCTGGACTTGAGTTTTCTCGAGTAGAAGGGGAAAAAGAGATTGATGCTACGGTTTTTAGAAAGAAGATTGGGTGTTTTCGCTATTTGATTCATACAAGGCCAGATTTATCGTATTGTGTTGGAGTCTTGAGCAGATATATGCACAGCCCTAGGGAGTCACATGGAGTCGCAATTAAACAATGCTTGAGGTATCTGAAGGGAACGACGTCTCTTGGTTTGGTTTTTGAGAGAAGCACAACGATACCAAGGCTGGTTGGATATAGTGACAGCAGCCATAACATCGATCCCGATGATGGTAGAAGCACAACAGGACATATCTTCTACTTAGGTAACGACCCTATCTCATGGTGTTCTCAGAAGTAGGATGTGGTGGCTTTGTCTTCATGTGAAGCAGAGTTTATGGCAGGAACCGAAGCGGCAAAACAGGCAATTTGGTTGCGTGACCTGCTTAGCAAAATTACTGGAGCTGAAAGTGAAAAGGTTCTCATTCGTATTGATAACAAATCTGCAATAGCTCTCAGCAAGAACCCTGTCTTCCACGGCAGAAGTAAACATATACAGAGAAGGTTCCATTTCATTCGAGAGTGTGTTGAGAATGGAGAGATTGAAGTTGAGCATGTTCCTGGAGTTGAGCAGAAGGCGGACATTCTTACAAAGGCATTGGGAAAGAACAGATTCAAGGAAGTAAGGGAGCTTATGGGAGTACAAGATTTGATGAAGAGTGACTTCAAGCTTAAGGGGGAGATTGTTGGAGTAAGTTTGAAGCACAAGTAAAAAACCTAATGAGATTAGGACTATCTTGTACTTTAGAGAAAAATAAGGAAATAAGGTTTTAGAGAAAAACCTATATAAGGAGTTGTCAAGTTGTGACATCCCTTTGAGGATTTGTGAGATTAAGAGAAACTTAGGTTTTGAGCTATTTTCCTAAGTGATTAATAAAGAAGAGTTATTTCTTTAGATTGTGTGTTTCTTAATCGAGTTCTCCATCTATAGATCCCTCGATTTGGATCGGTTCATAGACGGATTTTGATCGGTTGATCAAGATATTTTACCGCGGTGACATCAGCTTGTTCACAAAGACGGGAGAAAAAGACATCGGTGAGAGCGAAACGCGTGGGAGAGAAAGAGTCGGTTTTTTGGGGTTATCTCAAACTTTTTTTTTTTAGTCAGAATCACTCAACCAATAAGAGATTGACATCTTATGAGTCTTAGCGGTGGTATTCAATTGAAGAATTTAAAAGAATTGGAAATTAATTGATTTTGTCTGATTTTAGAAAATCTATTGAAATCCCAGCAAAATAGGTGAGAATTGGTTCTTCACAAATTTTTATTAGAATTCTATTAATTTTCCAATGCCATGAATACTCCAATAACACTAGTTTTTAATGGAATTAAGATTCTATTACATTGAATAACACAAGAATTTAAAAGAATTCATAAAATAGACAACTGAATAACAATAGAATTTGATAGAATGTTCAATTCTTTCAAAATCTATTACATTTTTGAATTGAATACCATCCCCTTAGAATATCTTTAATATTCCCTCCGTTTCATAATATAAGTTGTTTTGGAAGTTTTTTTTTGTTCCAAAATGTAAGTTGTTTTGACAATCCTAGTATTTATTGAATATTGTATGACCACTACTATTTTGCAGTCTTTTGTGTCATTGGTCAAATTATTTTTAATAAATATATTAAATGATATTTTTTAGTAGAAAAGTAGTTTCTTAATATTCGCACTATTAACTAAAACAATTTATATTTTAAAACAGAGGGTGTATTGTTTTAAGTACCGATACTTAAGTTATTAACACAAAATCTCTATTTTTTAAAGTTTTTTTTAATGTTAAAGAACCCCATAATTTTTACTTAAGAACCACCAATAGAGGTGGTTTTAGAACCTTCTCTATTTTTTAAAATCCCATAATTACTTATTAATATTTTGTATATTTAAATATTATATTTTAGTGATTAGAATTCTCGTAAGAAGATCCCAATGGAGGTGGTGTAAGATCAATCTCCGTCGAGATTCGAAGACGACGACGACGGAGGAAGAAATGGCTTACCTGCAGCTCCGATTGAATCAATGAAGTAGATACGATCGCATTTGATCTACTCTTTCGTGCGAGATTAATAATTTCGCTATTTCATAGGTACATATTTCGTTTCGATTCGAATGTTTTGCTAGGGAGAGAGAGAACCATGGAAGAAAATAGTGATTGTGCAAAACAATCAGGTAATAGATTGGGGAGAGTAGATATGCTGAGTGATTTACCATATTCGTTGCTATTTCATATTCTCTTGAATCTTCCAACCAAGGATGTGATTAAGTTTAGTGTGTTATCTCCCCAATGGAGAAATCTCTGGAAATATGTACCTTGATATTGCTCCTTTCACCCGATGGATCAACACCGTCGTTGAGCGGAAACTTCAACATCTCCATGTTTTGGGAAAACAATTGGGGAATGATGTGGTAAAGATACCCCAAAACAATTTACACTTGTGAGAGCTTGTTGTCTTTGATGTAGTCTTGGCTAATCCCAAGTTTGTGTCTTTATCGATCTACAAGTTTCCCAACAATTTGGCTTTCAAAATGCTCACTCAGGTTCTCCAGTTCTCGAAACCATAACTTTATGCAGGAGTCCCTATGAGTATGTAAATCTTATATGGAATGGTTACCGGTACTACAGTGTAAATATTTGTCGAGTGTGTTCTCAGTCTCTATTGAACTGCACTCTTGTTGCGGATGCTGATGATTTGCTTCAAGGTCTAGCAGTTGTAATTGATGCTCCCAGGCTTGAGTATCTGAAGATCAGTGATCATCGAATTGCAACTGTCATACTAAATAATCCGGTTTCCCTTGTAAAAGCGGATATCGATATTGCGTTTAACTTGACTTTCGGAAAGAAGTTTGATCTACAAACGAAGAATAGGCTTCGTGATTTTCTTGTCGCCATCTCTTGTGTCAAAGATCTGATCATCTCTTCGACTACTCTTGCGGTAACCTATATCGAATTTCACTATTCAAATGCTTAACTTTATCCTATAAATGTTTCCTTAATCTCTTTTTTTTTTCTTTTTCTTTCTAAACAGGTCATAAGTTATTTCTCAAGATGTGAACCACTACCCTTATTCCGTAACCTATCTTTCTTGCGTGTTGAATTCACTAACAACAAGTGGGAAATGTTACCAATCTTTCTCAAGAGCTGCCCGAATCTAAAATCTCTTACCTTGGTTAGTATTTGACTACTGAAACCATAAACTTCTTTTCTTACTAATGCAAATGGTGAAAGTGTCACATACTTAAGTTTCATGTGCCACTTGCAGGGATTTAGTACATGTATATGGGAGGAGGATGCGGCTAGTACTTTGCATGGACCTCGGCGGTTTCTAAAATCTCTCGAGTATGTTAAGATTGTACAGCCAATGGCAGAGGAGGCAACAGAGAAATTGGTAAGTTACTTTCTACAGAACTCGACAATCCTCAAGAAGCTCACACTGTGTTTAGGTAATTTGAGAGAGAAGGAACAATCTGTCATCCTCAAGAAACTTGATGCATTCATATTTTAGCATATTTAGTATATATTTTCTTTAGCTTTTGTAGTCATTAGACTTACATTTTTGCATATTTTTCATCATTTTGAGTCTCATTTCATACTTAGGATCATTTTAGAGTCTAGGATACATTTCTTTGCATTTTGTGTATTTTTGGTTCCTTTTTAGGTACTTTGGAGACATTGGAGTGAGTTGGAGACAAAGCGGCTAGAAGAATTGATCAAATGGGCAAAACACATGCAGGAGAAGTCCGAAGCGGCTGAAAGATCATCTCTGTTGAAGGTCTTACCTTGATCGGATTAATCTGAAATTTTGTGAGCGGAAATGAAATTGAGTTATCTTTCCAATGGAAGTGGTTTCAACTCATTTGGAGCTGTATTGCGAAAGTTATTGAAGATTTAGTGAAGACATGTCTGTCTGGCGAGCAGATGAAGCAAGCGCAGAACTTGGAAGTGGATCGACCGATCCATAATTGGATCGATCGATCCGATTAAATGCCGAAACAGCGGTGGTTCCACGGATCGACCAGAAGCAAACGGATCGACCGATTTTAACAAATGGATCGACCTATCCTATGTGGATCGATCGATCCACTTACTAAAGGTTTGGATCGATCGATCCAGGGGTGGATCGATCGATCCAGTCCTCAAGACTGCACTTTTTGTGACGAAAAATCAGCCACCTACTCCCACTTTATTTGATCAAAACGTGTTTTGGCCATATTTATATGATTGGAGACTTAATTATTGACCAGACTTCACTTCACTTTGGATGATTTTCTTTGGTTTTTCTCTTCTTGATTTTCTCTCTTTTCTTGTTTTTCTTGTTCTTGATAATCTTTCCTTGTTTTTGGATTTGTGTAAGAAGAATTGGGAGATTGTTCTTCATCCTTGTATTCTAATAAGATTTCTCAACTCTTTGTGAAACATAATTTCTCTCAAGAAAACTTTGTGTTCTTGAGAAGTTTATGAAATTTCAGTTTGTTTTCCTTTGATTTTCTGCATCTTATTCTTGTTTTATCTTCTTGATTATGCTTCTATCCATCATAGGATTAAGTGTAAACAAGATGATTAGTGAGTAGATTCATATTGAATCCATGGGGTAGGATGATCCATGGGTGATTAGTTGAAGAGTTAAGGTGTTTTATAGTTAGATTCTTAGATTTCTATGCTTACTAGGTGTTCTTAATGCTAGATTGGAATTGATCACTTTAATCTAGACCTTAAACATTCAATAGCATCGAAAGTGTTCATTGAAGGTTTGATTGAACTTAGTATAGCTCTAGCTTGAATAACCAAAGGGATTTGATGTTAGGATTGCTAGATAGTTAATAGACTTGAACTTAATGTATGTTTGAGTGAACAAAACCAATGGGAATTGATGTTTAGCTCATGATTGCATAAGGGTTTCTATCTCGGGAGAGGATTGATCTTCATTAGTGTTCTAGACTTATAGAAATTTAAGATTGTTTGAATTTAAACACCTTGACTTGAAGCAAATTGCCTAGGATCAATTACCTTAAACCATGAGTTCTCTTTTATTTAATTGAGTTAAAACTTGTGTTAATTGCTTTACTTGTAACTTGTTATCACAAAAACCACAACCTTGAATCCACTTAGATTAAGTTATATGATTTGTATTCCTAGTGATTAAAATAGCCTTGAGTTTGGATTGACACCTAAAGTACTACAATTGCTTAGGATTAAACTTATCCATACCAAGTTTGGCGCCGTTGCCATTCTCAAGGCTGATTTTGACATTAGGATTTGGTCATTACTTGAGACTAAGTTTTATTTTCGTTTATTAAGTTACTCATTCTCTATCTTCATCTCTCTTTGGTTGATAGGTGTATGAACTTGAGGAGTAAAGGACCAACAAACCTTGTTCCAAGAGTTGACAACATCACAAGCTTCGAAAGAGCGTTGGGAAGAACGAGAAGAGAGAACGAAAAGCAAGCACACTTGCATCGATTGGGGCTTGAGATGGAACGAAATCAAGATCAACCGGAAGGTATCCATGGAGTTGACGACAATAGACAAAATATCCAAGGAGTCCGTCTCCGAGCTGATCCAGACGAACTTGGCCAAGGAGCTGCAAACCTTAGGCCACAACATCAAGATCGTCAACCAAGAGGCATTGGAACTTATGACAAGCCACATATCAATGGGAGCAGATTGGGAATTCGTGCCCCAGCTGTGGGCAACAACAACTTTGAGATCAAGTCAAGCTTGATCAACATGATAGAGGGCAACAAATACCATGGTCTTGCTTTGGAGGATCCAATCGATCACTTGCACAAATTTGACCAATATTGTGGCACAACAAAGACAAATGGTGTTTCCGAAGATGCATTCAAACTAAGATTGTTTCCATTCTCATTGGGAAGCAAAGCTCACACATGGGAGAAGAATATACCAAGTGATTCAATTACAACTTAGAATGAGTGCAAAGAAGCCTTCCTCAACAAGTTTTTCTCTAGTGCAAGAACTGCAAAGATAAGGAGTGACATCTCAAGCTTCCAACAAATGAATCTTGAGAGCTTTGGTGAAGCATGGGATAGATTCAAAGGGTACCAAACACAATGTCCACACCATGGCTTCACAAAGGCAAATCTCCTAAACACATTCTACCGAGGAATCTTGCCTACTTATCGAAGCCGACTTGACACTGCTAGTAATGGTTACTACTTGGGACGAATTGAAGATGAAGCTTGGGAGCTTGTCGAGAACATGGCTCAAAGTGACTCTATTTACAATGATGAGTATGATCGACATAACAGAGGTGGTGCAAGTGAAGATACCTCCACCAAAAAGGAATTGCGGTCTCTACAAGAAAAGATGGATCTTCTTCTCAAAGAAATACCTACACAAGCACACGTCAACTATGTTGGTAACCAAAGCCACGGAATGACTCCAATGCCAAATGAAGTGGAAGGAATGGAAAGACAAGAAGATGTTTCCTACATCAATACCAATGGTACATGGTACACGAAGGATTCAAACTTTCAATATCAACCACGCGATCAAGGGAACTACCAGCAAAGAGATCACGGGAACTTCAACAACAAACCACCATACCAAAATAATTACCAGCCAAAGCCCATCTTCAACAATCAACAAGGGGGATACCACACAAAACCAACATATCCGCCGGGCTTCAGCAACAGAGGCAACCAGTTTGTTCAAGGACAACCAAGTTCGTCACAATAACACCCACATGACACAAGTGTGGAATCAATGTTCAAGCAGATACTTGACTCAAATGCCTCAACAAAGCGGGAGATCAAAGATGAGTTGAAAACAATGAATTCCAAAATTGATGGGAGCTACAATGAACTCAACAACAAACTCAAAAACTTGGAGCAACAGTTTGCTTCCTTCACTTCTCAAACCCAACGACCAATGGGATCACTTCCAGGAAAATCAGAGCAAAATCCAAAAGAGACATTGCATTCTATCACTCTTCGAAGTGGACGAGAATTACCTCAACGAGTACTCATCAAGGATGATGAGAAACAAGGTGGGGAGGTGGCCATCAATGTGAATGAGGATGTGGTCATTGTGGATGAGAAAACAAATCAAGTGATCATAGAGAAGATTGTTGCAGCTAAAGGCAATGAAAATGTTGGAGAGGAGAAGAAAATTGTGAACAAGAATGAAGCTGCCACTACATCAAACGCAATTCCGATTACTCCTTCACCGTATGAGCCGAAGTTACCCTTTCCTGGGAGGTTCAAGAAGCATCTGCTACAGAAGTACAAAACACTCTTTGAGAAGCAAATGAGTGAAGTGCAGGTCACAATGCCAATCCTTGATGCCTTTATGCTAGTTCCTCAATATAGCAAATTCTTGAAGGATGTTGTCGCTGAGAAAAAGAAGGAAATGGAGGGCATGATGGTTCTTACGCACGAGTGTAGTGCCATTATTCAAAGGTTAACCGTGACTAGGAAGCTAGAAGACCCAGGGAGCTTCACCTTACCATGCGCAATAGGCCCTTGACCTTTAAGAATTGTTTGTGTGACTTGGGAGCAAGTATCAGCCTTATGCCTCTATCTGTTGCAAAGAAGCTCGGTTTTACACAATACAAAAAGTGTAGGATATCCTTGGTATTGGCTGATCGCTCTGTGAAACTTCCTATTGGTATCTTGGAAGATCTCCCTGTCATAATTGGAAATTATGAGATTCCTACCGATTTTGTAGTTTTGGAAATGGATGAAGAGCCCAAAGACCCTCTGATTTTTGGAAGACCATTCTTAGCCACTGTTGGAGCCATGGTAAATGTGAAAGATGGCAAGATTGATCTTCGTTTTGGGGAAGGAAACACTCTTCAGTTTGATGTAAAGGAGATGATGAAGAAGCCCACAATTCAAGGTCAAGTGTTCTACATTGAAGAGAATGAAGAATTGGCTGAAAAGTTCTTGGAAGAGACAGCATTAGAGGACTCTCTACAACATGCTCTTACTATTGATGGAGAATCTCAGTTGGTTGAAGATAGAGTGAGCACAGAGTATGTCAGAATGATGAATTCACACGAAGGGATAGTTGAAGAGGAGAAGTTCCTGGAACTACCACAAACAATGCACCATGTCGCCTCAGTTGCTGTCAAAACCGAGTCTCGGGATGAAGATTGGAGTGAACTCAATGCTCCAAAAATTGATCTCAAACCACTCCCTTTGGGGCTCAGGTATGCATTTCTTGGTCCTCATGATACATACCCTGTCATTGTAAGTAATGAGCTAGAAGAACATGAATTATCTAAACTTTTGAATGAATTGAAAAAGTTTAGAAGAGCAATAGGATACTCACTAGATGATATAAAGGGAATATCGTCTTCATTGTGCATGCATAGGATACACCTTGAGAATGAATCAATGACTTCAATAGAACGTCAAAGAAAGTTGAACCCCAACCTGAAGGATGTTGTAAAGAAAGAGATTCTTAAGCTCTTAGATGCTGGTGTGATATACCCCATCTCTGATAGTAATTGGGTGTCTCCTGTACATGTAGTTCCAAAGAAAGGCGGTATAACTGTTGTTAGGAATGAGAGAAATGAGTTGATACCAACTAGAACTATAACTGGACATAGGATGTGTATTGATTACCGCAAACTTAACTCCGCCTCTAGGAAGGATCATTTTCCTTTGCCATTCATCGATCAAATGTTAGAGAGGCTAGCAAACCATCCTTATTATTGTTTTCTTGATGGATACTCGGGATTCTTCCAAATCCCCATACATCCCAATGATCAGGAGAAAACGACATTCACTTGTCCTTATGGTACCTTTGCTTATCGAAGAATTCCATTTGGACTGTGCAATACACCAGCGATATTTCAAAGAGCAATGATGTCGTTTTTCTCTGATCTCATTGAGGATGTTGTGGAGGTCTTTATGGATGACTTCTCTGTCTATGGATCTTCGTTTTCTGCTTGTTTGTCCAACTTGTGCAGAGTCTTACAGCGCTGTGAAGATACCAACCTTGTACTCAACTGGGAGAAGTGTCATTTCATGGTCAAAGAAGGGATTCTGCTTGGACACAAGATTTCTAGAAAGGGCATTGAAGTAGATCAGGCCAAGATTGATGTGATGGTAGGGTTAACACCACCAAGGACAGTGAAAGAAGTTCGAAGTTTTCTTGGCCATGCTGGATTCTATCGAAGATTCATCAAAGACTTCTCAAGGATTGCAAGACCATTGACCAAGTTACTGTGCAAAGAAACCATCTTCGAATTTGATGAAGAATGCCTTCAAGCTTTCAAGAAGCTGAAGAATGAGCTAATTAGTGCCCCAATTGTTCAGCCACCAGATTGGAACTTACCATTTGAGATCATGTGTGATGCTAGTGACTATGCTGTAGGAGCTGTTTTGGGACAGAAAAAAGAAAAGAGGACACATGTGATCTACTATGCTAGTAGAACGCTTGACAGTGCACAAGCAAACTATGCAACAACTGAGAAGGAGCTTCTAGCCGTTGTGTTTGCCATTGAGAAGTTTCGAAGCTACTTGGTTGGGTCGAAGGTCATTGTCTACACTGACCATGCCGCATTGAGACACTTGCTAGCCAAGAAAGATGCCAAACCGAGGCTATTGAGATGGATTTTACTGTTACAAGAATTTGATCTTGAGATCAAAGACAAGCCCGGAGTTGAGAATGGTGTTGCTGATCACCTTTCCAGATTAAGAGTGGAGTGTGGGTTTCCTATTGATGAAGGACTTCCTGAAGAGCAAATCAAGGCCATTCGTGCAGTGATGACGGTTTGTGAAACCGGTAGAAAACTTGAAGAAGTGAAAACGATCGATGAGACAGGCCCATGGTATGCTGACTTGGTGAACTATTTAGCATGTGGAAGGGAACCGCTAAACCTAGTAGGGTATGCAAGGAAGAAGTTCTTCAAAGACGTGAAGAGATACTACTGGGATGAACCCTACCTTTACACTCTTAGCAAAGATCAAATCTATAGGAGAGTTGTAGCTGAAGAAGAGGTGGAAGGGATCCTTACACACTGTCATGGATCAACTTATGGAGGTCACTTTGCTACTTTCAAAACTGTTGCAAAGGTACTACAAGCAGGATTTTGGTGGCCTCATATGTTCAAAGACACACAAGACTTTATCTCAAGGTGTGACTCATGCCAAAGGAGAGGAAACATCACCAAGCGAAATGAAATGCCTCAAAATCCTATACTATAAGTGGAAGTGTTTGATGTGTGGGGCATTGACTTCATGGGACCATTCCCATCATCCTTTGGTAATAAATACATCCTTGTTGCTGTAGACTATGTCTCGAAATGGGTGGAAGCCAAAGCTAGTCAAACCAATGATGCTAAAGTGGTTCAACAAATGTTCAAGAGTATCATCTTTCCAAGGTTTGGAGTTCCTAGAGTTGTGATAAGTGATGGAGGACCTAACTTCATCAACAAACTCTTTGCGAATCTTCTCAAGAAGAATGGTGTCAAGCACAAGGTAGCAACTCCTTACCATCCCCAAACAAGTGGTCAAGTTGAGATTTCCAACCGGGAGATCAAGTCAATTTTGGAAAAGACTGTGGGAACAACAAGGAAGGATTGGTCCACAAAGCTTGATGATGCACTATGGGCTTATAGGACTGCTTACAAGACACCTTTGGGCACCAGTCCCTTTAATCTTGTCTATGGGAAGGCTTGCCACTTACCAGTGGAGCTTGAGTACAAAGCATTGTGGGCTGTAAAGCTGCTTAATTTTGACATCAAGAGTGCCAAGGAGAAGCGACTTCTCCAACTTCATGAGCTTGATGAAATTAGACTTGATGCTTTTGAGAACTCAAGGATTTACAAAGAAAAGACAAAAGCCTTTCATGACAAGATGATCTTGAAGAGAGAGTTCAATGTTGGTGATCAAGTGCTGTTCTTTAACTCTCGGTTGAAACTGTTCCCCGGGAAACTCAAATCAAGGTGGTCGGGTCCTTTCAAAATCAAGGAAGTAAAACCATATGGAGCAATTGTGCTTTGGAACAAGGATGGTGGAGATTTCACGGTCAATGGGCAAAGAGTTAAGCTGTACATGGCAGCCATACCTATGGACGAAGGAACCTCGGTTCCACTCTACGATCCTACACCAGCCTAGTCCAAAAAGAAAAGGAAGTCAAGCTAGAGACTTAAAACAAGCTCACTTGGGAGGAAGTCCCATGTCTATCCTTGTATATATATATATATATATATATATATATATATATATATATATATATATGTGTGTGTTTTATCTATCATCTATGAGTAGTTGTTGTTTGATTTGTCTGCATGTTATATGTCATTTCAGAAGGAACAACTAGAAGTGAAAGAAACATGCAAGGAAAGCATGAATAAGATGATGCAACCGTCAAGCTAGTGACGTTAAACGTGCCTCTTGGGACCTCCCAAGTCTATCCATTGTCAAGCTAGTGACACTAAACAAGCATGAATAATGGTCAACAAGCACTCTCCAACAAGCAATCACACCATCCTTACTCTCTCTTTCTCGCCAAGGTACCACCATTTTTCCTTTGTACATACCATTTTTATTCACTTATTTTACATTCTCTTGCGTAATGTCTTTCTCTTTGATTTTACTTTCTCACCGAGACGGTGAGATGTAAGTCCGGGGGAGGGACATTATTTGCTAATGAATCTTTTAATTGTTTTGTTTTTATTTTTTTTTTTTATTTTTTTTTTTTTTTGAGTTTCATGCATTGCATTGTAAATGATAAAACCTTCAAAAACCATAAAAATTTCAAAAATTTCAAAAAATACAAAAAGATTTTTTCTTTTCATTTAGTTGCATCATTCATATGGAGAATAATGATTGAAATAATTTTAGTACATAGCTCTCTTTGTGAATGTCTCGATAATGCTCTTTTAGACTTCATAAACCGCGAAAAGCATGCTTCTCCATATCTTTGATCTCTTCGCTCTAGATTCTCTAAGTCTTGTTGATTACTTGTTTGAATTGAAACCAACTCCACCTTATTAGACCATAAATTGAATTTGAATTCTCTTGCTTATGAGTTTTAGACCTTAACCATGGTTCACTTATACACATTCAACCATTTTTATCCCTTTTACCACTCTCTAATGGTTTGAATGGTCATCCCGATTCAAGTACATGATTTGAATGAGGATGGTACCACACCTTGATTACACCTAGCTTTTCTTTGAAACCACCATTAATTTGTTGAGTGAGGCCTTTTTCTATTTACACCTCATGCATAAAATCTTTAGAGATGGAAACGACAAGTTCTTTTGTTCCATTATGAGTAGTCTCATTGGCTAGTCTAGGTGGGTTGAGAGAATTTTGGAGTCTCATTGTTTTATATTACGGTTTTAGGAATTGGTGAGGGTGAGTAAGGGTGTGAGCTTATGTGAGAAGTTGGAGAGATGAAAAGGAAAGAAGTGAAAGCGAAACGGTTTAGAGAAAGAAAATCAGATATCTAGGGAGAGAAAACAAAAAGAAACACTACTCTTAAGCTAAATATATAAGTAAAGAAGCTCCTAAAAAAAAAAGAGTAAAGATAAGTAAAGCAAGAGTAGCTGTCTAAGTAAAAGGAAGATCTCTCTAGGTTCAATTTTTGAATTTAAAGAAAGAAAAATGAAGTAATTGGTGTGGAGAACAAGAGTGACTTTGAGTGAAACACAAAGAGTATTGGGTGGGTAGAATGGAAGAAAACATCTTGTATGCATCAATTGTTTCCCTTCTCCATTGCTTTTGTGTGTTGACTTGTGCCATATGTTGAGAGAAGTCACTAAAATGTTTTAAAACACCACTTCACTTCACATTGAACTTATTCTCTTACCAAGCCGCCGATTGGATTAGATCGAATTCTCATTTGCAAGACTACACGGTTTTGAATCTTAATGAACATAAGGAGTTGGTAGATAAGATACATTTGATCACTTGACATTGAATTTAGAGGCAAAACATTGAAGTTGCGATGAGAATGAGAAGTTTGATTGAGTAGATTGGTTTATTTGTAGCATTGAGATGTATTATCTTGCATTGGCAACTTGATCTTTGGAAAACAATCTCTTGGCTATGAGTTCTCCATTTCAAACCTCTTCACCGGTTTTGTTCTCTTTGTTTGCTCGAGGGCGAGCAAAAGGCAAGTCCGGGGGAGTTGATGCATTCATATTTTAGCATATTTAGTATATATTTTCTTTAGCTTTTGTAGTCATTAGACTTACATTTTTGCATATTTTTCATCATTTTGAGTCTCATTTCATACTTAGGATCATTTTAGAGTCTAGGATATATTTTTTTGCATTTTGTGCATTTTTGGTTCCTTTTTAGGTACTTTGGAGACATTGGAGTGAGTTGGAGACAAAGCGGCTAGAAGAATTGATCAAATGGGCAAAACACATGCAGGAGAAGTCCGAAGCGGCTGAAATATCATCTCTGTTGAAGGTCTTACCTTGATCGGATTAATCTGAAATTTTGTGAGCGGAAAGGAAATTGAGTTATCTTTCCAATGGAAGTGGTTTCAACTCATTTGGAGCTGTATTGCGAAAGTTATTGAAGATTTAGTGAAGACATGTCTGTCTGGCGAGCAGATGAAGCAAGCGCAGAACTTGGAAGTGGATCGACCGATCCATAATTGGATCGATCGATCCGATTAAATGCCTAAACAGCGGTGGTTCCACGGATCGACCAGAAGCAAACGGATCGACCGATTTTAACAAATGGATCGACCGATCCTATGTGGATCGATCGATCCACTTACTAAAGGTTTGGATCGATCGATCCAGGGGTGGATCGATCGATCCAGTCCTCAAGACTGCACTTTTTGTGACGAAAAATCAGCCACCTACTCCCACTTTATTTGATCAAAACGTGTTTTGGCCATATTTATATGATTGGAGACTCAATTATTGACCAGACTTCACTTCACTTTGGATGATTTTCTTTGGTTTTTCTCTTCTTGATTTTCTCTCTTTTCTTGTTTTTCTTGTTCTTGATAATCTTTCCTTGTTTTTGGATTTGTGTAAGAAGAATTGGGAGATTGTTCTTCATCCTTGTATTCTAATAAGATTTCTCAACTCTTTGTGAAACATAATTTCTCTCAAGAAAACTTTGTGTTCTTGAGAAGTTTATGAAATTTCAGTTTGTTTTCCTTTGATTTTCTGCATCTTATTCTTGTTTTATCTTCTTGATTATGCTTCTATCCATCATAGGATTAAGTGTAAACAAGATGATTAGTGAGTAGATTCATATTGAATCCATGGGGTAGGATGATCCATGGGTGATTAGTTGAAGAGTTAAGGTGTTTTATAGTTAGATTCTTAGATTTCTATGCTTACTAGGTGTTCTTAATGCTAGATTGGAATTGATCACTTTAATCTAGACCTTAAACATTCAATAGCATCGAAAGTGTTCATTGAAGGTTTGATTGAACTTAGTATAGCTCTAGCTTGAATAACCAAAGGGATTTGATGTTAGGATTGCTAGATAGTTAATAGATTTGAACTTAATGTATGTTTGAGTGAACAAAACCAATGGGAATTGATGTTTAGTTCATGATTTCATAAGGGTTTCTATCTCGGGAGAGGATTGATCTTCATTAGTGTTCTAGACTTATAGAAATTTAAGATTGTTTGAATTTAAACACCTTGACTTGAAGCAAATTGTCTAGGATCAATTACCTTAAACCATGGGTTCTCTTTTATTTAATTGAGTTAAAACTTGTGTTAATTGCTTTACTTGTAACTTGTTATCACAAAAACCATAACCTTGAATCCACTTAGATTAAGTTATATGATTTGTATTCCTAGTGATTAAAATAGCCTTGAGTTTGGATTGACACCTAAAGTACTACAATTGCTTAGGATTAAAATTATCCATACCAAAACTCATTACCTTTCCAAGACTCTCTAGCTCATGCCAAGTTTTCGTTCTCTGATCCTCGGTAGGTGTTTTGTTGGCAACATTCGTCATTTAGTTGATAATTTTTAATGTTTATGGATCAATTTTCAGATGATTTATCAATGTGATTGAACGAAATGTCGACTATTTAATATTTTCTCCATGCAGTTCCTTTCCATGCGTTGAAAAGACCAAAAATTTAGAATTTACTTGACTAATTTAATGGTCACCATAAGAAATATATCGGAATTACGTAAAGTACCTAAAAAGAAAATTTAAAAGTTTCAGAGTATACTTCACCATAAGTTTTCTAAAATCTCTCGAGTATGTCCATAATCTTAAGAAAACTTAAATAAAGAAAATATTAAAGTTTCAGAGTATACTTCAACCAATCAAAATATGGGTAAAAAGCTACGATATCCCTTATATGTTAATTAAAGAGCAATTTTTTGAAAAGAGATGTGTCCTCACCAAATTTATTTTCACAATTTTAACGTGACATAACATACAAAAAAGGAAAATTTGCTAAATTGACTCAATTTGAATTAGTGTTTTGCGAAATAACCTTTGCCTTATTTTTACCAACTTTTCCCTAAATTACCCTTTGATTAATTCCGAAAATTACAAATAAATGATTTTTATAATTTTATAAAATTAAGAAAATACAAAAGAGTAATACACAAGACATATAGATTCATGTACAATTTCTTTTTTTAAACTATGACAGAAAATTATTTATTTTTGCTTCTACCATGGTCGAATCTACTAGTAGATTAGGTGTTTTACGAATTTGAATAAATTTACGAGTGGTAGAATGAAGTATTCTACTAATTGCTCAATTTCTACATATCGCAGATTGCACAATCTACCATTTGCTTCAGTACTACCAGTCGCAGAATGCTATTTCTACCAATGTATTTGTCATCTACGCCAGGCATAATGCATATTCTACCCCTTCTATCTACCTCTTTCCAAATGGTAGAAAGTCTAAACTACCAAAAGTAGTTTAAATCCCCTAAATCTAGGACAATTAAATATTTACTTTCCATAAAATGATTTTTTTCGGATATTTGCTTCCAATTACGTTTTTTTATTTATTATTATAATTTTTTTTAATTATTTTTTTGTGAAATGTTTTTTTCGGATATTTACTTCTAATTGGAAAAGCGGAGAGAGATAGAGATCTCTTTTGCGAAACAGAGTTTTTTTTTAATGATTTGTATACTTATTTTTAAGAAAAAATTTATTGTAAATATTTTAAATAAATAGTAAAAACGAAAATCATTTTTATATATTAGTAAAAGATTAATTTTTCTTAATTTTGAAGGATAAAATTGGGATTTAGAAATATGAAAGGTTATTGGGACAAATAATCATAGGTAGAAGGTTAATTTACAAAACGCTAATTCAAACTGAGTCAATTTAGCAAATTTCCCTACAAAAAATTGTGACATGACATTATCCATCAATTTAGTCCATTAATCCTAACTAAATTAGTCCAAATACAATAAGAAAATCGGCCAACAAACACAATTAAACCTAATAGGCTCTCAAACTGATTTTCCGATTTTCTTGATTTTTTTATTTTCTTCAAAATGGAATTTCCATCAAAAGGTAAAAGAGAGTTTTTAATCAATATATTATCATATTTTCGTATTTATTCTAAATTTATATACAAATTTGGTTTCTCATTTAAAAATAGTTTAGGAATTGATTATTGTAGAAATAAAATTATATAACATTTTTATAGAATATATATTCTTTTGAAAATAATAATAAAGACTTACCAAATTTCTTAAAAAAACTTTGATATATCTGTTAAATTTTTTTCCAAGTTTATAACAAAACAAATTCCCAAAATTAACAATTTTTAAAAGAGACTTTGAATTTTTTTTTACACAAGACAATTTGAAAGTAATAAAAATATTTTTTTTATTCGTAAGCAACAATTTGTTTAATCCATGTTTTATTTATAAAATTTATGATTATATAATTTAATGTTTTAAAATATTAAATAATTTATTTGTATTTTAAATTCTACTTAAGGTATTTGACAACCCAAGGTTAATATGTTTTTTTTTAACTCTAATGTATTAAATTATTATACTTTTTAAGTTGACGCGTGTACATATATAAAATAACTTCCCAAGTTTATAATAACAAATATAATTACTCTTTTAAAATATTTTTTTTAACGTAAGACAATTTGAAAGTAATAAAAACTATTTTTAATTCGAAAGCAGCAATTTGTTTTTAATTTGTGTTTCATTTATAAAATTTATGATTATATATTTTACTGTTTTAAAATATTAAGTAATTTATTTATATTCTAAATATTACTTAAGATTTTCGGATAAGCCAAATTTAACACTTTTTTTAACTCTAATGTATTAAATTATTATACATTTTAACTTGATACATTTACATATATAAAATAATTAAATGGTAAAACTAAATTTCTAAAATTCATATTATTAATAAAAATGATAGTATTGACCAATAAAAATTAACAACAAAATAATCAACAACAATGTCTATAATAAAAATCAAACAACTACATATTTCACATTTTTAAAGACTTAAATTAAAAACAAAATTACATAAATATTTTATTCGCGTGTATCCGGGAGAATCACCTAATACATGTGTAAATGGCAATGCAATGCAAAAAAAAAGGAAAGAAAAAAAAACGATTTTTTTTTAATCCAAATATAGTATAGATTATTTCCATACTAATTTGGTATTTCCATATTATATCGTAAATGGCAATGCAATGCATATGAAAAACGCTAGAAGTCTCATAAAAAAAAATACTTTTACGCTTCAATTCATAGCAATATAAAGCAACTTTTTTTTTTCTAAAAATGTAAATATTTCATTGAAAATAAAAACAATTTAGATTTACAAAAGGAATTATAAACCTATAAAAATGATTCGATAGCAAAAAAAAAAAAAAAAACATGGAAATATAGTTTATTAAGGTTTCCAGTACATAAACACGATATAAAGCAATTAGATTATCCTAATCTATACTATATTAGTATGGAAATAAATGCATAACCTCACATGCAAAGTCTAATATATACCTTCAAAACCGAGGAAAACTTAACTTACCTTGATCCAAATGATATTAATTTTTTTTTTCTTTTTTGCCAAGGAAACAAACAAATTGGTAGTCAAATCTAAGAAGAAAAAAAGGGTTCACATTCAAAGAAAAAAAAAAGGATGATACAACACATTATATAGTAGTCAAATCTAAGAGCATTTTCATTAGAAGGTTCTTATAGAGTCTCTTTAATATAACAAAACATAAAATATTGGCATGTTATTTGTTGGTTTTTCAATGTAAGAAAGCACCATAAAAATATTTCAACTGAAAAACTTTAAACCCATTATGTTGCAATAATATGTCATATTTTACTATATTTACGACAATGAAAACTTTATAATGAAGGTGCTCTAATAGACTTAAGCCATTAGCCACCGCAAACATACAAAAACGAAAACAAAAAAAAAAAGACATTTAGCCGCAACAGAAAATGACATCAATGCTTATATATCCCCATATTTAGATATGTTTAAATGTTATAAAAAAAAAATACATTTAGGGGTTGATTGGTTCATTCGGTACCCATCCGGTTGTTGGCGTTGACACAAATCATGAGAAACGCTTTATACCGCTTCGTATCGCTCTAAACCTCTCAAATCCATAAGCGGCTTCATTCGAGCGTTTGCGGTTGTGGGCGGTTGCGGTTGGATAACTAAAAAAAAATAAAAATTGATTTTTTATCAAAAAAAAAATTTACTTAAAAATCAACATAAATATAAAAATTAAAAATTGATATTTTAGTAACTATAATTATGAAATATATCAATAACTTGAAAATTTCTAATTAATATTCAATAACCTATTATAATTTTATATTTATAAAATCTTCAAATCATAGTTTTTTCGATAAATTATTCTTGATCACTGGTTAATAAATCTAGCAAACTAAAATTTTCAAAATCATATTAACCTCTCTAAAATAAAAAATTTCTCCATTAAATCACAATTTTTTTTTTGTCATAATCATAACTTTCGTCTAAATTAAAATTTTCTTAAAATGAACATAAGAAATATACTAATTATATTGAATTAATAATTTTTTATATTTTATTTTAATAGTATGGTTTTTGATTTTTTTGTAACTGTATAATGTGTTTATATTATCAATTTAATGTTTAACCGTTAGTGCAACCGCTGTCAACCAGTCACAAAACATCCAGCAAACGCACCAATTTTCAGTCGTTGCGTCAATCGTATAAATCACTCAATAACACTTAAAACCGCTACCGTCCGCTTCCGCAAACTCCCACAACCGCAACCCTACCCGCTGCGTCTGAACCAGTCAGACCCTTAACCGCCACAAAGATTCAAATACGAAGACGTAAATTTTCCAGACAAGTACGAGTTAATCTCTCCTACATTCTCTAATGGCAAACCTCTAGGCCAAACCGATCGTTGTCCGAAATGGATATAAGGATTAACCACAGTCCGATTCGGGTTTTCGTGACTATACTGCAAGATTGGTTCTTGCCTAGCGTCTTCACCTACTAACTCAACATCAAAATGTTTCCCAAGATCTCCATCTATCATTGGATTTTAAACTGAAAAGTTTTATGAATCCTTTTACGTATAATAGGTCGGCCCAAAGCTCTTTATGCCTCGTCATGTACTCATAGGTTTGTACCACACGCTAGCCATAGGTTTTCACTGTATTCACAACTCTAGAGTAAATGGTCTCTCGTTTCATCATAAACAGAGCATAGACGACAGTTGGTTGGAATATTTCACCACTACAGCTTTTGAGCCATTCTTTTATATTAGTTCAAGATTCCAATACATGATAACCACACACACAAAAAAAATCTTGAATCCAGTTGTTTTTCTACTTTGCAACAATGATGTTCCTTTTCAAGCGGAAGTCCATATACTTATCATGTTCCTATCTAATAATACTCATCTATTTTATTTAACTTGGTGACTTTTTAAAAAGTTATCGTTTGAAAAATACAAGATTAATCAAATATATATTATCAAAACCGTTTTTTAATGTCAATCGAATACGTTTAAGATTATGAATTATTTCAAACTTATTTTAGCCTATCAAATATAGCGTTTGTATGTAAATATTCTTAAATATATTTTTTAAAATAATTTTTTTAAATAAGAAAAAAAATATACAAATTACTGTTTTGAATGGAAATTTAATTGTTGTTGTTTTTATATAAGAGATAATAGTATATATCATTTAGGAAATTTTTTATTTAAATTTTAAAAATTTGATACAGAAAATTAAAATTGAATAATAATGTGAGAAAATGTATTTGTTTAAAGAAACTATTCAAATGTATAAGTTTAAAACTATTCAAAATGTGTAAGTTTAAAACTATTCAAATGTGTAAGTTTTAAAACTATTCAAATGTGTAAGTTTTAAACTATTCGAAATGTGTAATTTTAAAACTAGTATGGCGAATTAATGTGTCTCATAACTTTGTTTAAAATTTTTAATTAATTTCTAAATATGGCGAAAAGGGACATGTTTTTAAGATGAGTCAGGAATGAAGATGAAGATGCATATGAAGATGAAGATGAAGACTTAGCAAGAAATATATAAGTTAAAAAAAAAAAATAATAAGACTAATGATAAGTAATTATAAGGGAAATAAATATGTAAATAGACATTAAGAATGTTGGATTGGTGAATATCTTATTATTATATATGTGGTCTTAAATTTACGCGTACACATGTCTTAAATTTAGATTTGATCGTTAAAGATTAATCACTAACTAATCTCTTAAATATTTGCTAATTTTGAATTGTCTGAATTTTTTTCTACTTCAAATATTTGTGGGCTTATCTGAAACCCAGAAGCTGAAAAAGAATGAAATTTTGAGAGAAAGGGCTTATACCTAATCTTTTTTTTTTCTTTAAGTAATCTTCTTCTTCAATCCCTAAAATCTCTGTTACCTTTGAGTGATCCAAGCCTTTTGATACCTTTGAGCAAGCAAACTGTTACCTTCTTTTGCTACTTGACATTTCCAAAAGGTATTTGTAAGGCTCTTTTGGCCATTTCCCAGAACAATCAAACAGATCTGATAGTTTCTAACCTATGAGAAATTGAAGACCAATTAAGTGATTTAACAGCTGAAAGATATGAAAATGAGAGAGACAATAGGCTAACACAGGCTGTCGAGTCTCTCGAGCGTCTATTTCAAGGAGTTCATGGTCGGATGAGAGCTTGCAGTTACAGTTTTGGTGAGTTTGAGTATAAAGCTAAGAGCTTTGAGAAGAATTACCTCAAGAAATGTGGTCAAAAGTGTCAACTCTCTGCCTTTACTGGAGATAAACCCTCTCTGTTGAGTATGCAAACGACATGCCTGAGTTTGGCAGCTGCAAGCTTGGAACATGAGGGCAAAAAGGATCATTGCTTAAGTTCATGAAACAAGAGATTCCTGGAGTTACTTCTCCAATGGTTTATGTTCCTATGGTGTTTAGCTGCTTACGTTTGCTTCATAGTCTCAATTACTTGCATATGGGTGCCAGTAAGACTTGGTACCGTTGTAGGCTGTCGAGTCTCTCAAGCGTCTATTTCAAGGAGTTCATGGTCGGATGACTGACCAAATCGGCAGAAGTACAACCTTGCTTGCTATGGATGCAGTACTTGTTGAAGATGAAAACACGGGAAAGGACTGCATCAGGTACTTCAGTTATGCTTGTGGTGTTCTAATCACATGGAAGTTGTGAAATCTTATTTCATAGTTTCTATCTCTTCTCTGCTGACAACTATAGTTTCATTAACAGGTGAGTACGATAGTCTTTACCACTCTGGCCAATGCCAACAAATTAGTGATGCTTTTAATATCTACGACCTCTAAAATGATGATCAATTCATATATTTATCAAGTTGGGGAAATGTGCTTTAAAGGGGGGTGTGTAACATATATCCTCTAATCATCTCCATGCAGAATTCATTCCACATGGCTTCAACTTAACTTTTCGAAGCTTTTTCTACCAGCAACATGAAGTACCTCCTTTAAGAGCTTTTGTACTTGTAATTTGCAGTACTTGAAAGAGCAAAGGCTTCCTCCTATGACATTTATTCCTCTTCAGTCAATACGTGTGAAGCCAGTGTTTGAAAGATTGAGAAATATGAAAGGGTAAAATGAAAAAATGATCCCGTATGCTGAAATTGAGAAGGTAACAATCAATTTGTCTTTTCCAAGATGTGAGGTCTCATATATCGTACTTATTGTTGTGAAGCGAACCCTAACCTTTTATCTTTCCTTCTGCTAGGAGAAGTGTGATATTTTGGAAATTCTAAGTAGTGGATTCGATTTGTTTTACAGAAAAGCGTTAAAGACAAACTCTCACATCTTGAGCAAGAGAAGCAGAATATTACTGAAGAAATTAGTCGCATAACTCGATAAGGTAATTGAATATCTTTCTCCGATACCTGATGACAATAATATGACGTTGGTATTGTAGTGTCTAAAAAGGAGGTTGATAAGAGGATTTTAGGAATCAAGAAGTTGGAGAAAAGAATCAATGAGATTGTGGACCGTGTCTGTTGGCGTCGAAAACATACGTGCATATCAAGAAAAGCAGCTCAAGGATGCTCAACTCAAAGATGTGGTTGATGAAAGGCTGAATCTGAGTAACCAGCTTGCTCAAGGAACTGCTGCTAATTGTGGTCTTAAGACTTCTACACAAGGACAAGGTCAAGGGTATGAAGACGCTAGGGAGCATTTATTGTTTTTTTTTTTTTTTTTTTTTGATCACCGATTCATCCTTTTTATTCATCAAAAATACAAACAAAAAAAGAAATAAATTTATTTTTGGTGTTCAAGAGAAGAGATGTTTTTACTTTTGTTTGTGGCGTTTTCTTATTTATTTTTGGCTAAAATTTTTTGTTCTTGAGAAGATTTTGTGATGCAGCTTTACCATTTCTGGATTCCGATAATTTCTGGGGCAAATTGTACTGATGAGAATTTTTTTTTTAATAAATTAGTTTCTGTTCTAGTTGATTTGTTTGACTCTGTTCGGTGTTAGGTTGCTGCATAACTTGGTCTGAGTTAAATTATTTGCAACTTGTTTGTCTTGTCGGATCTTTAAGGGACGTATCAAAATTGGATCAAATCAATCATTCGTTGAAAAATCTGGACCTTACAATGATTTGCCGATGTTGGACAATAGAGTTGATAGGAAGATCTTATTAGCTGTCCAATGGTTTAACAAATTCAACAAGATAATTTTGTTCATACACATGAGATATGTTACACACTCAATGATAGAAGACCACTTGAATCCATGATTGTTTTACTTTGCTCAGCAGAACCTGCAATCAACATATAACTTATCATATATTTGTGTGTGTTTTTGATGATAATACTCTGTTTTCTTACAATCAGATGAATACAGATTCACATATACAAATATCGTTTTGGTATATATGAGTCTCTTTCAAAGAGTTGGGATCTCCTCACAGTTTCAGTTGGCAACATCCTTTCAACGACCCGTAAAGAGGCTGAGATTTTCTGAAACCGACAATGTCGTCGATTTCTATGAATGGTGATACAACTTTCTCTTTGTCAGATGCCATTTCCTTCAAATGGTTGCTTCCATAAACACATATGCTCAATGATCTCTTTTTCAGTGCGTCAACCTTAATGAATTCGTCGAAAAAATCGATCAATTCTTCCTTCTTAGCTCTCTCAGTGCAGCCACCTAATCACAAAACAAACCCCGCAAGAAGCTGTGTTACTGGCTTGAACAGTCGTAATAGTTAAACACTTTGTTGATGAAGACAAACAAAATTCTGAGCGGTTTTCTTTGCGGTCTTGTCAATGATTACCTCTGCATCTACGCGGTTGAATTTGAATGTACCACTTAGAATCTCTCCCCAGTAAAACCAAGATTCCTCATACAAGTTCTTGGGTTTCTCAAGCTTTATGTCTATCAAAGCTGTTACATTGCTCTGAGGAGAGAAGAAGTCATGTTAGTTAAAAAACTTATAGAGGCTTAATGGTGAGACTGTGGATACCATATGTTTTAACTTAAGCAAAGCAAATATGATCTATACCTTGAATTCGTCATCACTTATCTTGTAAAGCTTAGTCTCAAGATCCTTGAGTAGTGACTCGACCCTTCACTACAAGAAATGTGGGTATTAATAGCGGCCGAAAAACGCTATGATTCATCTTCCATAGCGTTTTCTTAAACGCTCTGACAGCGCCCGTCATCGTAGGTCAGACACTTTAGATAGCGGACTTCACGAATGCTATAGTTAATAAAACTACGATAGCGTTTATGAGACTGCTATGTTTAATATTTATAATAGCGTGTTATAATTATTATGATTGGTTTGTATCTATGCCAGTTTGTTTTACAAAGATAGCAAATTTTTTGTGTTATGAAATTATTCTTTAATGGTCCGAAAATATATTTAAATAATTATTTTTGTAATATTATTTTTAATAATAATAATTTAAAAAATTATTTCATAAAATAAATATCATAACATTTCAATTTCAATGTTTACAAAACAATAAATCAACAACAATCAAAAGCATCAACATTTCCATATTTTACTCTATCAATCAACCACTAATAATCCTTCACAATCATCCCTAACATAAACACTATCATCATCAGATTGTTCACCATCGAAATGTTCAACTTCTTGTACAGGCAAAGGTGCAAAACCTAAATCCTCCTCTGTTTCCAACTCATGATAGCCTCTAGGTGGTGCTCTCATAACAACATACCAATTTGAAGAATCATCTTCTCTAGAGTAGAAAACCTGTTTCGCTTGATCAGGTAGGATGAATGGATCTTTCAAATATGATGCTTGGTTCATATGAAGGTTCACAAGAGTGAAGCCATCTTCTTCCTTCACACCGTTCCCTGAGTTGGCCCAATTGCATCTAAACAGTGGTACTTTGAACATGTGGTAGTCCATAAGTAGAATCTCCTTTATCACTCCATAATATGTAAGCATATCAGCTACTTGTCTTGTATCTCGTGCACTTGATCTACACATGCTAAATGCTTCATAAGTGACACCACTGTTTTGTGTCTTCCGCTTAACCGCATCTGTATGAAATCGCTGTCCATTAACGATGAACCCTTTATGTGCTAAAGCAACATTTCTAGGTCCAAATGCCAACCACCTTATCTCCTTGGAGTGTCTTTCAGTTGCGTCTGAATGAATCTGATGCATTAAATACACCAATTTCAGAGCAATCAGTTTTCTTAATTAGATGAGCAATCAAGATAAACTTCTGTTAATAAACTAAAAAAAATCTGAACATGAACATCAAGTAATCAATCTGTATATTCAGTAAAATAAAAAACTAAAGATGATCATCAAGTAAACAAGGTAACAATATAAAGACGTTCATTTATTGACGTTCAAGAATACTAGTGAAGATGACAACCTTTTTCTTTACCCATTGTGCAAACTGCTCTGTATGGTTTTTCCACAACAAAGTTTCATTTTTCTCACATCGAGCATCAGTAGCTTGTAATTCTTCCAAATGCATCCTGATTTTACAATAAACAATTATGAAACTGAAATAATTATTTTAAATAGCTGAAACTGAAAAGGTAACCTTACCCAACATATATGGTTCCATACAAGCCATGTTCATTAGCACATAGCGATGTGCACTGTCTCTATCTTTATCAGAATGGGTGACCTCTTTACCCTTCTGCAGAGGTCGACCTTGAACCACCATCCTATCATCCTCAATATCTTCATTACGATTAACTCTTTCTTGAACTGGTACTGAATCTTGAAGGAACTCTAAACAAAATGCAATGCATTCTTCAGATAAATACCCCTCAGCCATACATGCTTCTGGCTTTGCATGATTCTTAACATAAGCCTTTAGTTTTTTCATGTACCTACAATTCAGTCAAGAAATATGAATATTAGACTAACATTATTGCAGGAAATACATATAGTGAAGCAATTGAGTACATCAAACCTTTCGAAAGGATACATCCAGCGGAAGTGTACTGGTCCTCCTAAACGTGCCTCTTTTGATAGATGTATTGGAAGGTGGAACATGATATCAAACAAGGATGGAGGGAAGAACCGCTCTAGTTGACACATTGTTTCCACAAACTCAGTCTCCATTGACATTAGTTTCTCCGGGTCAATGATACGGTGGCACAATCTGTTAAAGTAATTGCATAATCGGGTAATGGCAATCCTTGGCCCTCTACATAACAACCCTCTTAACGCAGCTGGTAACAAGTTTTGTACTAGCACATGATTATCATGCGACTTCAAACTACCTACATTCGGAGGGTTAACTGAAACACTATTAGCAATATTACCACAATAACCATCAGGACCTCTAAAATTAGATAACCTTTGGCAAAAAATGGTCTTCTCTTTCTTGGATAACCAATAGGCTGCTGGAGGTAAGTATGTTTTCTTTCCCCTAACCTCTACGTGCAAGTGCTTTCTGATTCCAATATCTTCTAAGTCTTTTCTTGCTTTCAAACCATCTTTCGACTTGGCACTTTGCATCAAGATAGATAATATAGCATCCGAGACATTCTTCTCTACGTGCATCACATCAATATTGTGACGAACAAGTAATTCCTAAGACATTAAACAATAAACTGTTAGGCATATACGTATACAACAATCTGTGAAAAAAAAAAAATACGTGTACGACAATCTGAGAATATAGTTTAGTTACTCTACTTTACCTTCCAGTAAGATAGTTCAAAGAATATTGATCTCTTCTTCCATCGCCATAGATCACTTAATTCTTCACACACTTCTTCTTCAACCAGCTCATCATCTTCCAAATCTGTTCTTTTTCTTTTTCTTTCCTTATCTAGAGGTCTCCCAAAATTATTCCTAAACGCCTTTAGTGTCTCATATATTTCAGCACCTGTTTGTATCCTATTGGCACTCCCAACTTCAACAGTGTTGTCAAACCAGCCTTTTTTATATCTGTAAGGATGGCCAGGCGGTAGTCTCTTTCTATTTCCCATGTATACATACTTACGGCTAAACTTAAGCCACATACAAGGTGTATCCTTTCCACAGATGTTGCAAGCTTGTTTCCCCTTCACTTTACTTCCAGACAATACTCCCAAGGCTGGATAGTCACTGATACTCCAAAGCAGTATGGCTCTAAGTGTGAAGTTCTCCTTTGCAAATGAGTCATACACTTCAATACCCTCAGACCACAAATCTTGTAAATCTTCAATCAATGGTGATAAATAGACATCTATGTTATTACCAGGAGCTGTTGGACCAGGGATCAACAAAGTTAACATTATATTCTCAGCCCGCATACACATTGTTGGAGGCGTGTTATAGTTCACCAATTACACTGGCCATGTGCTGTAATTGGTGTTTTGCATGGAGAAAGGGTTCATCCCGTCTGTAGAAAGTCCAAGTCTAAGATTCCTTGGTTCGGTAGCAAAGTCTGGCCATCTGTCATTCACTTGTGCCCAAGATATAGAATCGATAGGGTGACGCATTGTACCATCTTCAGTGGCATTGGTAGAATGCCAACGCAAATGCTCAACCATCCTTTTCGATCTAAACATCCTCCTAAATCTGTCCTTGATTGGAAAATATCTAAGGATCTTTGCTGGAATCCCTATCTTCAACTCGTTACTGTGCTTATCCTTCTCCCATCTTGAAACTTTGCATCTTGGACAGCTTTCTAGCTTTTCAAACTCCTTCCTATATAGTATGCAATCATTCTTACAAGCATGAATATTGTCGTAGCCGAAACCAAATACCTTCAGAAATTTTTTGATTGCGTCGGTACTCCTCGGAAGAACATTGTCTTCAGGTAGCATATCTTGAATTAAAACCAACAGCTGATCAAAGTAGTTCTCAGACAAACCACTCTTAACTTTGATTCTGTAGAGTCCCATGATTGCTGCAACCTTTGTGTATTTGACACAAGTAGAGTACAATGGAGTTTCAGCTTCTCTTAACTTTGTCCTGAATTCAATTTCTTCTACAGCTTCATCCTCTTCATTTGGTTCCCCATTGTCATTCGTATTACCTTCACCTATACAAAATGCTGTCTTTAACAACTCAAAAGCCTCAGTTTCAGATCCATGACCAATATCTTCCATATCATTTTTTTTCTCACTATGAATACTCCAACAAGAACTCTTATACTTCTTATCCATACCCCTAATCACTAGATGCTCAACAATCTTATCTAATAACTGATGGCTTAAATTGCGGCAATCTCTACAGGGGCATAGCATTTCAGACAGATTGCCTAATCTTCTTGCCGATGAATTCACGAAATTAGTTGCTCCTTCTGAGTACTCAAGAGTATTCCTACATGTTATATCGGAAAATACAAGTTAGCCAAATAAATTGGGAAATACAAGTTAGATCGAGAGATCGAGAGATTAAAAACCTTTGCAGGAAAATCCATGCTTTGTCCATATGAAAACGATTGAGATATTGACAAGATGGAGACGGAGGTTAAGAAGAATGTGGTGTGGGATAAGGCGAGATCGAGAGATGGAGAGATGGTGTTACGAAAGCTCTCTACGTTTTTTTTGGGTCGGCGCTGCACCTTCATCAATAAAGAACGGCTCAGATGATAGATGCATAGCTGGAGAGAGATGGAGAGATTATTAAACACATTCATCAATAAAGAACGGCTCAGATCATAGATGCAAAGCTGGACAGACATATCCAACGGTATAGAAGAGGCCATGTCAGCAATCTCTGTATAATTGATTCATTGGCCAATCTGTTTATGTATATTTAATTGTAAAATAGGTTTAGGGTATCAAAAATACGTATATAATCCAAAAAAAATTAAAACAAAATATTGTTTTTATAAGAATCAATTTATAAATTTTGGAATATTATTTCTTATATTTTAATTTTAAAATTCAAAATAAATAATACAAACAATTTAGGAAATAGTAATTTAGGATATAGAGTTTACTCAAACACTTTAAGTATAGTAATTTAGGGTATAGAGTTTACTTAAACACTTAGTTGTATATGTAGCAAGACGTTTTTAGTATGGTTTAGTTTTTAGAGTGTAGCACTTTAGGGTATACCATATAAAATTTACTCAAACACTTTAGGATATAGAGTTTACTCAAGCATTTTACGTAGAGCAATTTAGGGTATAGAGTTTACTCAAGCACTTTACGTATAGCAATTTAGGGTATAGAGTTTACTCAAACACTTAGTTGTATATGTAGCAAGAGGTTTTTAGTATGGTTTAAGTTTTAGAGTCTAGCACTTTAGGGTATGCCACTTAATAGGATATAAAATTTACTCAAACACTGTAGGGTATAACACTTTAGGATATAAAGTTTACTCAAACACTTAGATTTTAGGGTATAATTTCATATAATCCGAAAATTAATTTTAGGCATTGAGTATTGGTTTAGTTTTAAATAATTTAGGGATTGGGGTATAGGTATTTTAAATAAGTTCAGTTAATTGTTTTTTAATAATTTAGGGATTAGGGTATAGATATTTTTTAATAAGTTCAGTTAATTGTTTTTTTTTTAATGATTTAGGGATTAGGGTATAGGTTATTTTCAAATTACGTACAACTTTTAATTTTGTCATATTATTTCTTATATCTTTTTTACTTCAAAATTCTAAAATTAAAATACTAAAAATTAGTCCTAATATCACATAATATAACATAAGTATCAGAATATTACATAAGTACCAAAATACATCAAGTTTTAATTGAACATGAAGCATGACCGGAGCAATCAAATGACCAAACCGGACCAACATCTTAAGATTACCAAACCATGTCTTAAGTTTCAAATGAACAATATTTTGTCATTTGGCCATGCCACAGTTGAACCTATGGCATCAGAAATGCATGCAATATCTGAAGTTGGTCTCCAGACCCTTGCAGTACCAATCTTAGCCACTTCAACCCAAACCTTGCTTGCATCATGACCTAGGGGTACAAAGTGGCACACATCGTTAGGATCCGTTGAAGCTACTCTTCCTTCAGCTACCTTGCGTCCAGAGTTGTTGCATTCTAAAAGAAAACACTTAGTCTTTGCACTTTTTGTGGAACTATTGCTGCCACTCTACAATTCAAACCAGAAAATAGAATCAAGTACCAACATCAATACAATAGAATCAGAATCAAGTACCAACATCAATGCAACAGACAAACAAATAAACAAACTTCATTCTAAATATCATACCACTGATTTTGGCTCAGATGCTTTTGGCTCAGCTGTTTTTGTAGGTGTTGCATCTGCAGACATGATTTCAACCTTCATGACTGGCCATGCGATTTTCTCGTTAATTGCATCACCAATCAAAAACAAATCAGGGGTTGGCCTCCACAAGTAAGCATCATTTTTATACACCTTCACAACTTCAATACTAACAGCATTTGGACCTAAAGGTATATTGTTAACCATCTCTTTTGAATTAGTTGAGCACATGATTCCTTCACCAATAACCTCCTCGTCTTCATTAGTCCAATCAAATATTTTGCATCTTCGAGTATCATCTCCATCGGTTTGGTAATATGTAAAAAGCTAATGATTAGAGATATGGAAAGGAAACAAACCAAGATTTACTAACCTTACCCTGGATACATCGACAGAAGAGTTTGGAGCCCTGTCTAAATTCACTTTGTCTATTGGCCAAGATATTTTGCATCCCACAGCTTGCTGAAGAGATGACATATCTATTGTAGGCCTCCAAAGAGCAGCTTCTGAGATTAATGCAGAATTGACAACAATAGCCACTGCATTAGGACCAATTGGTATACGACCAATTTTGTACGTCGGGTCAGCACTGCAGAATTCTCCAAAACCAATAACAACATCTCCTGACTCTAACCAATCCAGTATTTCTACTCTCACTCCTTCTTTCAAATACCCACTACTCGCAGATGTTTCAGGATCACCATTACTTTTCTGACACAAGGAAAATGAATTAGTAAATGTCATAATACTAGTTAACCAACTGACATATGAAAATACTTACCTTCTTCCCAGCTAAGTCCTGGACCATTCCCTTTAACTGTCTAATCTCACTTTCCATATCAGCAATCTTTGCGTCTCTAGAATGCACAAACGCTAGCTTAGTAGCTGTAATCCCTCTGCCAAACCCCCTTACTCGGCAAGGTTTGTCTTTTCCCAAAACCTTGCTCACAGCATCTTCCCTGATATTTTCAGAAGCTGATGTAGAGTCCATTTGACTATCAAGTGACTGTATTTTTTCCTGATACAAACATATGTGCAGATGATACTAGTAATTCAAATCAATACTTTAAAATTAGAAGTTCTAATCAACCGTGCTAATTACTTACTTGTAATCTATAATGTGTATAATTATAGTAACTAATGATTCAATGCTTAACTGTAAATGCATCATTTTTTTTAGTACCAAATATATGTGCAGATGATAACTCAATGCTCATAATCCATTAATTGTACACAAGATCTCAAGTTTAAGAATTCTTACAATAGTCTCAGCAAATTGAGGCTTCACAGGTCTACCATCACCATGAGTGTGTCCCGCAATCCATATCTTACTCCTAGTTACCTTACTTGGGTCATTACTCTTTTTTTTCTATAAAATACAGACATATGTTAGTATCATTTTATTCTGAAGTAATAATTAATATAGATGTTTGAGTAACTGTTTTACCATATCATAAGCTAATCGAAGCATTCCTTTGCGACTGGTGGTGTGAGGAATCTGATTTCTTCTCAGCTCTCTGTACTTGTCACTTATTACCTACAATATAAATCTGAGTCAGTCTAAATCTATAAGACATTACATGTAAAAAAGACAGTAACTTATTAAACATGGCTAACTAACCTTGAAATTTGCGCTACACTTGCTCCTAACCCAAGAGTTCCATATTTGAATGGATGGGATGTTGCTGGGCTTTAAAGCTATTCTATCAGCAGCAGTCTTCGCAGCTCGTACATCTGTCACTAGCCTTGACTTCCAAGCCCTCCACAAATTTCCCAACTGCTTTAAAATAACAGCTTTCTGCCACTTTTCATGCACGTTAAACCTCCCCTGCATCAAAATTTGCAGAGGTCAAACATGTTTACAATTTCATAGTTATTCACAAAAACTAAAATGCAAATATACCTGAATTTCCTCCCACATTGTGTCTTTTGTCACTGCATCTACTTCTCTCCAATCAGCAACTGTAACCGGAACGTGTTCCCTCACAAGAGGACCAAGAAAAGATGATAGTGTTACTGAACCAGGTCCAACATGATCACCACACTCAGTGAATGTAACTTCAACCTTTTCTTGAGGATTTTCAGCCACCTTACGCATCTTTGTTGGTCCTCTTCTCTTTTTTTGCTTCACTACATCATCAGTGTTACCATTGCTAACTCCATCTTGTTCCATATTGACAGCTTCTTCTTCATTTTCATTACGTTCCTGTCCAGGATTCAAACCATCTTCTGCTTCTTTCTCAGAAACTTCTATCTCAGGAGCTTGATGATGAGGCTCTTGTTCCTCAGAAACTGCTTTCTCAGGAATTTCTTTCGTAGCAATTTCATCTTTGGACATTACACCATCCACATTAGCATCATCTACCCCATTGGGAGTTGACAAGCTAATAGGTGTAACATCTTCTACCTCATCAACTTCTACAGCCACTTTCTTTTTTCTACCATTTGTTTTCTTTTTTCCTTTATTCACCTTTAGTGATGTTGCAGGTGTGGCCTCCAACCCTTGATTACGTCTACTACGACGGGAACCAACTTGTCCTCCTCCTCTTGTCTTTGCCATTTCTGAAACTGATGAATAAACGAATGAAACTCAAAGTCAATCTTAACAAAATAATCAAAAAAATTCAAATCCCAGAAAGTCACCGAAACTGATGAATAAACGAATGAAACTCAAAACTCAATCTTAACAAAATAATCCAAAAATCCAACTCCCAGAAACTCACAAAACCCCAAAAATTAAAATCGTGTTTACTCCGTTGCAGAAACTTAGATTCAAAACTCAAAAAATCATGTTCACAGAAACACCGATTCAAAAACCAAAAATTCAAAATCGTTTGACCATACAAAATATTTTTCCCGCTGACCATATCATAGCGTTTGTCATTATACAAACGCTATGAAAAATTTTGGCACGAGTCAACTATAGCAAAACAAAAAAAAACGCTATTTTTCAGTGCTATGAATACTCACATTTCTTGTAGTGTTTGAATCAATATGTTCAGGACCCTATAAACCATGAACTCAAATGCAAATTAAGGAGATATGCATTAACTATACAAAGTCCAAAGTGGAAGAGAGGCAAAGAAAAGTCGGTACCTTAACCAAAGATTGGATAATGAACATTACACCCTTGACACCAGAGTAGTTGCTGTTGCAGAGAATTGGTTATACATCAAACATAACCCAAAGATACTTAAACACACAGAGAGAAATAACTACGTACCAACAAGTGAGTGAAGTGATGTAACCAAGTTGCTCGACCGTTCTAAGCTGGTGAAAAGTGGCTTGCTTTGCAATGAGACGGAAAAGCTGAAGTTTACTATTCATGGCAAAGTCATCTTGATGAATCTGTTCATCGCAAACCAAATTCCGTTAAGCAAGAAAACGAAGGTCTACAAGAAAAGCTTTACAAGACATGCAGCAAACTTGTTGATAATATCATTTCATTTGAAGGCTAAGTACTAATCTGATCACAAATATATATATATACCTGAATGTAATGAACTAGAGCAGAGTTTTCATCACTTGGATTTGAGCCTTGTTGATGGTAAAAGTATTTCATTCCTATTCCGAGCTGTGTAGCCCTACTTGTTAAGAACTGGGAGGGAAGTAACGGACGACAAATAGGTTTTGGATCGTTAAAAAGAACATCTTCAATATGGTTGGCCATTGACTCAGCTTCATTCTTCTCAACATTTCCTGAAATAAGTAAACACAATGACTATAAAAATAAATCAAAAGGATTAGAGAGATTATCATACAACAGTTTGAATGTTGATACCTGCTATATAGCACTCAACAAATGTCCGCGAGAATAACATTGGAACGAAGTTCGCTAAGTCTTGAGTTTCCAAATGAGCAAGAGCATCTAGTGTTTCTGTCCAAGGCCAAGTGTTATCTTGTAATACCATTGAGCAGTAACTTGTTGCTTGCTCATGTGGTTGCCAGAATTTGAGATTTTTGTATGCCTTTATCATCGTTTCCTACAATAGGATAGGGAAGTAGAAACATGGATTCAATAAATTTGGTAACAAGACTTTCCATATGTACAAACCTTAAACCTATCACAAGGTTACCTTGATAACAAGAAACCTATCAAGTTTAACTTCGAATTTTGCTATCTTTTGAATGATAACTTCCAACAAGATCCTCAATTTGTGATTAAAGCCATCAACAGAGAGCTGGAAATGAGAAACAATTCATTAAGCAAAGTAGTACAAAGAAACACCATAATCCTTGTACAAACCCACCATAAAACCATTGTCCGAAAGACTTAATCCATAGCGAAGACCACCAGCCCGAGCATAATAACCTAAAACACAGAATTATATATACAAATCATTTCTACTATCTTTTCAGAGACTTAGTTCCACATATGTTTAACAACCTTGCCTATGTCTAAAGAAAGTTGTAACTGAAAGAAAAATACCAAAAGAGGTTTATATCAAATCTTACCATATTCATTCAAATAGTCCACCAGCAACCATAAAAATATATTGGAAAGAGCTACAGCATCCGGAGAGCTGATTCCAAGGGGACAATTGAAATCAATATCAACAATTGCCTTCGGTTTGAAGAACTTTGTGTCAGGTTTGTACCACAATCTTGAGAATGATGTCTTTCTCAACAAAACAGGAAAGATGTCCTGTTCCAAAACTTGGTTATGTGACATTCGATACATTTTAACTTCAACAGATTAGAAATTGTAATTAGAGTGATGGAATTGAACCTTGTCTTTAACATCTTTCAATGAGAAATCTGTAGGTATGAAAACGTTAGGCGTTGGTAGAGACAAGTTTACATCAGGGGCAGACTCCATCCACTCCTTTAATTATCAAGCACCAACCATTACTGAATCAAACAGAATAGAAATCCGAGCATGGAAATTAAATTAAAATATCAAAAGCCAACCTGAATGGTGGATATGGTTATCTTCTCAAGAGAATAAGCAGTGTTATACCATGGCTCAACCTTGTGAGTTTGCCCTTCAAATTTATATGACTTCCAAAAGATTCTACAAATAAAATGGCATTAGATTCAAAGCTTACTTGGCCATGAGCAGTCGACCAGTAAGGTCATTGTTTGCTTGTGCAAGATGCATTCGAACAACATAGACTTACCGAACATTGCTAGGAGAAAGCTCATTTAGAACATTATGTACAGTAGCTGGATTAAATTTTGAAGGTAGTGATGATCCAACGAGCCAATGCTTGGTTGGGAATATCTGAAGCACAATTGCCAAAGGACACATAAGATGTTTTTTATTTTTTATTTTAGTTTATTATTATTTTTTAATAGAGTGACATGTTTTGCCTTGAAATCAAATTAAACTTAAATGATAGCTGAAGTATGAGAAGCTGGAAAATACTATTACCGTCATGTTTGTTGAAATATCCACAACAGAAGAAATTGGGTCTATTTTGGCTTGATAATGAAATTCTGCTTCACAAATAGCTGAGAGCTTCAACAACAATAAAAGAGGTAGCAAGCTCAATAAAAGCATTGAATCAATTGGTCATATCAGTCTTACACAACTTAATAACACCAATACCTCATCAAAAATCCATTGGGAAACACCAGAGTTTTGTAAAAGCTTAATGTGCCTGAACAACAACCCTATAATATCTTGCATATGCTCTGTACACCAAGCAAGAAACAATATCAAACCAAATCCAAAAAATATTAGTTACTAACTTAACATCAGTAAGAAAGATTGTTGTGAGTTTACGTAGAATATTAAAACAAAACAGGGAAGAATACATGAACTCACCATGGCCAGCATCAGTAAGACTAATCGAAACATTGAAGAAAGAATACTCCGTTGACCAACCTGTGTAAGCATTAGGAAAAAGTAAGCAAGACTACTAGATGTACAAAACTGCTAATACGCAGATCTACATCACAATATTAAATAAACAAGCAATGTTGTTTTTAAGGAAAGAATCCTATATATTCGACTAGAATGGAACTCTTTATAAGTAGTTAGGGAACCATAAGCTTATCCTCCAAAAAACTTAAATATAATTAAAGTTTCAATCAATTATCTCTTTTCAGGTAGAATATGCTAAAACGTTTATGAACTTGGCCTACCCAAGATTTTTAAGGCATGAAACAAACTTCCGTCACCTCCATGACCAATTAGATCACCAACATACTTTCATGGTGCCTCTTCATAATGATGGATACTAGGAGTTATAGGCCATGAAACAGTAAGCTCGTGACCCTGCTCTATAGGTACAACTTTCACAAGAACCTAAAATCAATGTAAAACACCACCTTAGAAACTTTTTTTTACCTTCGTCCCCTGTAAATGTTAAAGCTGAAATAAGGAACAGATACCTGCAAATGGTCCAGAGTATATGGCTGACCAGGAAAACTAGGGATACTCTTGTTGGTGTTTCGAATTTCCTCAAACAAGTCTTCCACTAGACATTGAGTTTTATCAAGGCTTTCTAAAGATATCCAGAGCAAAGAGATGTATAAATGTTACAATGTGTTGATACTTATTTTTTTTTTATATAGTAAAAAAAATTGAGTTTTGGATCCAAAAGCTACCTTTGCCATAAACAACTAGATTCATGAGGTTGGCAGAATGGTGTTCATCATAGAATTTAATTAGTTCACTCCTTATATCTATTCCTTTTGCTTCGGGTCGAACATGGAGAGTATCCATGTTCCCTAAGCAAAACATATATATCACTTTATCATTGGGAAGGATCACTGACTTTTCATATGCATCACAACACCAAATCTCGTTACATGAATACCAATTATGAATAGGTAGAACATTTACCTGTGTTAAATTTGTGATATGGATGGTCTTCTCTAGTTAGATGCTTCTGTAACTGTGCCAATGAAAAACAAAGACAAAACTCAAGTTAGATGCTAAATATATATCAACAAACCTGTGGTTTGTCAAATGCATCCTTCATTGTTAATAACTAAATAGATACCTGGAACATACGACCAGAATCAGTCAACAAGTTTTTTTATTCTCTGCAAAAGAGAGAATTCATTAGAATTTTGTTACTAACAAACTCCAACATGAAAGGGATCGATGGAGAAAGTAAAATAAATAAAAAGCTAACCAGAGTCGACAGCCTTGATCTCCCTCATGGTGGCATCAGCTGACATGAGTGGTTTGATAAAGAACTGTGCAAATCTGGTTAGTCAAAAAGAAAAAATGAAACAAGATTACTAAGCCAGAGGAACCAAAAGAAAAAAAAACAAAACAAAAGTAAGCGTACGTACCTGTCTAAAGCCTCATCAAAAGAATCCGTGTTGATATCCAAATAGAAGTTTGTATCTTCATCGGATGTATACGCATTTGTGCTCCCACCATGCTACAAACACACATATATTCCCATTAAGCACATGCAAGAACATCAATTATAATTGACTGTTTATTTTTATGAACATTACCTCTGCGATGTACTTGTCGTAACTATTTTCCACTGGATATTTTTCACTTGCATAAAAGAGCATATGCTCTTGAACCATAAACCCAAAAACACAAAATCACATGTTACTTGTCAATCACATTAAAAATCGACTTTGATTTTACATGAAAGATTTGATAGATAAAAACAGAGTTGACTATAAAGCTCATATGAATAAAAAAGCAGTACCAAGGAAATGAGCTAGCCCTTCTAATCCTTCTGGGTTAGAAAACGATCCGATGCTAACATTCATTGAAGCAGCACACTAACAACAGGACACCAACAAAGTCGAATCTTCAGCTTTTGTACATTTTCTTTCTTATAAACAGGAATCCATTCTTACCTTGTCAGTTTCTGGGTCGCTGATTAACAAGACTTGGAGAGAATTTTTTAGAACTATCCTTCGATACTCTCTCTTGTCCGTACGTGGCTTCATTATCTCATCCATTGGTGTCGTCGTCGCCACGGTCTCCGTCGCCATTGCCGTACGAATACTTTGGAGTCTTCTTTGAGTCTTGGCTCGTTTTAGTTTAGAGCTGTTTTTTCCATTGGTCTCGTCAATATAACTAGAAGTACCCGTGCTAATGAATATTTATTGCATATCATAATCATTAATATGAATATATATGTCATAATTGTTTATAGAAAATTATTTTATTTGTTTGTGATTTATTCTTAAGAGAAAATTATGATCAATACCATATTTCAAAAGATTCTTTCCAAAACTACCATTATCTAAATCTCTTTCTAAAACTACCACAACCCTATATAAAATTACAATTTCAGAATCATTAATATGAATATATATGTCATAAATATATATATATATATATGTCATAATTGTTGATGGAAAATTATTTTATTTGTTTCTGATTTATTCTTAAGAGAAAATTATGATCAATACCATATTTCAAAAGATTCTTTCCAAAACTACCATAATCTAAAATCTCTTTCTAAAACTACCACAACCCTATATAAAATTACAATTTCAGAATCATTAATATGAATATATATGTCATAATCTCAACATCTTACCATTCTCTCTCTCTCCCCTTGTTAATGAAGAAAAAATGGTGGATGATGACAAATAAAACGAAGTCAGCGGCAGACCGGTGGACAGAATCGATGGTGGTGACGGTGGTGGACTATACGAAGACGGTGGACAAGACGGTGGTTGGTGACGACGACTATGGACAAAAGTAGAGACGGTGGTGGACATCGACATAAACGGTGGTTAGAGACAAAGACAAAGACAAAGACGGAGACGGTGGTGATGGACATGATCAACGATGGCAGGTGGTGGAGAAAAACAAATACGGCCGTGGGTGGTGGTTGACAAAATCAGAAAGGCGGTGGTGGTCGTGGACAAAGACAGCATCGAAGATTGCGGTCGTGGATAAAACCGGAATGGTGATCGTCGACAGACAAACCAAGATTTTGTCTGACTATAATCACAGGTGTATATTTTTTCACGTCATATAAATCCAACGGTGAGTAAAGTGGGATAGTCAAGTCTCCGCTCGTGTATGTCTAACAAGTCAACAAAATCTTTCTTTTTCTTTTAAAATTACAACAACAAAAAAAATAATCCAACAAGATAATTTTGAGATAATGTTACGCTCAATGATAAAACGATTCCATATTTCTTACTTTGCTCGGGAGAAGCTGCAATCAACATATAAATTATCATATCTTTGTGTGTGTTTCTGATGATAAAACTCTGTTTTATCTTAAGCATATGTTTTAACTTAAGCAAAGCAAATATGATCTATACCTTGAATTCGTCATCACTTATCTTGTAAAGCTTAGTCTCAAGATCCTTGAGTAGTGACTCAACCCTTGAATCAATTTGTCCAAGACCCTATAAAACCATGAACTCAAATGCAAATTAAGGAGATATGTATTAACTATACAAAGTCCGAAGTGGAAGAGAGGCAAAGAAAAGTCGGTACCTTAACCGAAGACTGGATAATGAACATTAATTAATTGAATTAATAGAAGTCTGCCGATAAATGTTTTTCCTGGTCATTGTTTAAGATTTTGGTCAAACGCAATACTAACCCGTCCGTACAGAACAGACTTCAGATTGCATCTGCTAAAAAAGTCAACAATCTAGTCAATGCCAGAAATAACCTCGGAGCAGACCCTATCTGCAGTCTCCAGTCAGTGTCTCCACTAGAAGTCTGCTCTATAAAGTCAAAGTTCTGGTTAATTGCGAAACTAACCCATTTTCAAATTTACGAGTGTTTTTTTTATCAAAGGAGAACAAGCAGACTTCACGAGCAGGCTGCTATGAATATTTTTTTAAATAGTCAATTGCAAATCTAACCCTGCGTTGACTAGCAGACTTCTTATGCAGTATAGTATCGTGAACCAGATCGAAAAACACGGTTTTCAGCTCTGTTTCCGCCATAGAGCTCGGTTTTCAGCTCTTTCAAGCACCTGAAACTTCTAATCTGACCGTTAACAAATAAGCCCAGCCATCGTTTATGCAAGAACCATTGAAAATCGATAGATTAGGAGAGAAAAAATTTTGAAAACCAAATTTAGATAGTTTTTTGGATGAAATTGGAGAGAAAATTGGTGAGGGAGAAGTTATGAGCTCACAAATGAAGCTCTTGTACACGGAAAATCAGTTGAAGAATCATTTAGACCTTGATTTTGGTTGTTCATGGTGGTTAGAAATATTGATGATAATAGCATTTTCGTAAATAAGTTGATATATTTGGGTGTTTGAGTTTGAGTTTTGAATGTCTGATTTAAAAAAAAAACAATTCAAATATAATGGTATTTCTTTAAATACGTTGAATTCTATGGTTGGTTTGCAAAAATTTTGGTGAGAGAGAAAATGTGGTGTATATTTGCAATTGACTTGAATTTGTAGGTTATTTCAATAACCTTCCTAATCTTTTAACTTCAAAAATCTAAACCATAAATACTAAACCCTAAACCCCAAATAATAAACCCTAAACAAAAAAATACTAAACCGTAAACCCCAAATACTAAACCCTAAACCCCCAAATAATAAATCCTAACCCCAAACAATAAATCATAACCCCAAATACTAAATCTTAAACCAAAAATATTAAACCCTAAATTGTAAACCCCATAATGGATTTAGGGTTTAAATATTTGGATTTAGTATTTTGGGTTTATGATTTATTATGTTGGGTTTAGGGTTTAGTATTTGGGGTTTATAGTTTAATATTTGGGGTTTAAGGTTTAGTATTTATTATTTGGGGTTTAGGGTTTTTGTTTTGTCTTCTTGTTAATTTTTTACATTAAATGGAGAAGAAATACAATATAGGAAAATTGGCAAGTATAACCAAGAAAAAAAATGAAAATATAAAAACTAAGCAAACCCCCTTATGTGGCACTAATACTGGTTTTTGGTTATTAAACAAATTGACCCTACAATATATTAGAATAAAATAATTAGTTAACCACAATTTACCATGTAATTAAAACACAATAGATTAATATAATTAACAAAAAAATTAGATTAAATCATTAAATCTTAAAAATCTAAACCACAAATAATCAAATACTAAATCCTAAACCCTAAACCCCAAATACCAGACCCAAAACAATAAGAGAAAATTACGCAATCTACCATATATTTTGAAATTACTTGTGAGATCTACCACAAATTTTCTCTCTTGTAGAATCTACCACATTGCATAGATGAATGACTAAACTAACTTCGATTTGTAATTGACGTTATATCACGTGTTCGACACTCGCGACTTCACCACGCGAGTTGAGTCATTGGATTTGACAATACTGTATTTTCGAAAGAAATCTGTAAGACAAAATCTTCACTTTTTCAACTCTCTCCATCAATTGCCTTCTTTCTTTCTTCTTTCTTTTTCCTTCTCTCTTTTTCTTTCTTTCTTCTCTTTTGTTCTTTCTTCCTTCTTCCTTCTCCCTCTCTCGCTATCTCTCACTTTTACACTCTATTACTCTATTGTTTTCTTCCTCTCACTCTATTGTTTTCTTCCTCTCACTCACATATATTTACTCTCTCTCTCTCTTTCTCTCTCTCTTATACACGCATAATTTAGTGGACAATTTTCACATATAACACAGTTGTCAACTAAAATAACTTTCATTATCTGTCACGACTTTAGTGGACAACTTTTACATATAACACAAGTTCATAAGTTGTCCACTTGGTCATACGCATACATTTGGATGTGCATTTCTTCTCCTACCCTAAAGTGGACATAAATATTATTTAGGTTTGGATGCGTAGACGATAAATAATAGGTAAAGACAAATAAGTGTTCGAAAATAAATGTTACAATATTCTCGTCCACCAATAGAGAATTCAAAAGTGTTACATTATTCTTTTCCACCATATTTCCTAAATTATTGTCCACCAAATTATGGTCGCAGACAATGGTGGACACAAACAATTATGGTGGACAAAAACATAAACAAAGCAAAATCTGTCCACCGTCTGTAACTTTCAGAAACAAAACTTTTAGAAAACAGGTTTAAATGGATCTTAACTTCTATTAGTGAGGATGAACAAAGAGAACCTTCATTTTTGATTTTTAATGAAGCTAAATTTTCCACTAAACAGCCTATTAAAATAACCATTAAATGTGTATAAGATCAAAACTCCCGCAAAACGTCACTTCTCCTCGTCCTTCACAGTTCACGCGCACCCTTCACAGTTAAGGGGTATAATTGTCTTTATGTCATCGTGAACAGTGCAAATGTGGTAGATTTTTTTATAAGGGATTTCTAATAATGGTAGATTTCACAAATAATTTCACCACAAATGAGATTCAACAATATTCCCAAACAACAAATACTAAACCTTAAATCCCAAATACTAAACCATAAACCCTATATAATAAACTTTAAACCAGAAATACTAAACCTTAAACCCCAAATCCTAAACCCTAAACCCTAAACCCAAAATAATAAACCTTAACCCCAAACACTAAATCATAAACTCCAAATACTAAACCCTAAACTCTAAATTGTAAACCCCATATTGGATTTAGGGTTTAAAGATTTGGATTTAGTATTTTGGGTTTAAGATTTATTATGTTGGGTTTAGGGTTTAGCATTTGAGGTTTAAGGTTTAGTATTTATTATTTGTGGTTTAGGGTTTTTCTTATGTATTCTTGTTAGTTTTTTACATTAAAAGGAGAACAAATACAATATATTAGAATAAACAAATAAAAAGAGAAAGAAAACTATTTATTATATCTCGTGAAGGAGAGAGGATAGAGAAAATTAGTTGTCCCTACAATTAATTGTTATTTTAATATTTTAATTTAATCTGATTTTTTTTAACCAAATTGTGATTGGCTAATGAGGAATGGTGAATTAGATATATTCTCCTTAGGGGTGAATCCAAGAATTATTCGATATATAATGTATTTTAACTCTGCTATGCTTTTATGACTTATATCACTTAAAATATATATTAACCAAAAAATACTTTTGACCCTCATAAATAATTTTTTTAGCTCCGCCACTTGATGACTCCAATATAAAACCACAATCTCACCATCTTCTTTGTTTTGCAATATTTTACATATATCTTTTCCCCGTAGATGTAGAGAAATTTCAAAAAATACAATTTTTCAAATGTCATTTTACAAAAATGCAACACTTTTGAAATCTTTACAAAAATTCTACATTTTCAAAAAAAAAAATTTTATATTATTTATGTTTGGGTTAATTATGATCTATTATGATTTAGTTATGGGACAATTACAAAAATGCTACTTTTTGTGTGCACATTTGCAAGAATGCCATTTAGGGGTATCCATTTACAAAAATGCCACTAATTATAGATTTATTAAGCCTATATCTTAAAATTCTAAACTCTAAAAAATGTTTTGACATCTTAAACCCCCTAAACACTCAAAACTAAATCCTAATATAACATAGTTAACCCAAACATAAATTATATAATGAAAAAATAATTTTGAAAAAGTGGTATTTTTGTAAAGATTTCAAAAGTGTGGGATTTTTGTAAAATGGCACTTGGAAAGTGGCATTTTTTGAAATTTCCCTTTAGTTACGAGGGTTTTAGGGGTCAAAATATTTTTTAGGGTTTAGAATTTTAAGATTTAGGCGCTAAAAAATCATAATTAGTTTGTAAATGGACATCAAAAGTAGCATTTTTGCAAATGTGTACACAAAAAGTATCATTTTTGCAAATGTCTTTTCTTCAAAGAGAATTGTCGGTATTTATTTTGTTGTTGAAAAGTTATCTATCTATTTTTTACAAGACCACATTGATGAATGATGTTTCGGAGTCGAGGGACTTAAGATACTAAAGACAGCAGTTTTAGATAACACCATATACTAATCTATTATATAATTAGGGAGTTCTCTCTCCATCTAGGGTATTCACCTAAGCAAAAAAAAAAATTTACAATAAATTTTATTTTAAATATTCAATTAGTTCATCTTAATATGTATTGATTGTTAACCATAACTACTAAAAAAATTGAACCAAATAAAAAACGAAAATAAGCAAAAAATGATAAAAAGTAGTACATTCAAAAATAATTTGAGTTTTTTATTGCTGTAAATACAAATTACAACAAAAAATATATTTCATGTATATTTTACTTCATTTAAGAGTAATAAAAAAATTAAGAGTTTATGATAAAGATGAATGTTTACATATTTTAATTTCAAAAAATTAAAAATATGTACAATAAATATAAATATAAGAGCAAATGAATAAAAATGTAGATAAACGACATGAGAGAATCAAGGAAAATAAATTCTATTAATGGTTAAGTATCGTAGTTGAGTATCAAACGATGGTTAGGATGCAGAAAATCCAAAGAGAAAGATAACATCTTATTTCACTAAAAAGATATTGAAAAATAACACTAAAGATGAGAATTAAATATTATATTTGATTTTCGGAAAGTATAGAAAAAAATTATAATTAAAAAAGCGGTGAGGGATTAAATAAAAAACACAAAACTATATATACATATATATTTATATATAAAGTCTCAAACAAACTTATTTATTTTCGGAACTATCGATATTGAAATAAATAAGTATCACTTCATATTTTCATACATTTCAATTCAAATTATATACTCCATCATATCGATAAAAATTGGTTGTTCTGTTAATTATAAAGATAAAAGTACTTGATTAATTAAAAAAATTGTCACTAAGTTTAACAAAATTGCAAGAGAAGATGCGCGAGGTATATTCTAGACGTTTACGAAATCAAATAATCTTCTTACGTTTACTGTTTTTTAAACGTTTCATTTTTTTTTCAAATGCGACTCACTTATTTGCTTCTGGGACATTTACAAAAATGCCACTTTTTGTGTCCACATTTGCAAAAATATCATTTTTGGTGTCTATTTGCAAAAATGCCACTAATTATGATTTTTTAGAGCCTAAATCTTAAAATTTTAAACCTTAAAAAATCTTTTAACCCCTAAAACCTCTTAAACCCTCAAAACTAAACCATAATACAACATAGTTAACCCAAACATAAATGATATAATGAATAAATAATTTTGAAAAAGTGGCATTTTTGTAAAGATTGTAAAAAATAACATTTTTATTGGACCGATATTGGGCTACGTTTATGGTTTATTAATTTTTATTTTCATTCATTTTATTTAATTTTTCACGTTTTTAAATCTAATTTAATTTTTATTAGTTATACAAAACAATAAAAGGTCAATTAGCCAAATAGCAAAATTTTGAATTATAATTAGTGTAATAGCCATGTAATAAATATAATAAAAAAACTAACAACTAACCTAGAGAAATTTACGATTTTGTCCCTCACATGAAACCATTTATACATACATATAACAGACTTTGCTTTATCTTTACTATACTACATAACATACAACTTAATACAAACAATTTGAAGATGTGTATTAAACCCTAAACTTTAAAACTAAACACTAAAACAAAATTAGTTATCCAAATCCAAAAATTAAAATTATGAACCCTTGAAAAAAAAAATATGGAAAAAGGAGAAAAACGAGAAAAACATAACACAAAGTAAAAAAATTAGAGAAAATGAGGGTTTGAAGTTCTATTCTAAATCTTCAACCCTAAACCTTAAAACTAAACCCTAAAACTAAAATAGTTAACCCAAACCCAAAAATTATTAACTCTTGAAAATAATAAAAATTATAGAACTCATTATGTACTATTCTATGTAGAAGTCCATAGAATATAATAGATTATCAGAAGGTAAAATTGTCCATAATACATATTATACATAATTAGGCATGTCAATTAGGGTCAAAGCCCGAACTCCAACCCAACCCAACCCTTAAAAATACCGGGCTCGGGCCTGAATATATAAGCCCAAAAAAATTGGGCCTTTCAGGCTAAACCCATTCAGGTTTTTGAGTTTTTGGGCTTTTGGACTTTAGCCCTGTTGGGCTCGGGCCGGCCCGAAAAGCCCGAAAATAAACATATAATTTATAAATTTAGTAATAAATTTTATTTAAAGATACTTTTTAAAGATAAATTGGTTAAAATAATTTATATATATGTACTTCGTTGACCAAAAACTCTTATTCTACTACTTGGACTTTTGGTATTTTGCTTATGTTTTATTTGACAGTACTATTTATTTATAATTATTTGAATTCATTTGACGTTTGCATTCATTTGGTCACATTTTTTTCTTTTAGTTAAATTAGATTTCGATAAAATCATGTTGGTAGTTATTTAAATTTGGATTTATTTTTGTAAATAATATTCGTTTCTAATTTATTTTTATTTTATATATAAATACGAAAAAGCCCATAAAGCCCTGTAGCCCTGTTCGAGCCGGGCCGGGTCGGACTAGCCCGTTTGACATGCCTATACATAATGAACTGTTTTTTTACCTATTGAGTGAATTATAATTTTTTGTGTTATATTTGCCAATTTTCCAACAATAAATATGATTTAGTGTGTAGTAAATGACCATTTTAAAACAAATGTTTAAAAAATATTTTTGCCTATGTGGACATCTTAGATGGAGAGAAAACTCCCTAATTATATACTCCATCCGTTTCAATTTAGTTGTCATTCTGGAAGTTTTCATATAAATTAAGAAAATAATTAAATTTTCTGTTTTGCCACTAATTAGTGTATTTTTTTATTTGATATGTATAATAAATAAACTTAAAAGTAGGAAAAAAATAGAAAAATTAGTCATAAATGTGCATTGAAATTGCAGAATGATAAATAATATGAAAACAAAAAATTAAATGTACAATAACAATTAATATAAAACAGAGCGAGTAATAGATTTGAGAGAGGTCACCTTTTAAGCAAATATGAATTCAAATCTAATCCTTGAGGAGTATTTATATGAAATGAGATTAAAAAAGATGATAACAGCAATTAGCAATTAGCAAATGTAACAAACCAACACCAAAGTGTCTAAATCAATTTAGAATTTACTAAAATACATTAAAGACACCAATACAATACTACCTTCTTAACTAAAATTAATGGTCACCATAAGAAAAATATCGGAACTACATTCTTTTTACGTAAAGGAACCTCAGAACCTAAAGTCTCATAATCTTTATTAAAAAAAACTTAAATAAAGATAATACAAAAGTTTTTTTTTCTGCTAAACAAAAATAATATTAAAGTTTCAGAGTATACTTCAATCAATCAAAGGATGTCAGACGGACTAGCCCGCGTCCAAATAAGCCAACCCATAACGGTCTTAATTTTTTTTTAACCACACAGGCTGACCTATCGCTGATTGAGGTTTTGAAATCTATTTCCCAGTCTAACCCAGTTAAATTAGTGGGTAAGCGGGCCAACCCGCGGATCGTTTGACTTGTTTTTGTGAAAAATCAACATAAGATAGAACAATTTTGAACTCTTAGAGCTTTGTTTCTGTTTGATTAACATAACATATGTGTATACACAGTTTGAGTTTTGTCATAATACAATTATCAATTTGTATTATATATGTTTTTTGGCTTCGAATGTACGTAAACTTTTATATTTCATTCTTACGGTTAGGCTCAAATATATTATATACGTTGTATTATAATTGATAACTTGATGATTTTTTTTGTTCTGTTTGAAATTGATAAATGGAAAAAAGTTGTTTAAATTTGGTTAGTGATAGAAGTTATATATGTTTTCCATTTATGATTTGAACGTAAAAATATTAGTCGATAGAAATGATTTACTGATGAATTTTTTCCGTTTGACTAACTTGCTTCATTCATATTTAAACAAATATAAATTGAAACCAAACATATATTCATGATTTAAGCAAAAAAAAATTATTAAAAATTGTAACAAAAACTCAAATTCATAAAAAAAAGAACACATAAAAACATAATTTAAAATCATTTAATCAAAACTAAAAATTTAGACAAGCCAAATGGGCTAATCCGCGTCCAAGTGGGTCAACTCGTAACGGACCAAAAAAAGTTTTAACCCATACGAGTTAGCCCATCACGAGTTGCGATTTCTAAATATGTGTTCAAGTCCGCTCCATTACGGTCTTACTTGGACCTAGCCCACAGGTCGCAACCCATATTGACATCTTTAACGAAATATATGCGATATATGTGGGTGACCAAAATAAGGTAATTGCAATGCAATGCAACAAAAAAAATTTGAAAAACTATTTTAACAATAATTGTTTCTGTATACAGTTTCTCAAAATCATTCTCAAGATGTATTTATATACTTTTCTTTAATAGACAGACTGATTGTTTACAAAAGTTTTGTTTGTAAGCATTTAAGTTACATGTTGCAGATATTACTCGGATGCACGCTTATGACGATGATATAACACATTATATAGTAGTCAAATTTAAGAGCATTTAATTTTCATTAGAATATATCAATATATATATATATATATATTTTTTTTTTTTATAGCATTTTCATTGGAAGATATTTGTCGTTTCTTTAATGTAATAAAACATAAAATACTAACATATTGTTTGTTAGTTTTTCAGTGTAAGAACCACGATAATATTATAGATACGGTGCTTTAGTGATAACATAAGTTGGTTTTTATGTGTTTCGAGTTTTTTTTGTTTTACAAAATATTATTTTTTAAATTAAAATATTTAAACGCTTTACCATGTACCAAAAAAAATTACAATCCAAAAATTTACAACTGTCACAGCTTATAAAAAAAACAATTGTAACAATATTTCAGTTAAAAATCTTTAAACCCATTATGTTATAGTAGTATGTCATATTTTATTATATTTAAGATTCTTTATGAAAACTTTCTAATAAAGGTGTTCTAATAGACTTATAAGGGATTAGCCAGCACAAAACTGTCAGAACTTTGTGAAGTTGTAAAAAGATTTCTTATTTATTTCATTCAGAGGCAATGCCAATTTATAGTAGTTATAGCATTGACCTAGTTTCGACTCAATACAAACCATAAACGTAGCCCAATACCCCCCTCAAGGTGGAGTGTGGAGGTTACAAACACCCAACTTGAGAAGAAAAGCTTCAAACTCACGACGTCCTAGAGCTTTAGTCATGATATCGGCAAGCTGAGATTTTGTCGAAACATGTTTGGTGGAGATAGTACCTCGAATGATCTCATCGCGAATGAAATAACAGTCCTTCTCTATGTGTTTGGTGCGAGTATGAGAAACTGGATTAGCGGCGAGATTGATCGTAGATAGGCTGTCAGAATGGACCACGGTAGGAGCCGTACATGGAATACCAAGTGATGGCAGTAGTTCACGGAGCCATATGATCTCACAAAGTGTATCAACCATAGCCCGATATTCGGCTTCTGCGGAGGATAGAGAAACGACATCTTGTTTTCGTGTTTTCCAAGATAAAGGAGACCCTCCAAGTTGAATAAACCATCCCGTGAGAATGACGAGTAAGAGGACAAGCAGCGTAATCACTCACACCAAGCAGTGAGCGTCAAATCAGTCGTAGCACAGAGAAGAATACCTTGACCATGACTATTTTCAAATATCGAACGACGCGAAGAGCAGCATCCCAATGTTCTTCTTTCGGATCTCTCATGAATTGAGAGAGAATATAAATGACGTAGGAAAGCTCAGGGCGAGTGACTCCAAGATAAATTAATCAACCAATTAATCTGCGGTATTGGGAAGGATCAGGAAGCACAGCACCATCAGCCAAATCAAGCTTATGATTTTGTTCCAATGGAAAAGATGTCGGTTTAACGCCAAGAAGTCATGTTTCAGTAATGATATCGAGAGCATATTTTTGCTGACACATGTATATTCCACTTGGACTTCTAGCAATTTCAATACCCAGAAAATAGCGCAGTACACCGAGATCTTTCATATGGAAACATGAGCTCAAGTAGTGCTTAAACTCACGAATGATAGCCACACTACTCCCTGTAATAATGAGGTCATCGACATAAACCAAAACATGAATCCGAATATCTCCATTTTCAAGTGTAAATAACGAGTAATCTGAACCATTTTGCTCAAAACCATACTCATCAAAGCTGCTTAGCTTAGCAAACCAGCAACGAGGAGCTTGTTTAAGACCATAGAGCGATTTATGAAGACGACACACCTTGTTTTTGTCATTGGTACGAAATCTAGGAGGTAGCTGCATGTATACTTCTTCATCAAGATCACCATGAAGAAACGCGTTATAAACATCCATTTGGTGAACTTCCCAGTCTAAAGAGACAACTTGTTGGAGAAAAGCACGAACGGTAATCATCTTAGCGACATGTGCAAATGTCTCATTGTAATAAATTCCTTCCTTTTGTTGATTTCCAAGAATGACAAGACGAGCTTTATGTCGTTCAAGGTCGCCGTCAGTTTTGAATTTCAACCGAAATACCCATTTACATCCAAGAGCTTTCTTTCCTTCTGGAAGATCGACGATAGAGAATATACCAGCATCTTGAAGAGCTATGATCTCATCTTTTACAACAAATCTCCAATTCTCATCAAGAATGGCTTCATTGTAGCTTTTGGGCTCAATCCCGGAAGTAATAGCCAAAATATAGATCTGATAATTTTCTGAAAATTGAGAACTTGAGACGTAATTGTCGAGTGGATAGGGTGTAGCAGATGGAAAGGGCTCGTGAAGGAGAGTAGTGATATAATCAGCGAGCTTAACGGGCGGATTCTTCGTGTGTTTACCACGTCCTAGAGCCTCTGGTTCAACGGTTGTAGTAGTTGAGAGAGGCGAGTCAACGGTGTCTGATGAAGTTGACAACGACGAGTTAGGAAGTAGAGGAGAATTGATGGGCAGTGGATCAACAACAGCGGGCACATGAGTTGAAGGAGCCACAGTCTCGAAATCATCATCAAGAACAGATGATTCGGTTGGATTTGAAGTATCAAGATCTGCATTAGTAGTTGATATTTCCGGAATTACAACATCTTCTTCCACAAACCGTGATGGAGCGGGCAAAGAGGGAGACAAGGTAATCGGAGCTGTATCTTAGAATGGAAATGATGTTTCATGGAAAATAACATCCCGGGAGACAAAAACTTTATGAGATTCAAGATTGTATACTCGCCAGCCTTTCTTTGCAAAAGGATATCCTAAGAAGACTGACTTATGACTACGAGTAGCAAATTTATCACCGCCATGTTTTTGGTTATGGACGTAGCAAAGACACCCAAAAACACGTAAGTGATTCATCAGCGGCGGTACAAAACATGAATTTCTCTGATACCATGTCAAAACCTTGTGAAGTTGTAAAAAGGTTTCTAATTTATTTCATTAAGAGGCAATGCCAATTTATAGTTGTTACAGCATTGACCTAGTTTCGACTCAATACAAACCATAAACGTAGCCCAATATCGGTCCAATAAAAGCCACAAACACACACACACAAACGAAAACAAAGACACTTAGCCACCACAAAAAAAAGTGACATCAATGCGTATATATTTCCATATTTAGATATAGCCGCCACAAAGACTCAATACGAAGACAAAAAAAATTTCGGACAAGTACAAGTTAACTTGTGACTTTATAAAAACAAGAAACCGACAGTCGTTTGCAGTCATTATAGAATTGGTTTTTATTGAAAAGTCACTATAGAATTGTTGAATTGAAAATTAAAAGAAGATACAAAATTTTTACATTGGTAAAAGAGTAAAGACATATGATTGAATTAGATATTTTTATAACCACTGTCTCGTCACGTACAATTTATTTGAAAGTTGTTTGACCAATGACTCGTAATACGCGGTAAATTGCAGTACAAACACTTTCACCGACGGCTCATCATATTGATTAAAGACCCGAATCGAAACCAAGATACGAAGTGGTCCACGCGTAGCTCAGTTGTCAATAGAGGTGTTCACTCCAAATTAACAGATCGTCAGAGCCGATCCGATCCTAACGAGACCGAACTTACCGATCGGATGCTAATTAACTGAAATAATTAAGTCATCTGGAAATCAAACCATATCATAGTATACGCTTTAAATAATTTTTTTATATCCGAAAAAATGAAAACCATGCGTTCCGGACTAAACCGAAAATGAAAAATCAATCTTCTTTGAAAATTAAGAATTTATTTCACTAAAATTCAAATCTAAACCGAAACTCAATCTGAATCCAAATCTAAACCGAAACTGAATCTGAATCAAACTATCCACAATATATTCGGTTTAATATTAGATATTATATACTCCCTCCGTTCCATGAAAATTGATGTTTTGAGTTTTTTTCTTGTTCTATAAAAATTGATATTTTAGATTATTAAATGATACTTTCTGCAAATTTCAAGAAACATTAATTAAAATATTTAAATTCTGACTTAATTTGTGTAAAAAAGTCAAAACATCAATCTTCATGAAACGGAGGGAGTATTATTTATATGTTAGATATTTCTTTTTTTTTAAAGATATTTTAGATATTATTCCTTCTGTTCCACAAAGATGAATTTTTTCAACAAAAAAAATTGTTCCACGAAGATAAAATTTTAGTCTTTTCAATGCATTTATATCATTTAATGCTAATAGATTGTAAAATTCAAAACAATTATTAAAACACTATTGGTTATATTTTCTTAAAAACTGTTTATTGCAAAAATTAATATATTTATAATAGAAAATTAATTGCTCTTCTGAATATGTATGAAAAACTCAGAAAATTCATCTTGGTGGAACGGATGAAGTATTATTTACAAACTAAAAACCGACAACTAGATCCGAAATCAAATTGAAATTTTTTATATTTTTCCTAAGGAGGTGTTTGATTAGAACAATTTGGAATTTACGAGGACCGACTGCCAATGTAGTTGAGCTTCCTTTAATGAAGAAGATAAGAGAGATTGCAATAATCGAGAAGGTCTTGTGGAACTTTCTCGTTGACAAAACGAAAGGTGTTCTGTAAAATATATACAATCTTTGATGTAGTCAAAACCCAACCACATGCATTAACTCTATGGCTCTATATATTGCGTCTTTGAGAACTCATTGGTTACTCTTCACGTCAAAACAAAGACAAGAAGAAAGGTAGCCAAAAACAAACAAAAAAAAAACAAGAAAAATGTCTATCTTCCTTTGTTTCCTCTTGCTCTTCCCTCTCTCTTTGATCTTCTTCAGAAACCTTCTACGGTCTAAAGGGAAGCTTCCTCCGGGACCTAAGGGTCTCCCGATCATCGGAAACTTACACCAACTTGGAAGATTTCTTCACAAATCTCTTCACAAATTCTCCCATGAATTTGGACCGGTTATGCTTCTCCATTTCGGATTTGTCCCTGTGATCATTGTCTCTTCCAAAGAAGGAGCTGAGGAAGTGCTCAAGACTCACGATCTTGAGACTTGTAGCCGACCTAAGACGGTCGGAACCGGATTGTTTACTTACAACTTCAAAGACGTTGGTTTCGCTCCTTTCGGTGAGAACTGGAGAGAGATGAGAAAAATCGCGGTGCTCGAGCTCTTTAGCCAGAAAAAACTCAAATCTTTCAGGTATATCAGAGAGGACGAGAGCCAAGTGTTGGTCAATAAAGTATCAAAGTGTGCTAATGAGACACAAGCCTCATCAGTTGATGTGAGGAAAGTCATTTTCTCCTTCACGGCAAGCATCATTTGTCGACTTGCTTTTGGACAGAACTTCCACGAGTGCGATTTTGTCGATATGGAGAAAGTTGAAGAGTTGGTTCTTGAGTCAGAGACCAACCTCGGCTCTGTGGCGTTTGCCGACTTCTTTCCTGCGGGATGGATCATAGACCGGATCTCTGGTCAGCATGCGAGGTTGAACAAAGCCTTTGCAAAACTCACCAATTTCTTTGAGCATGTGATTGATGATCATTTGAAGCCACAACCCGAAGATCACTCGGACATCATTAGTGTCATGTTGGATATGATCAATAAACCCACAAAACCCGGTTCTTTTATAGTAACCGATGACCATCTCAAGGGAATCATGTCGGTGAGTATGAATAACTCTATACTACAACTAAATCTTTAACATTCTAGATTATAGATTGAGACGCAAGTTAACCTAAGATATAAACATATATTCCTTTTTCTGACTTTATTCATATTTGCTCCCTAATTTATTATTTCTATCCTCTTAGAAAAACAAAATCACACGTTGCATGTTTATTTATTCAGGATGTGTTTTTGGCGGGAGTGAACGCGGCATCCATCACGATGATATGGACGATGACAGAGCTAAGCAGACATCCGAGAGTGATGAAGAAACTCCAAGAAGAGATTCGAGCAACACTTGGATCCAACAAAGAGACAATCACCGAAGAAGACATAGAGAAAGTTGAGTACTTAAAGTTAGTGATCGAGGAAACATTCAGATTACACCCACCAGCTCCTCTCTTGCTCCCAAGACTAACAATGTCCGACATCAAGATTCAAGGCTACGACATTCCCAAGAACACAATGATCCAAATCAACACTTACACAATAGGACGTGATCCCAAAAACTGGACAAACCCCGACGAGTTCATCCCCGAGAGGTTTGTCGATAACCCTATCGAATATAAGGGTCAGCATTTTGAGCTCTTGCCGTTTGGAGCCGGACGTAGGATCTGTCCCGGGATGGCCACGGGGATCGCCATGGTTGAGCTCTGCCTACTTAACCTTCTTTACTTCTTTGATTGGAATTTGCCTGAGGGAATGACCATTGAAGACATTGACATGGAAGAAGATGGAGCTTTCGTCATCGCCAAGAAAGTCGCTCTTGAGCTCGTACCAACTCATCATCGCTGGTGAAGAATGTAATACTCTATCTAAGATCTTTGATATTTCTATTTTTGTATGCTTATTATCGATTAGAGTTTTAATTGTTTTATTCTTTCTTTTATGTTTATCCTATCATGTAATTGGTATATTACATGTTTACAGTAGTGTTTCAATCAATAAAATGTTAATCTACCATTGTATCGATCTTTCAATTTGTATTATAATGGTATTTATCATACAAATCCGTTTTAAAGGTGACATAACATTGTTTTTGTACAACTTAGTCACAAACTCAGAGTTTATGTCTTTGATGATAAATCAATCATTAATTGGTCCCAAAAAAAAAAGGCAACGACCAAAACTGTAGAGTCAAAACTTCTCTAACTTCAAGGTCTGGGCCATCTTTTATTAATTAGATAGACACAAAACGGTCCCTTCGGGGACATTCAACAAAATTGGAACGACACCAGGAAAAAAAAAAAAAAAACAACGACGTTTACTTTTCACATAAAATAGTAAATATTGAAAGTGCACTTTTAAATTAAAAAACAAAGGAACAATGATTTACTATTATCAGTTAAATTCGATTTGATTTATTATTCGTTTCGATCCGATCTAAAATATTTGGATATCCGTTTTGAATTAAAGTAAAACAAATAATATAATTTAATATCTTTCTAAACCGTAACAAATCACAAATACTAATTTTAAAAATCCGAATATCCAATCCGATCGGTATATTACTTATACATACATATAATATGGTAGATTATAACGCATATTTACACTTCTTTACTTTTAAATATATTTTATGAATATATTAGTAAAAGTAGATAGATATTAACTTTATTTGAACTTAAAAAAAATAATTTTTCACCATTTTAATCTTTTACTTTTTATTTTTTAAACAATTTATCGAATAAAATTAGACTGTTTTCATATATTTATTGATTAATTAGTTTAATCATATATTAAAAAAAAATTGAAAAAATATTATGGTATTTAAAATTTTTTTTTTGTTTAAAACAAATATCCGCGAAGATCCGGATATCTGCAAATATCTAGAAAAAAACCGGATATCCGTCATTCTGGATATCCAAAATTTTTTGAAACAAATCAAATCAGAAAATTAGATATCCGTCAAAAACAAATCGAATCACAAATACTGCATTTTTTCGAATATCCGATCCGTGCCTAGACCTAGTTAACATGCATATAGTTTATTGTAGCAATCAATTAAAAGTATAGAAAAATTACTAATATTCATTGTCAGTTATTTAAGAAATTTGAGAGAAATTAAAAAAGAAGCTAAAATATCGATATTATTATACTAATTAACTAGATGATTTCCCGCACCGTGTGCGGGTTCAAAAATGCGGTACGGGTTCAAATATATTTTATAAGAATAAAATTATAATTTGCTATTATCAATTTGTGATATTGATGTGGAGATATGTGTTATATAATGATTGTGTGTAGATGTAAATGTATTTTGTAAAAATAAAAATTATGATTCATTATTGTAAATTTTTGATTAGCAATTAACTTTTTAATTAGGTTATAATGATTGTGTGTAGATGTAAATGTATTTTGTAAAAATAAAAATTATGATTCATTATTGTAAATTTTTGATTAGCAATTAGCTTTTTAATTAGGTTCATGTTTCACATTATGACATACCAAGAAGAAGATTTGATGGTAAGAGATCGAAGATAGACACAAGAAATTTTCTTCTACATACCATTTTTCAGTGTTTCTCAAACTCATTCAAATTTTTTCAAATTCGTTCAAATTTTTGGCCAACATTCAAATTTCAATGTTCCTTTTTTATTTGAGAAATTTTAAAAAATGCCACATCTCATATGCCACTTTACAAAAATGCCACACTTTAAAATTGTTTACAACCATGTCACTATTCATTAAACCAAAAGTCAAATCTATCTTTTTCTCCTTTTGTCTTTCTTCCTTTTCTTTTTTCTCTTTTCTTTTTTTCTCTTTCTTCTTCCTTTTCTCTTTCTCTCTCGCGAAAGAGATCTGAGAATTTTTTCTTCTTTCTTCTTTCTTTTCTCTTTCTCTCTCTCTTCTCTTTTCTCAGATCTCTCGTAAAAGAGATATGAGAATTTTATTCTTACTTTCTCTAATCTGGTGGATATATATGAAAAAGAAGAAGAAAAATATTCTCAGAGAAACTCAAAAGGAGAAGAAGAATCAAAAACGTTTTGATCAAAAATATAAACGACTGTAAATTTTTGAGTTTGGGTAAACTATTGTGCATTTAGGGTATAGATTTTGGGGGGGGGGAGGGTTAGGATTTTTATTGACATTATAAAACTTAAAAAAAAATTATAAGGTTTTTAAACTGTTTTACGAAACCTTTTAAAAACCTTATAAACCTTGTAAAAAATTCTTATAAACTTTTAAAAAACTTTATCAATCTTTTAGAAAATCCTTATAAAACTTGTAAAAAACTCTTATAAACTTTTATAAGCTTTATAAATCTTGTAAAAAACCCTTATAAACCTTTTAAAAACTTTATAAACCTTTTTAAAACCTTATAAATTATTTTAAACAGTTTTACAAAACTTTTAAAAAATCTTACAAAACTTTTAAAAAACTTTATAAAACCTTTTAAAAACCTTATAAAAAACCTTTAAAAAACTCTTATAAATCTTTTAAAAACTTTTATAAACCTTTTAAAACCCTTATAAATTATTTTAAACAGTTTTACAAATTTTTTTAAAAAAGCTTATTAAAGCCTTTAAAAAACCTTTTAAAAATCTTATAAAAACCTTATAAACATTTTAAACAGTTTTACAAAACCTTTAAAAAACTTTATAAACCTTTAAAAAACTTTATAAAAACGTCAAAACTCTAGATCACTCAGAAGAACAGCAAAAAAAAAATTAACCATATTGAAATCAAACCCAAATTGACAGATTGAAATCAATTACAAAATCAACCCAGATTTGTTATCAAAATCAAGAACAAAATAAAGCAAAACGAAACAAAACTCAGATTTTTAGATCTAGATCCAGATTGAAATCAAAACAAATCAAATTAGCAACTCATATATGTAACCGAAATCGAATAAATCTCAGATTTGTAACACAAATCGAATCAAAAACTCAAATCTGTAAAATAAACCAAATAAAATCATATTTGCGAAAATTAAAACGAGATCAATAACAAAAAACTCATAAAATTCGATCTAGATCTAGAGAAAAATAGAGAGAAAGAGAGAAAGAAAGAGAGAAAGAGAAAAACAAAAAGCAGATCTTGAGTTGTGTAGAAAAAAATGAGAGAGAGAAAGAGAAAAACAAGAAGTGAGTTTTTGATCTGGATATTTCGTAGAAGAAGGAGAAGGTGAGAGAGAAAAAGAGAAAAAAAAAAGAGAAAAATGGACATAAATGTCCTTTTGTCAATAAAATGTGGCATTAATGTAAAATTGAAGGGGAGAGTGGTACGCTTGTAAAAGTGTCTTTTAAGTGTGGTATTTGTGTAATTGTCCCTTTTTATTTTATTTTGTTAATTTCTTATGTTTAATCGTGATATTTTTTTATTATTACTTATCATTTGAAAGAAGAAACTATAACCATAAAATAATAGTTTTAAGAAGAATTTCGGAATAGTTGTTATAAACAAATTTTCGAAATATAAATTTTAATTTTTGAAATTTATTATTTTAATTTAATTTGTGATAAAAAATTGTGTTAAAAGAGTAATTAGAGATTAAGCCATGTCATCTTTTTCTATAGACATGTCATAATTTTTTCATGACAAGTCATAGTTTTGAACCAATAAGATTAAAACAAATAATTATTCTAACTAATTGTAATTCTTTTTTAATAGGAAGGGGATAGGAGGTGTTTGAGCCTCCTTAAGCCATCCACATAAGCAAAAAAAACTTGCTCTATAGTGATGCCACGTCAGATGGATTAGCAATTAACGTTTAAGCAAGCTTTGATTTGTTCTCATATCTGTTCTCCTGCAACGAGAAGTCTCCGTCTTCCCCAATTCTTCAATTGAATTATTCGATTCATCTTCTCCGGAGTTCTTTACTCCTTAAATTACATTATATAGATGATATCCTTCTTCCTTCCTCCACTACTTCTCCTTTCTCCTCCACCTTTACCACGGATTTAGTATAATACACCGCTACACAACGGCATGTCATCACAATAGATTCTCAGATTAAAGGAGAAGTGTATCACTTTTGGTAAGTGTCTTTGTTCATCCTATGTGACATTTCAAGGGTTTCAGAAAATCACAGTGTTTGAAAATAGATTCGACGTCTCTTACGATATATGGAAATTAGTCGCTGAAATCTTTTTTTTTTGTTCTTTGAAACATTAGTCGCTGAAATCTTAACTATCAAGATTCTCACTTGTAAGAGTTTTTGTCTATCAATAGATTTCGGTTGTTGTTGATGCTCAAAGGCGTCTTCAACACTCCTATTCTATGGTAGAGTCGGACAAAAAAAGAATAGAGAGTCGTGGAATTCAAGAGAATAAGAGAAGAACAAATGTTACATTTGTTGACCAGCAATTTATACATGGTCTCAGAATATCAAAGCTTTTAGAGTAATTATATTTTTTTTTATTTTTTTGGTAAACTGGAGTAATCATACTTGCTCGGTTGTTGTCAGATATAATACCTTTACTGCATTCATTCATTCATGTAAATTCTTTGCACAGGATTGGATAGTGTTGCGAGACCAGAGCTTCATAAGCTAAAAAGAAGACCTTCTATGGGCGCAACAGTTACATCTGTTCATTGATATTGGGCTTCGTCTTTTCCCTAAGTGAGTACTTCTCTAGCCACAAAATGGAAGCTCTCTAATTTCTCTACTTTTTCTCATAGTTTCCAAAGATTCTATGTGTTATGGTTGTATTTACAAAACGTCATATGGGGATATAGATTCTCTTCCGATTGCAAGGTATATTTTTTGCTATAAAAATTGTGTCATCTCTTTCTCTAGGCAAACTATAGAGATTACATTACTATATGTTATTCTCTTTTTTTTTTTTTTTTGTCTCCTCGAGGTTTGACTGTAGAAGAAGCTTCCTAACTGAACATATTATTAAAACTAAAGTGGGTAGACAATGACAAATATGTGATAGCCGACTAATTTTTAGCTTATTGTTTTGTGTTTTATGCTCAGAGTCATCTCTATGTGTACGTTGGCTTCTTATTATAACGAGTTAGCTCTTTCAGTATTCTAATTTCCTATTTTCTAATTCAAACCTTTTAACAAGGAATAGGTGACAAATTATACTCTAGGATATGGTGTATTAAGACGGTGTCGAAAGGAAGTTCTTATAGAAGTAGTGGATAAGAGTGAATTTCCAAAAGGTATGAGAAGCTCAATCCTGTGGGTGTTATTGACAATTTGAACAGGAAATCAGAGACCTTAGACTATGTCTAATGACAGCTCCGGAGGAGATAAAGGATCGAGCGATGATGTGGATGAATGTAACACATGCAGTAAACAAAGAGAAAGGTCTTGCTCGAGTTGGTGGTGCTTTGCGTGAGATGATATAGTGTTCTACGAAAACTCAAAAAGGTCCTACCGACGAAGTGGATTTCTAGCTCTCGCTCCAGTAAATATCATTCTAATCTCTGAATACAAGGTTCACTTTTTCCTAATCCTCTAAATGAAATTTGGTCTTTTTCCCCCTTTTGGTTCTTGCCGTAAATATAGTGCTTAAATAGTTAAGATTGGTTTGATCTTGCTAGTGAATTAGAGTAAAGATGGGAATTTGATATCTCTAACTCTGATTTGTATTTCGCTTGATAGTTAACCAATTAAAATATGATGATGGGAAGTTTGGAAGTTTTTAACCAATTAAAAGCTACACTGGATTTTCATGTTTGCCTGCTCATATGTTATGATTCAATGCAAATGCTTTGGAAAATTGGTGTTGGGATTCTATGAAAATCATAGAGGCTAAAATGAAGACGGTTTTCCAGTTCAACCGTATGCATATGAGTGTTGAAAATATTGACATTCAAAGAGGAATTTTCAAATTTTCAAATTTTCATAGCATGTACTCTCGTTTTTTTCTCCCCCAGACAATACCAAGCATGTATTCTCATATCCTCATAAATTATAAAGATGGAAAGCCTGTTTAGTTTAGATTGTCTACTCAATTTTAGGACATGCTGAATTTCTCCTATCATGTTTTCAAATTTTTTGGTTCATAGTTGTTGAAGCTATGATCGCAATGTGATCGCAATTTTATAACAAAATTATTTAACTTTACAACTTTGGAAGTTTAGCGTTGTAAAGTTACTCTCAGAGCTTTAATTGAGTTCACTTTGGTTTATAATGGTCCATTCACAGGGTGACTCATGGAGTTAGGTGTTAAACTAAGATGGATTAGTGTGATCATGTGTTGTACCTAGAAGACAAGACATTATGGATACACTAAAAAGGAAGCATGGGTTAAAGAGAAGCATGGGTTAAAGGAGAGCATGGGAGACATCAAAGCATGGGTTCAACATTGGTAAACTAAAGCATGGGTTAAAGAGAAGCATGGGTTAAAGGAGAGCATGGGAGACATCAAAACATGGGTTAAAGGAAAAGCATGTCATTTGTTCTTCTATATATAGATTGTAAATCAAAGCAAATCAAATAAGAAAAACATACGCTCTTTTCTCTCTTATTCTTGGTTCTAATAATTCTCTCATCCTAAAACTCTAAAGTCTCCAATGATATTTTTTATCCTTAATCTTTCATTCTAAATATTTATTCCGCATAATTCTAACATGGTATCAGAGCGTTAACGCTCCTAGACCTTTTCTTCATCACTCACTTCCGCTACTCTCTTCATTTTTCTCTTCATTTTCTTAAAACTTTTCTACAAAATCTCTCTTTATCCATTAGATAAAAGCTTGTGTTGAGCATGGAAAGCTCAAATAACTCACGACATGTGGTTGTTCTAGTGGTTCTCAAGGGAATCAACTATCTACTATGGTCAAGAACAACCAAGACCGCTCTATGTAGCCGAGGGCTTGGGACTCACATTGTGACGAATGAAGTACCAAAAACCACGGTTGAAAAAGATGGCAAGAAGATGGTTATTGATGGTGACGAAGGCCAATGGTTCCAAGAGGATCAAATGGTGCTCTCAATCATTCAAAACTCGCTTGAAGCCTCTCTCCTTGAAGCCTACTCGTATTGCGAGACCGCCAAGGAACTTTGGGACACTTTACAAAAAGCGTTTGGAAATATCTCCAACCTAAGCCGAGTCTTTGAAGTCAAGAAGGCTATCAATGATCTCAACCAAGAGGATATGGAGTTTACTCAACATTTTGGGAGGTTTAGATCCCTTCGGGCCGAGCTAGAGATGTTACGGCCAAGCTCAATCGATCCGGAGGTGCTAAATGAGAGGCGCGAGCAAGACAAAGTCTTCGGACTACGTATGACCCTTAATCCTACTTACACGGATCTCATCAAGCATATGCTCCGAGCAAACAAGCTCCCAAGTCTCGAAGAGGTGTGCGCTCAAATTTAAAAGGAGGAAGGCTCTCAAGGACTCTTTGGTGGAAAGAATGAGCTTCTCACCGCAAACAAAGGAGTGTACAAGCCCGATGACCGGAGGACGTTGGTGTGCGATCATTGCAAAAAGAAAGGTCACTCTAAGGACAAATGTTGGATTCTACATCCACATCTCAAACCCAACAAATTCAAGGAACAAAGGGCTAACTTGTCTCGTGAACCGATGGAGGAGCCATCACAAGCCGGAACCTCCTCAACCGATGGTGTCGTGGCTAATATGGCTTCCAGTGACTTCGTGAGGAAAGCCGACTTGGAGGCACTCATCAAGGCCATCGGCTCCCTCAAAGAATCCGGTACCACCTTTTATTCCCATAATCCTAAAGATTCAATAGTTATTGACTCGGGGCATCCCATCATATGATTAGTAATGCTAAATTACTTGATAACATTGAAAATGCTCTAGGAAATGTGGTTATTGCTGAAGGTACAAAAATTCCAATTAAAGGAGTAGGAAACCTTAAATTGTTTGAAAAGAAATCTAAAGCATTCTACATGCCTATATTTACCTTCAACTTATTATCGGTTAAACGAGCTACTTCCGACTTGAATTGTCTTGCTATCTTTAGTCCTAATGATGTAACATTTCAGGATATTAAGACTCATAAGGTGCTCGGGAAAGGAGGTGTCAAGGATGATTTATATATGCTTAAAGACGAATCATTCGTTTCCTCATTATCTTGCTCATTTAGTTCAACTTCATCTTCAGATATTAGTAGTGACATTTGGCATGCTAGACTAGGACATCCCCACTCGCGTGCATTAGGCTTAATGTTCCCTAGTATTTCATTTAAAAATGATGAATGTGAAGCTTGTATACTTGGTAAACATTGTAAATCGGTGTTTCCTAAGTCTTCAACTATATATGAAAATTGCTTTGATTTAATCCATTCTGATGTGTGGACTTCACCGTGTGCATCTCGCAAGAATCATAAGTATTTTGTCACATTCATAGATGAGAAATCAAAATATACTTGGATAACATTATTGCCATCTAAAGATAGAGTACTTGAGGCATTTGCTAATTTTCAAACTTATATCACTAACCATTACAATGCTAAGGTTAAAATTTTTAGAAGTGACAATGGTGGTGAATATACAAGCAATGCCTTCAAATAATTCCTAGCAAAACATGGCATTATCCACCAAACAAGTTGTCCCTACACGCCCCAACAAAACGGTGTAGCTGAACGAAAGAATAGACATTTGATGGAAGTAGCGCGATCCATGATGTTTCACAACAATGTCCCTAAGAAGTTTTGGAGTGATGCCTTAGTCTCGGCATGTTACCTCATCAATCGGATCCCCACCAAAATTCTTAATGACAACTCCCCATTTGAGGTACTCAACAAAACCAAACCTTCTCTTAGTCACTTACGTGTTTTTGGTTGTGTATGTTTTGTATTAGTACCCGGAGAGCTTCGAAACAAGCTTGATGCCAAAAGCACAAAGGCTATGTTCATTGGATACTCTACCACCCAAAAAGGGTACAAATGCTATGATCCGGAGACAAGGAAGGTCCTAGTATCGCGGGACGTCAAGTTTGTGGAAAGGAAAGGTTACTACGATCAAAGGGATTGGGAAGACTTGCAAGATCTTTCCCATACCTCCTCGGACCGAGCCACCAACCTTAGACGGATCCTAGAGACGCTTGGGATCGCAAGCACAATCGAAGTCGGAACATGCCGAACTGAAGCTGCTACGTCTAGTCCAGCCGTGCCTAGTCAGACCGCGCCAAGTACAACACCGTTGTCCACTCTCCTTGGCCATGAGGGGGTGATATGTTGCGTTTTTAACGCATTCTAACCATTGATTTCTGAGTTTTATCGAGTCTTTTCTATATTTTTAGAGTCTTTTCAGGTTAAAACACGTTTGAATGAAGGTTAATGCAAAGGATCAAAAGTTATGGAAAGTTTAGTGAAGACGGGTCCGTTTGGCGAGCAAAAGAAGCAAAAATAGATTTTTAGTAACTGGATCGATCGATCCACCCTCGGATCGATCGATCCGTGTTTTCTTCAAAATGATCGCGGGATCTGCAGCTCGACCCAGCACGAAGAGGATCGATCGATCGGTATCTTTAGTAACTGGATCGATCGATCCACCCTCGGATCGATCGATCCTTGTTTTCTTCAAAATGATCGCGGGATCTGCAGCTCGACCCAGCACGAAGAGGATCGATCGATCGGTATCTTTAGTAACTGGATCGATCGATCCACTTATTAAAACTGCCCAAAGACAAAAAAATCAGTCACCTAATCTTGCATTATTTTAACCAAAACGTGTTTTCCTTGGCTAAAAACGTGTTTTGGCCATATTTATCTGATTTTGGACTCAATTATTGAGAACACTTCACTTTGGATCATCTTTCTTTGGTTTTCCTCTTCTTGATTTTCTCTCTTTTCTTGCTTTCTTGTTCTTGATCATCTTTTTTTGTTTTTGGATTTCTGTAAGAAGATTTGGGAAATTGTTCTTCATCCTTGTACTCTAATAAGATTTCTCAACTCTATCATTTTTTTACCTTGATTTAATCATGTTTACTTTATCATTTTCTTGTGATTTCTCTTTAATTATGGTTGAGTAGATCATTAGTTAGGTTTTAGGGATTTAAGGGATTTCATGGATCATTGAATTAGACATAGAAAGGGATTTGTATTTATCTTCATCTATTGTTGTTCTTATTGCTTGAATTAGGATTGATCACCTAGTTCTTGATGTTAGGATGTTTAATTCACCAAAAGTGTAATTAAATACCCGAAAGAACATAGATGAGCAAATTGTCCTTAACCAACGAAAGCTGATGTTAAGGTAATTTGTGAACTTATCAAATCGGTCCGTTAATGCTTGTTTAGAATTTTAGGTTCAAACGACAGTTTAGAATCCTAGGTTGCTAAATAAAGTCTCTAATGCCATGACAGTGGATTGGTTATATATTTATGTTTGAGTTCAAGATTTTCCTGAATTGCTCCCTGAATAATTGTCTGATTCATAATCTTTGATTTCCCGAGAATATCCCTTAAGTCTAACGCTTTTAATTCCATAAGTTTACACGTTTATAATTGCTATTTTCGTTTTAATATTACAACCAATCACATTTTACCATCTTAGCTTAATTTCAATCTCATACTTTCGTAGTGTAACACTTGGTCTCTGTGGATTCGATCCCTAAAATACTACTTCGTTGCTGTGCACTTGCAGTAGTTTGATAGGGTTAAAACCTGAGCATATCAAGTTTTTGGCGCCGTTGCCGGGGACCAATTGAGTTGCCTTCGAATTTCAGTTTGAAATTTAGTCTAAGAAGTTACTAACGAATTTTGTTTTGTTCTTTTGTGTATTTCAGGTTTTATGCAAAGAAGAAGTCAAGGCTCTGACAACCTTCTCTTTTTCGAAAACCAGGCACTTGGAAGAATAGAACGAACTAACAGAGCAAGAACGACATCGAACCAAGTCAACATGGAAGAAGGAAACAATGCTCCTGTGACTGATACTGCAAGGGTTACAAGGGCTGAATTTGAAAGGATACAAGAACAACTGCAGCGGTTGCAACAGGTTCAGCTTGGTATTGGCGATGTAAACACGCCACACACATTCTATCAGAACCAATCTGCGATTAGTCTGCCTGCTCTCAACAGGCAGGACTATCAACTACATCCCCAACTGATAGGATTGGTGAAGAATTACACTTTCCATGGGTTACCTGCTGAGAACCTAATGGAACACATAGAGAACTTTGAGGAGATTTGCAGCACTACCAGAGTAAATGGAGTCCCTGAGGACTGGATCAAGTGCAAGTTGTTCCCTTTTTCTCTAGCAGACAAGGCTTCAAGATGGCTTAAGTCTCTACCGTCTGGATCACTCACAACATGGGATCAATGCAGAGCTGCATTCTTGGATCATTTCTACACCAAATCCAAGACAAATTCTCTGAGGAACAAGATTGCTTCTTTCCAGCAGTTTTTAGGAGAGTCATTCGGTGAGGCTTATGAGAGGTTCAAGGATTATCGGAGAGAGTGTCCTCACCATGGATACTCAGAGGGACAACTTATTAGCATCTTCTATGATGGAGTTGACAGAGAGTCCAAGAACCAACTGAATGCTGCAAGCAATGGAAACTTCATGACCAGAAGTGAGCAAGGAGCATCTGAGCTAATTGAGAATATGGATGCAAGTTCTATCGCTAGCTCTTCTAGTATGACAAGTCGAAGCGAGTCAGTGGCGTTGAATCTCAGAAGTACGATGAGTTGAATGAGAAATACAATCAGTTGCTGAAGCAAAATCAGAAGAATGTACAGTTTTGTGAAGATGGAACAGAAGCAATTGTCTACCAAGATTACACTGAGGGAGAGTCTAATGAGCAGCAGGAGGTTAATTATGTGAATGGGCAAGGTTTCATGCAAAACAGGGGTTTCAACCAGAACTACAGAAATCATCCGAATTTGTCCTACAGGAGCACAAATGTTGAGAATCCTCAAGACCAGGTTTATCCACAACAGGTGGTCAATCAGGGGAAGGAGATAATGTATGTGCCAAACGCATGAATATCTAGCTCTCAAGGGTTTACAGGACAAAACAGTGGGCAGAATGTGGGATTTCAGAAGAACTTTTCACAAGGTTTTCAGAAACCGTTTGTGCAAAACCTAGGTCAGAGCGGATTTCAGGGTGGATTTCAGCCGAAACAACCATTCAACAACTTCAGGCCAGCAGCTCAAGTTCCTTTCCAAACCCCAGTGAATTCTGTTCCAGCGCCACAGGAAAGCAAGCTCGAGCAACTTATGCAGCAGCTTCTAATGAATCAACAAAAGGCTTCTCACGAGATCAATGTCAAGGTGGATAGTATGTACAGTGATCTCAATGGTAAGTTTGAAGCTCTCTCATCTCATGTGAAGAAGTTAGACATTCAGGTAGCTCAGACTGCTGAGGCAATCAAGAGACCACAGGGAGTTCTACCTGGAAAAGGAGAGCAAAATCCTAGGCTTGAAAATGTCAGTGCCATCACAACCAGGAGTGGGAAAGTGTTGAATCCTACTGCAGTGCAAGGTAAAGGTTCTGAGGTAGCCACTGATGAGAAAGAGACTGATGATGCAAAGCCTGAGAAGGTGAACCCGCCTGCAAATGAGGATCCTGCAAGGGAATCATTGCCTCCTCGTATTTATGCTCCAAAGGTTCCATACCCTACTCGCCCTAAAAAATCAAGAAAGGATTTAGAAGATGCAAAATGCAAGGAGATGATGGATGACCTCACAGTGAAGCTCAGTCTCGTTGATGCAATCCAGATGATTCCCTCGATGAAGAGATATATGAAAGGCTTGGTGACAAGTAAAGTCTCTGCAGAAGAAGATTTCGTTAAAATCTCAAAGGATTGCAGCGCAGTCCTACATAACAAGATGCCCAGGAAGTTGGGAGATCCAGGGAGGTTTGTTTTATCTGTGCAGATTGGGTCAATGATGTTTGCTTGTTCTTTGTGTGATTTAGGTTCAAGCGTCAATTTGATGACATACTCAGTAGCCAAGCACCTTGGATTCACCAAGTTCAAACCCACTAGAATCTCCTTGGTTTTTGCTGATCGCTCTGTGAAGTTACCGGTTGGAGTTCTTGAGGATCTACATGTGCAGATTGGTAATGTGTTGATTCCTGTAGATTTTGTAGTCCTCGAGCTCGATGAAGAACCAAAGGATCCTCTCATTTTGGGTAGGCCTTTCTTACGTACTGCTGGAGCTGTGATAGATGTGAAAAATGGGCGAATATATCTCCAGCTGGGAGATATTATCATGAAGTTCGAGATGGAAAAGTTGCTGAAGAAGCCTATGCTGGATGGGCAGACATTTGTGGTTGATGATTCACTAGAAATCTCGGACAATGATGCAGAAGAGATTCTAGTTGATGATCCTTTAGAGATTGCTTTGACAAGGTCTGCGAGTGAGGATGATTTTCTGAGAGAGGATGCAACAGGGTATGTTAAGATGATGGATTTGAGCCAGTCAATGGGAAAGATGGTTGCTTACACGAGTTTGGATGAAGCTGTAGAGCGATCTCCAGCAACACCCCTTCCTATGCCATCTACAAATCCATGGAGCGAGCTGAAAGCTCCTAAGGTTGAGCTCAAACCACTTCCATCTGGGCTAAGGTATGCGTTTCTAGGCCCAAAGTCTACTTACCCTGTCATCATCAATTCTGAACTGAACAATGCTGAAACTGCTTTGCTTTTGTGTGAGCTTAGAAAGTATCGCAGGGCCTTAGGCTATTCTCTAGATGATATCACAGGAATTTCACATGACCTTTGCATGCACAGGATCTTTCTAGAAGATGAGGCAACCACTTCTATAGAACATCAGAGACGGTTAAACCCGAATCTGAAAGATGTTGTTAAGAAAGAAATTATGAAACTGCTAGGGGCTGGTATTATATACGCCATTTCTGATAGCAAGTGGGTTAGCCCTGTCCATGTTGTACCAAAGAAAGGTGGAGTAACTGTGGTTAGGACTGATAACGATGAATTACTTCCGACTAGAGCTGTCACTGGCCATAGGATGTGCATAGATTATAGAAAATTGAACTCTGCTACTCGTAAAGATCATTTTCCTTTACCATTTATCGATCAGATGCTTGAGAGATTGGCTAGCCATGCTTACTACTGTTTTCTAGATGGTTATTCTGGTTTCTTTCAGATTCCCATTCATCCAGAAGATCAGGAGAAGACAACGTTCACTTGTCCTTATGGCACTTATGCTTATCGCAGAATGCCATTTGGCTTGTGTAATGCACCGGCCACATTCCAAAGATGCATGATGTTGATTTTTACTGACATGATTGAGGACATAATGGAAGTTTTTATGGATGATTTTTCTGTCCATGGATCTTCCTTTTCTGTTTGTCTTTCTCATTTGTGCAGGGTTTTAAAACGCTGTGAGGAGAAACATCTAGTGCTGAATTGGGAGAAGTGTCATTTTATGGTCAGGGATGGGATTGTCTTGGGACACAGAATTTCAGAAAGCGGTATTGAGGTAGACAAGGCGAAGATTGATGTGATGATAAACCTCCAGCCACCTAATTCTGTCAAAGAAGTTCGGAGTTTTCTGGGACATGCTGGGTTCTACAGGAGATTCATCAAGGATTTCTCCAAGATTGTTAGACCAATGACACAGCTTTTGTGTAAAGATGTGAAGTTTGACTTCGACAGTAATTGTCTGGAGGCCTTTCATACGATCAAGGGAGCACTTGTCAGCGCACCAATTGTCCAACCGTCAGACTGGGAGTTGCCTTTCGAAGTTATGACAGATGCTAGTGACTATGCAGTTGGAGCAGTATTGGGACAGCGAAAGGAAAAGAAGCTCCATGTCATTTATTATGCTAGCAGGACTCTTGATGAGGCGCAGTGTAAGTATGCTACCACCGAGAAAGAACTTCTGGCTATTGTGTTTGCTTTTGAGAAGTTCAGGTCTTATCTGGTGGGGTCTAAGGTTATTGTTCACACTGATCATGCTGCTTTGAGATATCTTCTGAAAAAGAAGGATGCAAAACCTAGACTGTTGCGATGGATACTTATGCTGCAGGAGTTTGACTTGGAGATCAAGCATAAGAAAGGAATTGAGAACGGTGTTGCAGACCATCTCTCTAGAATGCGTATAAATGAAGATGTCCCCTTGGATGATAGCCTACCTGAGGAGCACGTATATGCCATTAGCATTGGCAATATTGTGCATTCCACTCCACTTCTAGAAACCAAGTTTCCTGAGATGCCTTGGTTTGGTGAATTTGCGAACTACTTGGCTGCAGAAAGGGAACCTGATAATTTTGTTGGGTACAGGAAGAAGAAGTTCTTGAGAGACATCAGACACTACTTCTGGGATGAGCCTTATTTGTACAAGCAGTGTTCTGATGGAATTTTCAGAAGATGCGTATCAGAAGAAGAGGTACCAGGTATCATGTTTACTGTCATGGTTCATCTTATGCAGGACACTTTGCGACATTTAAGACAGTGTCTAAGGCTTTACAAGCTGGTTTCTGGTGGCCAACTATGTTTAGAGATGCTCATGCTTTCGTCTCCAAGTGTGATCCATGTCAGCGGCAAGGCAACATAAGCAAGAGAAACGAGATGCCTCAGAATTTCATCTTGGAGGTTGAGTTGTTTGATGTCTGGGGTATTGACTTCATGGGTCCTTTCCCATCTTCATATGGAAATCAATACATTCTCGTTGCAGTAGACTATGTGTCTAAATGGGTTGAAGCGCTGGCTAGCCCGACTAATGATGCTCGAGTGGTTGTGAAGATGTTCAAATCGGTGATCTTCCCAAGGTTTGGTGTACCTCGAGTGGTAATCAGTGATGGTGGTTCTCACTTCATCAATAAGGTCTTTGATGGTCTTGTGAAGAAGCATGGTGTCAAGTACAAGGTCGCCACTCCTTACCATCCTCAGACGAGTGGACAGGTTGAGATTTCCAACAGGGAGATCAAGAGCATTCTGCAGAAAGTTGTAGGCACTACGAGGAAAGATTGGGCTATCAAGCTTGATGACGCTCTTTGGGCATATAGGACTGCCTACAAGACACCTCTAGGCACGACACCATTTCATCTTGTCTATGGAAAGTCATGTCATCTTCCAGTGGAGTTAGAGTATAAAGCAGCCTGGGCGGTTAAGTTGCTCAACTTTGACATCAAGTCTGCTTCTGAAAGGAGATTAGTACAATTGAATGAGCTGGATGAGATTCGTTATATGGCCTATAAGAATTCGAGAATCTACAAGGAAAGGACAAAGGCTTACCATGATAAGAAGATCATCTCGAGGAACTTTGCTGCAAATGATCAGGTTTTGCTCTTTAATTCTCGCTTGAAACTCTTTCCTGGTAAGTTGAGATCGAGATGGTCTGGTCCTTTCACCATCAAAGAAGTGAGACCATATGGAGTTGAAGTGTTGCTGGACGCTGCAGGAGGTAGATTTGTGGTTAATGGTCAGCGCCTAAAGCCATATCTCGCTGACATTGAAATCGCTAGGGGAGATACCGTTCCTCTCGGTGATCCACCTCAAGCCTAAACGAAATCCGAGTCAAGCTCGTGACTTAAAACGAGCGCTTAGTGGGAGGCAACCCACTGGTATGTGTACATAATTCAATTTTTAATTTTTGTTTTTTTTTTTTTTTGTGTTTGAAAAAAAAAATAAAAGGGAGAATGGATCGATCGATCCACCATCGGATCGATCGATCCGATCAGCAACCAAAATTCCGCGGGATCTGTGGATCGATCGGACGCAAAACGGATCGACCAGGACGAAAACCGGATCGAGATTTTAACAAGTGGATCGATTGATCCACTGTTGGATCGATCGATCCACTCTCCAGGAAATGACAAGACGAGGTGTACCAAAGATTAGACCACCGCAAGCTAACACGTACAATAGCGAGACAAGCGGTGATGAAGAAATTTCGCAACCCGCTCGCCAACCTCCACCTACTAGGACATCTCAACCCGCTCAGTTTTCGCGCACCGCAAAAGGAAAATCTGTAGCTTCCGCTTCTGCCGCTGCTGATGAGAGACAGGAAGAACACACATCTCATCCATGGCCTCGCGCTGAAAAGACACCCTTCCTTGATGATTCGTTGGTTGAGGAGATTCCACGGATATCAATAGCCGCTATTCAGACCATGAGAGGATTTGATTCGCGTCAGCCTGGACATGCTTGGGACCGATTCAACTGCATTTTCTACAATGGTTTGCTTCAAGTAACGATGGCACCTACCAAATTTGTGTGCGAAGCAACATTGGCGAGAATGGGAATTGGAGAAGATGTCCGAGCAATGCTGACCAAGATGGGGCTTGGCACGATCGCTTACAAATCCTATCCTCTGTATCCTGAGCTGGTCCGCCAATTCCTTGCATCGGTTGAAGTCCGGTACAAGGATATCGCTATCCATGCAGCTTCGGAGGGGACTCTTTCATATTTATGCAGGGGTGTTCACTACGAGTTACCCATACAAACCCTGTGTGATATATATGGATTTGAGAGGTCATGGGAGCTATGCAGGTTCCCCTATTTTGGGGAGGCTGATGTTCTGTGGAGTTTAATTGCAACAGGACCATTTACTACGGCTCAATCTCGTGACGCTAAGCTTAGCTTGATCCGAAATCCTGTGCTTCGGGTTGTCGCGAAGATCATTGGTCAGTCATTTTCTGGGAAGGAAGAGACAAGTGCTCTAAGGGTCGACGAGTTGTCTTTGATAGACAATGGGTTTCCAGATTCCGTCAGAGCGACTTACCACCAAGAAGCTCCTTTGAGATTGCGCACTAACTTAGGAGCAGTGTTTGCTGAGATGCTTGTGAAAAAGAAGCAACGAGGTTTGAACACAAGCGGTAAACAGAAGATTGAGATTATTGGAAGTCTGTTAACACCGATCTTCCGATATCATAACATTGATTTGCGTGAGACAAAGTGCATCAGGGAGATTGACACGTTCAATGCGAGGTACTTCACTAATGCTCACATCCTTAAGGTAGATTATGAGTACAGGTTCTATGACCGAGCAGCAGTTCCTCAGCGATGCAGGCTACCTCTTCCGGCTTTCACACCTCCCGTGACAAGGGAAAACTTGGAGTTCGAATTGGACCCTCAGTTCATACTTACCGGTCAACCTCAAACTTCAAGATCACGGAGAGCTGCACGGGAGCAGGTAGATCCCCCACAGCAACCATCTCACGCACATTCTGTAGGTGAGCCCGTAATACCGGAGTACAGTGCGGACTACGATCTTCTACCGCTTGCTGAAGACGCTTCAGACACCGAACGCATCGCATGGTTGGTGGATTCGCATAGGAAGCAGCACACGATGTTACAGAAGATATTTGAAGTGCTCGGACGACTCACATGTATGCAGCCATCTTCTTCTTCTCGACATCATACTCGTGCAGCAGCGGATGACGCGAGAGCTGGTCCCAGTGTTGCTGGACATGGGACTTCAGACCAGGGAGGTCAGGCTAGAGAGACACACCTACCTAGGCGTCGGAGGGCACCAGGGGATAGCCGGAGCGCAAGCTCCGGAGAGCATTGATTCTGTTATTTCTCCCCCTCTACTTTATCTACATCTATTTAATATATTTAGAACTTTCGCGTATGTCGTACCTTTCTTCAGATTTGTTTTCCACCGAGACGGTGTGAAGTAAGTCCGGGGGAGGGTATTTGCTGGGACTAACGCTATTTTCTTTGTTTTGTTTTATGTGAACCTTTTTGGTATTTTTGTTTGTTTTGTGTGTTTTATGTTTTATTGAGTCAAGAGCTTCATGGTTAGGAAACTATGATGATATATATCTCTTTGTTTACTGACCATTTCATTTAAGTGACATTGATGCAGAATGAATTCCAATCCGACCAATGAAAAATTCAAAGACTTACCGGTTAACTAGAGACGTCTCTCGTTTCCAACAAGTTCCACCAAGTCTGAGCTAATTGCACCCTTAATGGAATGACTGGTGTCCATAGAGCTTGATTCCTCGTTCATACTTGATATATTCACCCCGTGTAATTTTCCGACTCTCTAAACAAAAAAAAAAAAAATTAATTTTGGCTCAAAGGTTTAGAATAGCACAAAAGAGTTCACGACGCTGTCTCCTCACAAGGAACAACACTAGTGAGTGCTATTCTAAAACTGTAACGGAACAAAAGAGTTCACGACGCTGTCTCCTCACAAGGAACAACACTAGTGAGTTCCGTTACGAGACCAAAGCAATTATGGGGAGAGGAAGAATAATAAATGTTGTATTGGTGATATATCATGATATAGTACGGGAATGAATCTAGAAGGTTCTTGGCACTGGGATTGACAATGAGGTTAGCAAGGATGACTTGTGGAAAGTGTTGCGAAATTTGAGATGGATTGGGGATATTGGATAAGTTTGAGGAGAAGTACATAGTGACTCGGTTGGGTTCATCCTTGCAGAATGTGGATTGCAATTTTAGTGGTCATTGGACGTTTTAAAAGAGGAGTTGAGTTTCCGTATTTTCAAACCTCTTTCACTGGCTTAGTTTTCTGTTTTGCTTGAGGTCAAGCAAAAGACTAAATCCGGGAGAGTTGATATGTTGCGTTTTTAACGCATTCTAACCATTGATTTCTGAGTTTTATCGAGTCTTTTCTATATTTTTAGAGTCTTTTCAGGTTAAAACACGTTTGAATGAAGGTTAATGCAAAGGATCAAAAGTTATGAAAGGTTTAGTGAAGACGGGTCCGTTTGGCGAGCAAAAGAAGCAAAAATAGATTTTTAGTAACTGGATCGATCGATCCACCCTCGGATCGATCGATCCGTGTTTTCTTCAAAATGATCGCGGGATCTGCAGCTCGACCCAGCACGAAGAGGATCGATCGATCGGTATCTTTAGTAACTGGATCGATCGATCCACCCTCGGATCGATCGATCCACCCTCGGATCGATCGATCCTTGTTTTCTTCAAAATGATCGCGGGATCTGCAGCTCGACCCAGCACGAAGAGGATCGATCGATCGGTATCTTTAGTAACTGGATCGATCGATCCACTTATTAAAACTGCCCAAAGACAAAAAAATCAGTCACCTAATCTTGCATTATTTTAACCAAAACGTGTTTTCCTTGGCTAAAAACGTGTTTTGGCCATATTTATCTGATTTTGGACTCAATTATTGAGAACACTTCACTTTGGATCATCTTTCTTTGGTTTTCCTTTTCTTGATTTTCTCTCTTTTCTTGCTTTCTTGTTCTTGATCATCTTTTTTTGTTTTTGGATTTTTGTAAGAAGATTTGGGAGATTGTTCTTCATCCTTGTACTCTAATAAGATTTCTCAACTCTATCATCTTTTTACCTTGATTTAATCATGTTTACTTTATCATTTTCTTGTGATTTCTCTTTAATTATGGTTGAGTAGATCATTAGTTAGGGTTTAGGGATTTAAGGTATTTCATGGATCATTGAATTAGACATAGAAAGGGATTTGTATTTATCTTCATCTATTGTTGTTCTTATTCTTGAATTAGGATTGATCACCTAGTTCTTGATGTTAGGATGTTTAATTCACCAAAAGTGTAATTAAATACCCGAAAGAACATAGATGAGCAAATTGTCCTTAACCAACAAAAGCTGATGTTAAGGCAATTTGTGAACTTATCAAATCGGTTCGTTAATGCTTGTTTAGAATTCTAGGTTCAAACGACAGTTTAGAATCCTAGGTTGCTAAATAAAGTCTCTAATGCCACGACAGTGGATTGGTTATATATTTATGTTTGAGTTCAAGATTTTCCTGAATTGCTCCCTGAATAATTGTCTGATTCATAATCTTTGATTTCCCGAGAATATCCCTTAAGTCTAACGCTTTTAATTCCATAAGTTTACACGTTTATAATTGCTATTTTCGTTTTAATATTACAACCAATCACATTTTACCATCTTAGCTTAATTTCAATCTCATACTTTCGTAGTGTAACACTTGGTCTCTGTGGATTCGATCCCTAAAATACTACTTCGTTGCTGTGCACTTGCAGTAGTTTGATAGGGTTAAAACCTGAGCATATCAGGGGGGCAACCAAAACGAGACACACTCCGACGTTCATGACCAAGGCGAGTCAAGCGAAGGCCCATTGTCCGACGTCCATGACCAAGGCGAGTCAAGCTCTGACGTTCATGATCAAGGCAATAATGAATCAACCGAGCCGAGCCCCATTGTCCAACAACAACCGGTCACACTAAGGCGAAGCACAAGAGAGAGGTCCTCACCAACAACATGGAAAAACAAGCGATTTTTGTACAATTGCAATGCGGTGCCTCATCCAACCCAAGCCGTGTGCACATTAGCATATATTCCTCAAGAGCACATTGCGTTCCTCGGGAAACTTGACCAAGAATACATTCCAACAAGTTATGAAGAAGCAAAGAAACACAAGGTGTGGAAAGAGGCGGTAGGGGAAGAGTGCAAAGCGATGGTACAAAACCACACTTGGGATGAAGCCGACTTGCCAAAAGGGAAGAAGACCGTGAGCTCCAAGTGGGTATTCACGATCAAATACCTTAGTAGTGGTGACATCGAAAGGCACAAAGCGAGATTTGTGGCAAGGGGATTCACACAAACATATGGAGAAGACTACAATGACACATTTGCTCTCGTCGCCAAGCTACACACCGTAAGGATTATCTTGTCGCTTGCCGCAAACCTAGATTGGGATCTATGGCAAATGGATGTCAAGAATGCCTTTCTTCAAGGAGAGCTAGAAGACGAGGTGTACATGACTCCTCCACCGAGTCTTGAAGACTCAATCACACCGGGGAAGGTTCTAAAATTAAGAAAAGCTATCTATGGGTTGAAACAATCTCCAAGAGCGTGGTACCACAAGCTTAGCATGACCTTAAGAGATCGAGGGTTCAAGAGATCGGAGTCAGATCACACACTCTTTACCTTGAAAAGACAAGAAGGCATAGTGGTGATTCTTATCTATGTCGACGATATTATCATCACCGGAAACGACAAGGAAGGTATTCGAAGTACCAAGGAGTATCTCAAATCCGTGTTTGAAATCAAAGATCTCGGCGAGCTGAAATACTTCCTAGGAATCGAAGTGTGCAGATCCGAGGAGGGACTCTTCATATCACAACGGAAATATATTCATGATCTCTTGAGTGAGACCGGAAAGTTTGATGCAAGACCAGCCAAGACACCTCTCGAAGAAGACTATAAAGTGGAACAAGAGGGGGAGATTGAAGATAGCTTATTCGAAGACGTAAAGCAATACCGGAAGATGGTGGGCAAACTAATCTACTTGACCATCACGAGACCCGACTTGTGCTTTGCCGTGAACCAAGTAAGCCAACATATGCAAGCCCCAAAGATATACCATTGGAATATGGTAGACCGCATCCTAAGATATATCAAGGGAACCACGGCTTATGGCATTTGGATGGGTCGCAATGAGAGCTCGGAGATAGTAGGATATTGCGATGCTGATTGGGCAGGTGATAGAAGAGATAGGCGATCCACAACCGGCTATTGTACATTTATAGGAGGAAATTTGGTCACTTGGAAGACAAAGAAGCAAAAGGTAGTTGCTTGTTCGAGTGCCGAGGCCGAGTATCGGGCTATGAAGAAGCTAACCAACGAGCTCACATGGATTAAGGCTATCCTCAAAGACTTGGATATTGACACTTAAGGTCCCATAACCAAGCATTGCGACAATCAAGCGGCCATACACATTGCTTCAAATTCGGTATTCCACGAGCGCACCAAACATACTGAAGTGGATTGTCATAAGGTGCGCCAAGCTGTTGAAAAGGGACTCATCTTGCCTTGTTATACAAGAAGCTCGGATCAACTCGCGGACATTTTCACCAAGACCGCAAGCTTGAAGGTGTGCGAGTTTATACACTCCAAGCTCGGACTCGTAGAGATCAAGTAGCCGTGAGATTCATACTCTTTTTCCTTATGTGTGTTTTTGTCCCACGTGGTTTTTCACACAAAGGTTTTAATGAGATGAATCTTATCGGTTCCAAGCTTATCTCTACGGGTAAGCTTGAGGGGGAGTGTTAAACTAAGATGGATTAGTGTGATCATGTGTTGTACCTAGAAAACAAGACATCATGGATACACTAAAAAGGAAGCATGGGAGACATCAAAGCATGGGTTCAACATTGGTAAACTAAAGCATGGGTTAAAGAGAAGCATGGGTTAAAGGAGAGCATGGGAGACATCAAAGCATGGGTTAAAGGAAAAGCATGTCATTTGTTCTTCTATATATAGATTGTAAATCAAAGCAAATCAAATAAGAAAAACATACACTCTTTTCTCTCTTATTCTTGGTTCCAATAATTCTCTCATCCTAAAACTCTAAAGTCTCCAATGGTATTCTTTGTCCTTAATCTTTCATTCTAAATATTTATTCCGCATAATTCTAACATTAGGTACTCTGAAGTACAGAAAATAACGATAATGTTTGAATGCATTGTGATGATAGGCAAGATACTCTTTAGTATAATTTAGAGAACCTGGAGTTGTAGGTGTCTGAGGTGAGTACTTATCTACCAGTTTCTACGTTTCTTTATTTTCATTCCTCAAAAAACGATGAAATATTAAATCAAGGTGCCGGAGAGTAGCAACTCATAGATTCTGTTTTGTAAGTGGTATAAAAGAAAGTATTGTTGATCAAAACAATAATAGTAATTGTTAGGTGATTTGTAACTTATCATATTCATGTATTTCTCTTCTTCAATCAATGTGTTTCACTCATCCATTGTCGTCTTATGAGAGAGCTTGCATGTCAGAATGTCTTTTCGCCCATTTGAAAATAAATATGTGTTATAAGAAACGACACACTACGTCATACTTATAATCGCAAATGAGATTCAATTAAATTTACCTCTATTGCTACATTAATTTTTGAGGCGTCGATCACGTACACTATATCGCATGTTTGAGGCTGATATATTCGTTTTAATGTTAAGGACTATAGGCGATGATTAATAACATTAAGAAAGAAAAGTAGTATGACTCAAATGCTTTAGTCTCCAACTTAGTAACAAACATCCCAACTAAAGATGCTAATTTCTTAAGGTAAAACAATTATGTACAATTCATGATTCTTTGTACAATTTTAGATAAAAAAATCAATACAATCTATGTTCTAACCCCTCCACTGCTATCACTATCGTTTCGTTTGCATTGTATTTAAGGATGGCTGGAACGAGGAGAAAATCAAGCATTCCAACGAAGTGCAATAAGGATTTTTTTTTTTTGGTCGAAAGTGCAATAAGGATTTATGTACTGTTTCATGAGCTCTAAGTAGAAACAAACATTCATGAATGCTGGTTTTATTATCATATCATACATTCAAAAGTTTCACGATTAAATATGTTTCATTATGTTTCCATTAGAAAGACCAATTTTTTGTGTTTCTTTCCATGGCTAATGCATAATTCTTTACGGCTTTAATATTTTCCAATATGTATAGACTATGTATTTGGAAAAACAAAATCTATTGGAACTTATCGTTATCTATTTCATATTTGATAAATATATAAATTTATTCCAGATACACAATATTACAAAACTACCATGATATATTTTTTATTCAAACCAAAATTTTAAACAATTTATAAACAACATACCCGGGCGTAGCCCGGGTTATCCCCTAGTAATAATAAAAGAAAACTTTTTGGGTTCACCCAAAGCTGAATCTCTTTTATTCACTCCTTCTAATTAACCAACCAAAATTTGCCATGTAATCTAATTAAACAATTAATAGGCCTCAATTAATATTATATAAATCACTACAAGAAAATACAGTTTTAGTTTCGGCAAAATTCGATGCTAATGCATCCTAGCGTCGAATTCCATTTCGACGCTAAATCTTATTCGACGCAAATTCGACGCGATTTTTGCATCGTACAGAATTTCGACGCTAATTCGACGCTAAACTGCGTTCGACGCAAAATTAGCATCGAATAGCATCTACAGCTCTCCGATGCAACAATTCGACGCTAAATTAGCGTCTACAATATATCGATGCAACTAGTTGACGTTAAATCGACGCTAAATTGCAGATGTATTGCATCGATTTAGCGTCGTTCTAATTGTTTTTTTTTCTTAAATATATTTGAAAATCAGTTTTCTAAATTTTATATATAAATCTGAAATGCAAATTTAAATAGTCTAAAATAACTGAAATACAAACGCAAATTTAAATTATCCGAAAATAAAACTTTAAATTGTCTAAAAATAACAAAATTAAAACGCAAATTTACTGACGTTGGGTCCTTAGGTTCATGGTATCTGCTCGAATCATATCTTTGGATTCTTCCTCGAACTGCGTTGGACCGGTAGGTGGAGGAGGCGGTGGAGGATGCTCCATGTTTTGCAAAGCAGCTGCTAAAGTCGGGTTATCCACTACGATAATGTCGAAGAGATTGATCAATGTCGAGAGTTGGCCATGCATCGAAGTGTGTTCCGTCTTCAACCGGTCAATCTCAGCATTAGACGCGGTCAACTAAGCGGTCAACTGCGGCTTAGAAGAATTCGGAGTGTAAGAATACCGAGAACACAAAGAAGCTGCCGGGGCATCTCTGATGGATCCTACACTCATCGTCCGTCCTCTCTTCTTCGGTGCAACTTATAAAATAAAAGTGTTATACAATAAAATTGTTAAAATTGTAATAAAAAAAATAAGTTATAGTATCATATAGGAAGCTAAAAAATTACCTCCTCGTAAAGTCTATCCAAATCTCCGAGACCCAACGTAGACTAGACAGAACTACCACCCGGAGATAACTGTGTCTCTAGCTCTGCCAGTCGTGCGTTGTAGTTGTTGAACGTTTGTTCCGCTTGAGCGGTAACAAACGTCTCGTCCTTGCGCCGATGAGTTTTCTCCATCACTTTAATCATCGGAGGAAGATCACCGTCATTAGCCTGTTAAACAAAAATAAACATAGATAAAAATAAAATATAAGAGTAAATAAATATAAAATACAAAAAATCTAATAAATTAATTTAATTAAGATATTACCATATCCAATCGTATTGTTGCGTATGATGATTGACCCGCACAATGCTTAGAAAGTCCATCTTCTTCGGCCACCGGCGTGAGACGGGATGCAGAACACTTCCCTGATTTAACCACCGAACGAGGATCCTCCCAATATCGTACTAGACCCGATCAAACATCGGGATCCATCCCTATCGGCTTCGCATCATCGCCTTTCTCGTGCCAAGCTTTCTTCAAATTAGTGACGGCACCGTTGACACGTTTGAGCGCCTTCTTCTCGAAGGCCTCTCTCACTTCGTGTGTACGAATATCATCTCAGTGCCATCCCTGCTACAAAAATACGAATAATGGTATTAATATATTTAAAAACAAATAATTTAATAAATAAAAATAAAGAATATAATATTACTTACCGTCCATAACTCAAACCAAATATCTCGAACAGACTGCAGCGTCTGGCTCCAATTAGCATGCAGCCTAGTGAAATGGGCCATGATGACTTTGGTGACTGTACGAGGTAAACCTGTAAAACAAAATATTTAGATGTTAAATAAAACTTGTAATTAAAAATTAATTATCCAAAAAATATAATTAGTAATATTGCAAAAAAAATTAATCATACCAAAAAGTGCGTGAATGTTTAAACGGATGGAAGACCCTAACCCGTGTCTCACGTTCAGATTGGTGGAGAAACTCACTAATCTGTATCATAAGAGGCGGGTTGGGCGGTGGAGGAGGCTCATTGTGATCATCGGGATGATCTACTTCGTCTATGCCTGCCTCTGGTGGTGGCGGTGGCGGAGCTCGTGGTGCAAATCGTGGTGGAGCCCGTGGACGATAGGTCGAAGTCTGCGAACCCGACCCTGATCCTGATCCTGATCCTGATCCATGACAACCATTCACGAATCCGAGAATCGTAGCATCCTCGCTAAATAACTGTCCGTACATAGGTGGTGTCTGCGCCTATAAAATAAAATAAATTTATTAAATTAAGATATGTAAAATATAAATTCATAAATTCATTTTTATTTTCCTAAAATACATAAATAAATAAATAAGAAAGTTGTAAAATAATTTGATAGAGCAATTCATAAATTCTTTAATTTTATATATAAAATATGAATTAAAACACCTAAATCAATTTGAAAAATAATTTTACATTTTCTATAAATAACTTGTAAAATACTTGTAAATTCATTTTTCATTTTAAATAATTTATATTTAAAATTCATAAAATCCATAATTTTATATTTTAAATTCGTTTTTATTAAAACTTGAAAAATAATTTCATAACATATAAATTCGTTTTTATTTTCCATAAATTTATAAATTTTATATATAACTTATCAATACAAACACATAAATCCATAAATAACTTGTAAAATAATTCCGTAAATTTCAAAATCAAAATTTTTATAGTTTCCATAAACCAATCAATTTAACTTGTCAAATTATTTGATAGAGCAATTTGAAAAATAATTCTATATTTTTCATAAATAACTTGTAAAATACTTGTAAATTTGTTCTTTATTTTAAATAATTTATATTTTAAATTCATAAAATCCATCATTTTATACTTGTATATTTTAAATTCGTTTTTATTTTACTTTCCATAAATAACTTGAAAAATAATTTCATAACATATAAATTCATAAATTTATTTTTATTTTCCACAAATTTATAAATTTTATATATAACTTATCAATACAAATACATAAATTCATAAATAAATCTATACTAAATACCATATCAAATCTAAACTCAATTCCATTTCCTACAAATCTATTTCCTATAAATCCATTCCATTTTCTACAAATCCATTCTATTTCCTACAAAACAATTACTAATACACATAACAAATTTATAAACATAAGAAATGAAAAGAAAATTACACATACCATTTCCTCAATTGATGGATTTGTGTTCGGCGAGAGGAGGAAGAAATCGAGAAAGAGGAGGAAGAAGAAATCGACAGAGAGAGGAGGAATAAATCAACAAAGAGAGGAGGAGAAACTGAAGAAGAATTCCACAAAAACTAAGGAAGAATTTGGCAAACAGAAACTGAGGAAGAAGGATCGGGGAGGGTTTATTAATACGCGACTTCGACGCTAATTCTAGTATTTCGACCTAATTCGATGCAAACTAGCGTCGAATTAGCATCGGTTCGCGTATTAAATAACCAAATGTTTTTGGTTTTCGCACGTGTTGGCGGTCTTTAATTTCATATTACCGTCGAATTTGCATCGAAACGAACTCGGTTCGACGCAAATTCGACGCTAAATTAATTTTTATGGTTTAACGCCAAAGATTGAACCAAAACCATTATGAAATTTTTCGGTTTACCGCCAACGGTTTAATCAAATAAATTCAACATAGCGTCGAATTTGCGTCAAATTACAAAAAATTGATGCATCTTTTATTCTTTACCCTAAACCCCAAACGTAAAATTTGTTTCGTTTAGCGTCGCAATAGCGTCGCTATTAGCATCGAATTAGCGTTGATTACATTGGTTTCTGATGCTAATTCATGGCTATTGCGACGCTAAACCATTCAGGGTAAAGATACCGCCACCGATACGAAAAATATCTTAACGATTTCAAGATTTGTTATAACCGAATAATTTTAAATTTAAAATTTGTTGTACATACATATTTTGTTCATATAAGGTTAATGATGATATATGTAAAACTATATAGGTTTTTTCAAATCTTTATTCATTACATGCATTTGTTTTAAATTATGAATGCATACTTATTCATTCGCAATTAAGATACAATATAGATAACATTTATGCTTCATTGTCTGAATCATCATTTAAGTTATCGTCATCCTCATCGGTACTTTCTCCACTCTCGTTTGTAAACTCGTCTTCGGGGTAGCATCCAGAAGTCTTTCAGGTTCTCGATTTTGCAGATCTATAAGAATGATGTTGTCTATATCTTATTCTGGAGTTGTTAGATCCACGACAGTTTCATATTGCATAGGGGCATCGTCGGATTAAACTATAATTCCTCTGGGAGCTATTTTAAGCACTGATAACCATGAAATCCCTGTTTTTCTGACTCGTAGAAATGGAATGAAACAAACTTGATCCGCTTATGATGTAAGGACAAAAGGATCATACTTTGCATAAGAACGCGATCCATTAACATCGATGACACCAAACTTTCCTACTCGAACCCCTCGCCCGACAATTGGATCAAACCATTCGCTTTTGAAAAGTGTGCACTTTAAGTTAACCAAACCAGGATATTGCACTTCAACAATGTCTTGTATAATGCCATAAAAAATCGGTGTCCCCGGCTCGAACAACCACACCGTAGTTCGCAGTTGCTCTATTTTGGCCACGTTCTAACGTATGGAATACAAAACCTCGTGTAAAATACATTGGAGATAACATAACTTTTTGTAACAGACCTTGGATCAACTCTCTAAACCATACAGGGTATGACGTGTCTCCAAAATCAACCTGAAAAATATAGTATACACATTGTAAATATAGTATACACAAATTGTATATATAGGTTTTTATGGAAACTATATATATATAATTTTTTTTAACTTACCTGACTCCTCAACCATTTCGCAAAGTGTAGGTCTTTACGTTTTTCAATCTCACCGGCTGATGCATTTGGGAAAGCCTCGTTAACCTGGCGAATGAATTCACTAATAGAAAATATAGTTATAACAAATGTTTTCAAAGCATATATATGGTAAAACTAAACCTTTTGACCTCAATCCATAGTTGGTAATAATAACCTCAGAAATGGGCTAACTTCGTCGCATTGTAAGAGAATATATATGTGTGCATAATTGTAGTCTTCGTACGAGGACCAGTCTTCTTCTGTTATGATTCCGGCATACCTACCAACTACACAGAATATATCTGGGACATCAAAAACTGGATACGTTTGTGCGATGTCACCATCGTCGTACATGCGTGGAGCTCTTTTTCGTGTTCGGACAGTTGGAGGGAAGTAATATGAGCTGAAATGAGAGGTTTCTTCGGTTAAACTTCCCGCAAAAATTGATCTCTCAACCCTAGCCAGGTTTTTTGCCATTTCTTTTAAGTGTTTCATGAATCTCTCAAAAGGATACATCCAACGAAATTGAACGGGCTCTCCTAAATCGGCTTCGTAAGGGAGATGGACATGAAGATGCTCCATCTCATCAAAGAAAGATGGAGGGAATATCTTCTCTAAGTTACACAGCAATATTGCGATGTTATTATTTAGTTGTTGAATTCCATCATGAGTCAGAGTTCGCACACACATATCCCGAAAAAATGCACCAACATCTGAAACCAAAGTCCAGATATCCAATATCAACGAAAAAAAAATGTAATTGCACAAATCATTTGTTTAGATATTTATATATCATCATAGAAAATATACCTGTAAGTGATTCATGCATGAAAATATAGAAAAGCTCTGCAAAGGCGAAAGGCAATAACCTCTGCATAAACACTTGATAATCATGACTCTTCATACCAGAAAATTTTTTCCCTTGCTCCACAGACTTAGAGAGTTTTGACACGTATCCATATAGGAACTTAACTTTGGTGGAAACTCAGTTGAAGAATGTTGATTTGCCTTCGCTTGACAATCTAAAGATAGGCACTGGAGCTATCCCATCTCCCGTGAGATGTAACTCAACTCTAGAGCATATAAGAGGCAAATCCAGTCTAGACTTCAAGTTGTCTTTAGACCTGCCTGGAACGTTTAAGATGGTGTGCATGATGTTATCGAAAAAAATTTTCTCAATGTGCATGACATCAAGATTGTGGCGCAATAAATGATCCTTCCAGTACGGTAGATCCCAGAAAATGCTCTTCTTATGCCAATTATGTTCTTCAAGGTATCCATCTGGGAGATTGGTTGAAATATTAAGCCAGTTACCAGCACGTTTTGCTGTGTCCTGAGCCCCATAATAATCAAGTTGACCTTCAATTTGCTCTCCTGAAAGATATAGAGGTGAGAGAATACATACACGTTTGTCCTTTGTGAACAACCTCCTGTTTCCCCGGTACGGATGGTTCATAGGGAGAAACCTCTGGTGACAATCGAACCAACAAGATTTTCTACCATTTTTTATTTAGAAGGCATCTGTTTCATTTTGGCAATACGAACATGATAACCTACCATGTGTTGTCCAACCAGATAACATTCCGTAGGCTGGAAAATCGCTTATCGTCCACATAAGTACAGCTCGCATGGTAAAATTCTTTTTCCTAGAGTAATCAAAAGTACGAACCCAATAAGACCACAACATTTTTAACTCGTGAATCAACGGCTGTAAAAACACATCAATAGTTCTTTTTGGATGCTTCGGACCAGGGACTAAAATACTCAAAAACAGAAATTCCCTCTGCATGCAAATATCAGGCGGAAGGTTATAAGGTGTCAATATAACAGGCCACAAAGAATATTGCCTGTCAGACATACCGAACAGACTAAAACCATTAGTACATAGGCCAAGATAAACAATGCGCTTCTCTTTAGCAAAATTAGAGTGTACCGATTTGAAGTATTTCCAAGCTTTTTCATCAGAAGGATGATGAACTTCTCCTTCAATAGTTGAATGTTCCGCATGCCACCTCATTGATGCAGTTGTTCGTTCGAATTGGTATAACCTTTGTAGTCTATCTGTTATGGGCAGGTACCACATTCTCTGGTACGGCACTTTACTTCCACCAGCTCTTTGGGGCTTAAATCTTGGTTTGTGGCAAAATCGACATTCCTGTAGATTTTCATCATCTTTTCAAAATATCATGCAATTGTCAATGCAAACATCTATCATCTGCGAGGGCAAACCTAAACTAGAAACTAGTTTATGTATGTCGTAATATGACTCAGCAGCTTGATTACCATCTGGCAAATATTCTTTTATAGGAGCTGCCCAATCATCCATGCAACTCTCAGATTGAATATGATCAGACTTTATTGTCATCATCCTAGATGCCAATGATAATTTAGACAGGCCTTCCCTACAACCTTCATAGATTGGTTGTTTTGCAGAATAAAGCATATCATAAAAAAATTTTAGCATCTACATTGGGTTCCTCAGCAACATCATCAGGAGTAGACATAACTCCAGGAAATGCATCGGTTACCATTTCTTCGAACCTATTATGCTATAACCCGACATCATGATCATAAATATTAACAAATTGATGCTGATCATATTGCTCATTCGAATAACCCTGATCCATAGTTTGGTAACTAGTACTACCCGAAGTTTCATCTTCATATCCCTCTCCATGATAAAACCAAACACAATACTCAGGTGTGAACCCTCTATTAAATAAACGCGTACCAGCGTCATCAATTTTTTGAGGCTTCATATTTTTACACTTCCGACGCGGGCACACCATCACTTCGGTCCGTTGAATCGTAGGCACACTACTCGCTTGAGCCATGAATATTTCAAGCCCATTGAGGAACTCTTTTGAAAGCCCTCCATTTTCACCTCTACATCGATACATCCAGCTTCTTAGTTCATATATTCGCCCATCTTAGTCAGAAAATATAAAAAAAAATTTTGGTAGAAATTTTTTTTTAGAACAAATTATTTTTTTTTATTAACTGATATTGGTTTGTGGTGCGTCGGCTGGGAGGTATTTATAAGAGTTTTTAGCAGCGATTTTGCATCGAAATTTTACCATCGCATTAGCATCGAAATGGTTTGTGTTGATTTTGCTTCGAATTAGCGTCGGTTACTAGTGCCGCTAAAGAAGTAGGTGAACTCATTAAAAACGTGTCACCTACCTGTCCATTTCTACGCAATATCTGACGCTATATTCGATGCTATGGGGTCGACGCAAAATCGATGCTAATATTGCATCGATTTTGCGTCAAATTGAAACATCCAACGGAGAATCGACGCTATATAGCGTCGATTTGTTTCGTCCCTAATTAGCAACGGTTTTGCGTCGAATTTTGTTATCGACACAAAGACAACGCAAATTCGACGCTAAATTTTGACGCTAAAACTGTGTATTGTTGTAGTGAATAAAATAATTAGATTAAATCATTAAAAATAATTAAATTAAAATGTGTATTTTACATAAATTACTAATGGTTGTATATATATCTACTTTTTATGTTCCCATATTAGAGTTTATTACCCCCTAAATTATTCAAATCAAGTGGTTTTCTCATTTAATATTTTACGTTCGTCTGTGAGGGTTTAGGCTGACATATTAGGGTTCAGTATTCTTTTAAATCCACTAAATTAGTCAAATAGAATGTTTTAAATCATACAATATTGCACGTTCGTTTGTGAGAGTTTAGGCTCCCATACTAGGGTTTAGTATCCATTCAAATATATAAGTTTAGTCAAATCGAGTGTTTGAAATCATACAATATTTTAAGTTCGTTTGTGAGGGTTTATGCTCACATATTAGTGTTTAATACTCCTAAGTTTTTTAAGAAATTAAACATGTTAAAATGTTTTATAAATCCACTCTTTATTTTGATTAAAATATATAAAGTAGATATATATACAACCATTCGTAATTTATATAAAATAAAGATTTTAATTTAATTTTTTTTAGTGATTTAATCTAATTATTTGATTTATATAATATTAATTATTTAATTAGATTATATCGCAAATTTTGATTGTTTAACTAAGAGTATGTGAATAAGAGGGTGAACCTAAAGATCGTTCATCTTATTTTACTTGGACAATTGTTGTTATGACAAGTGTCGCCATTTTTTTTAATTACGATTAATTTGTTTTTGGTATTTTTAAAAAAACCTCCACGATCATGTTCCATTATTTTACAAAAACAAAAAATCACTCCCTTTGAATATTTTGAAAACAACTTCCTCCACTATTTTTTTATAACATAATTTGTTTTTTGGGTTCCGATTAGTCCTCAACAACAAAAAATTTATCTTTCTTCTTTAACTTCCCACTTTGATAGCATCTTTAACTTCTTTAACTTTTAATATTGTTTTATACCAATTTAATTTTCTTTTCTCTGTTATTGATATTTAAATAATTTTAGATCCTACAAATTCATAACCTCCTCCACTATCTCTGTTTTAATTATTTATAGCCATGTTTTTTATTAAAAAAAATAGAAAACATTAATTAAAAATTATATCACATGAATATAATCTTTTTTTATATAATTAGTTTTGTAGTACTCTTATATCTATGATTATATCATATGAATATATATATATATATATATATATATATAATAACCCTCTAAATATCAAGTTCTTGCAAAACATTTCAATAACTATAACATTTGGAATGGTTTTAGCATTTACAAAAAAATTATACTTCAACATTTAGATTTTAAAACAGTAACAAAATATGATTAAAACAAATTATAGAGTAAAATATTCGAACTTCATGAAAAATAGAAGTCTAAATATTATTAGTTTTATAAATTCTATATCTATTTTTCTTTTTTTTTTTAAACATAACTAATCAAAAATAAGAATCAAAAAAAAAAAAATCTCAGATTTAACGAAAAGATTCTTGGACAAAGTCTCAAAAAATTGAAGATGTTCACAACCAAAATTTTCCAGTCACTTACCTCTCTTATAATATCAAAACTAAGATCTTAATTTTATCAGTTAATATGAACATGTTTTCAATGTGCATCACAAGAATTCGGGTATTCACGTTTTTAAACACAATTTAAATAAAATTATCATAATTATCTATTTTCATTATCCCACCATCTCTTTCATTCAAATTTTTTAAAATATTGGGAAGCAGAGAAGTTAGCTGCAAGTTACGACCTCCAAAACTATTTATATGACTTATTCCATTAACAATACCAAAATTATTTTTTTGTTGATGTTGGTTTTTTAAACAAGTTTTGTTTTTGTTTAAGTGTTTTCTAACAAACTGGGGATGAAACCATATTAAGAACCGTGAGATACGTTTTGTAACGGGAAAGCTATACTAAGCTTATATCCTTTATAAATTTCAATGATTTTGTTGGTGAAAGAAACAATCTCCGACGAGTTGATATGAATATCTATAGAATCAAATTGATAAATCTATTTAACAGTATTTGGAATATGAGTTATTCTTAATCCTCTCACCATAATTTATTCCTACATAGTAAATTTATAATTATATTAAAATGTATTTTTATAAAAATATTAATAGATAAAATAATATGATTTTCCAGTGCTATGCATGATTTGGTATTAGAATAAACGGCCCTACATGATTTGGTAGAAAATTAATAAAATTTAGTGAAAATATTGATAAACCTGATAAATTCGAAGGGTATTTTCAGTGGTTTAAAATTACGATAAGTTCAAAAGATTAAATTGAGTTAGGTCAATTAGTTCGTTTAAGATCCACAAAAAATGTCTGGTGGTTACACGAACCAGTTCCACCAAAAAAATGTTATAGATTTTTTCCACGTTATGTTACCGGCCGGTTTGGTTAGAGAGAGGTCTTTATATCTAAAGTTCTAAACTGTGTTTTTTGGGACTTCTCCTTCTCCACAAGATATGCGTCCAGAGACTTGCCTTAATTACTTCAGGTCCTCTGATATAATAATAATATGTATTATAAAATTAATACACAACCATTTTTTTAGTAGAAAAGCCTAACTACATGCATGCATTATAAATTGACTCTTTGATAACAACATCCATGCACTTCAAAAGATGAAAAACAGGGTTAATTTGTTTATTAACCAAATTTTTTTTAATAATTATGTAACTAACCAAAATTGGCATATATAGCAAAATTTTTATAATTTGGCAATTTGTTAGAGTATTTAGTTATTGTTTTTTTTTTGTTATTACACAATTTCCCAAAAAAAAAAAACCATAGATCAAGTTGACATCAAAAGTAAAGGAAAATTGGCTAAAAAAATTATATTTTATAAACTAACCAAATGATTTTAATCTAATGGCTTCTATTTCTCCGCATCCTATTTTTATTATATTACAAATATATATTTTTTTTTTATTGTTGCAAAACAGCCCGAAAGTAAAAATGGTTCAGTGACAATGATTGATAAATAAAGTATTCCAAAAAAGTTCTGACAAAAAAAGTCAGATATCTTTCACAACGCAGGTTTTCCTTGACTACCCCATATTTCAACGTGTAGATTCTAGACTAGAGAGTAACAATAATTTCCAGATGTGGTCTTCTAGAGGAAAAAGACAAATAAAACTTAAACCTCAAATTAAAGTATTCTGATCAAACCCTACAAAACTCTAAAATTGAGCCTCAAAATGACTTTCTAAAGTCGCTCAAAATACACATTTTCAATTTCTTCCATGAAAAATAGCCTCTTTTTTCTTTTCATTTTTTGCTAAAAACAAAAATAGCCTCTTTTACTCCATCAATAACAAAAACCCAATCATGACACTGTACGATTAATATTGTTATTAATTCACTATTTATGGGATTAAAATGTGAAATTGTCAAATCATAAAGATATGAAGAAGATAGTTTACAATAAATTTAGAGAAATTATTTGAACGATCAATTAATTAGTTCGTTTGGATCATTGATAGTTCAAAAAAGGTGTTTGACAGATTCGTATACGATTTATAATTCGATCAGAAACTTATAAAACCAAAAATCCTAAGTCACCAATTTGGTTCACGATCGAATCTGGTTTGACCATCAGTTCAGTCAACATTTATAAGCTGGTGTGGCAAATTATTTTTCCTTTGGTTAATTTCCATATTAAACCTAACTAGTTTGGACTTTGGTGGTTACACGAACCAGTTCCACAGAAAAATGTTTAGATTAATTTGTTGATTGCCACGTTATGTTGTCGATTTGGTTAGAGAGAGGGCTTTATATCTAAACTCTGTTTTTTTGGGCTTCTCCTTCTCCACCCATCACACAAAGCTACAAGATATGCCTTTGAGAAAATTTCCTTAATTCAAATAAATGATTAACGAAAACTATGATTTAGTTAAACCCTAACAAACATGCAATGCCTATATATTGCGCAAGTGATCTTGTTCACTCCACACAGAGAAGAAAAGAAAACCCAAGAAAAATGTCTATTTTCCTTTGTTTCCTGATCTTTCTCTTCCCTCTCTCTTTATTATTCTTTAAAGAGCTTTCATCATCGAAAGGGAAGCTTCCTCCAGGACCAATGGGTCTTCCGATCATAGGAAACTTGCACCAGTTAGGAAGATTTCTTCATAGATCTCTTCACAAACTCTCCTTAGAACATGGACCAGTCATGCTTCTCCATTTCGGGGTCGTCCCTGTGGTCGTGTTCTCCTCTAAAGAAGCAGCTAAAGAAGTTCTAAAGACTCATGACCTAGAGACTTGCACCCGACCTAAGATGGTCACGACCGAGTTGTTTACTTACAATTTCAAAGACATTGGTTTCACTCAGTATGGCGAGGACTGGCGAGAGATGAAAAAGCTCGTGGGGCTCGAGCTCTTTAGTCCTAAAAAACAAAAGTCTTTCAAGTGTATCAGAGCGGAAGAGAGTGCCTTGCTGCTCAAGAAATTATCAGAATCTGCTCAAACACAAACCTTGGTGGATTTGGGTAAAGGCCTTTTCTCCTTCACCGGAGGTATCATATTTAGGCTCGCCTTTGGACAGAATTTCCGCGACTGCGATTTCATCGATATGGAGAGAGTCGAAGAGCTCGTGGTAGAGGCAGAGAGCAACGTAGGCACCTTGGCATTTACTGACTTCTTCCCCACGGGTCTCGGATGGCTTATGGACCGGATCTCTGGTCAGCATTCGAGGATGATAAAAGTCTTTACCAAACTTTCAAATTTCTTTCAACATGTGATTGATGATCATTTGAAGACAGAACAACACCAAGATCACTCAGACCTAGTTAGTGCCATGTTGGATATGATCAATAAACCCACCAAATACGGTTCTTTCAAAATCACTTCGGATCATCTCAAAGGAGTCATGTCAGTGAGTGCGAATAATCTCATAATTAGTACAAATCTTAATAGTTTTATATTGGAGATAACTTGAAAAACGAGTTTATAGTTTAATTAAAGAGCAAGTAAAGTAGGGTTATAGAAAAATATTTTGTGTTGATAATCTATTTATACTTTTTCGTATTTAATTTGTTTCACAAGATACACATCTTTCCTAATTTACTAAGTATGCCATTTGGTCAGGACGTATTTTTGGCGGAGTTAACGCGGGAGTAATCACGATTATATGGACGATGACAGAGCTAATTAGACATCCGAGAGTGATGAAGAAACTCCAAGAAGAGATTCGAGCAACCCTCGGACCCAACAAAGAGAAAATCACAGAAGAAGATCTAGACAGAATTGAGTACTTAAAGTTTGTAATCGAGGAAACATTCAGATTACACCCACCAGCTCCTCTCTTACTCCCAAGACTAACAATGTCCGAAATCAAGATTAAAGGCTACAGCATTCCCAAGAACACAATGATACAAGTCAACACTTACGCGATAGGACGTGATCCAAAATGTTGGACTAACCCCGAAGAATTCATTCCTGAGAGGTTTTTCAATACATCCATCAACTACAAAGGTCAGAATTTCGAGCTCTTGCCCTTTGGAGCTGGCCGTAGAAAATGTCCAGGGATGGCTTTGGGGATCACCATTGTCGAGCTATGCCTTCTTGATCTTCTTTATTTCTTCAACTGGGGTTTGCCAGATGGAATGAACATTGAAGACATTGACATGGAAGAAGTTGGAACGCTAAACATCGCCAAGAAAGTCCCTCTTGAGCTCGTACCAACGCTTTATCACTCGTGAACAAATTTATAATAAGATCAAGATTTGTATGTTTGCCTCTCCTTTTGTAATAATAGGTTTGGTTTTCATCTTTACGTTTATCTTTACTTTTTGAAAAAAAGGTCTTTACGTTTATCTTGGTTGGCTTGTATTGTGAATCAGTATATGTTCATGTTCATAATGTTTCTATCTAATCTTTATGTTAATCAAGATTTGAAAATCTTTGTAATTTTATGCCGTTTAAAACTAAACCGTGACAAGGAAACGACGGCGTTTTATCAGAGACTCTAGAGGGCGGTAAAAATCCTCTGCGTCGCAGATGTCAAGTTTAAGAGATCGTGACCATTAAACTTCCATAAATACTATGATCCGATGGATGAAAATCTCGTAGAGAATTGTATAGTCACTACTACTGACGTGTCATCGTCTACTTGATATTGGGTCCCATACAGCTCCTTACCCAAAATTTTGAATTTTTTTTTTTTTTTTTTGGGTCACAACCCAAAATTTTGATTTTTGATTACAAAAAAAAAAACATTCCTTTTTCATTGTTCTGTTTGATCTAACTCTTCCAAAATCCTTTTGATAATTATCTCAAATCTTCTCTCTCGAATACAGTTTGAGATTTTCTTGTTTACTTTAATTTCTGTTCTAAAATCATTTTTGGGAATCAATCACAAGCTTTTGTTGTGTTTTCAAGATTCCACTCATTGCTTCAGTTAGTCTTCTCATCAGCTCAAGCTCTTCATTTATGGGTTCTAGTTTATATATGTAACAAGTGCTTTGTCTCAAAATAGAAGGATCTCTAGATGAAAGCAGTGACAAATTTTGTCCGTTTATTTTAACAAAAAAAGTTTATGGAGTTAAGCTTTTGTCTTGATAGAGTCGATTTATGTTCATGTGAATAAGATGCTCATAGAGATATACATATGTAAGTGCTTCAGATGGTTTCAGTTAGATTGCTATAGCAAAATAAGAAGAGGCTTTGTGGAATTTGAGGTGCTATAGCAAGATTGAGCCTTTGTGGAATTTGAGATGAATCTAATAACGAAATTGAATCGAGGTTTGATCAGGATAGGTTTTATGAGCTTAAATTGTGATGAAATTGAGCTTAGATGATCTTCTTGTTTAATGGAAAAACGGCCAAGATATCGTCGATTCCTGATGAAACAAGAACTCAGTTCTCAACTTTTTCCCAGCTATATCAGCTTCAATGCCACCATTAGGAGTAGGTATCGTTCTGCTAGGTGGATTGCAATTGGAATCCACAACCAAAGATTGTTGCACTGTAAGGAACTCTATCTTACTAGATCTTTTTATGCATATATATATATGTTTCCACATTCGTTTCGGTTAGCTATTTCTGTTGCCTGTTTATGCTGCAATAAGTAGTTTAGCAGTATCTGTAGGTTTCGGCGATAGGAAATTCCGGTAGTTGAGCTGTAAGTGAATTCCCATCAAGCCATCTGTAATATCATGATCAAAATCAGAATCTCATTAACAGGAAGATTCACAAGACGGTGTCAATTTTCTTTTGGTTTTTGTTTTGTGTTTCTTTCTGGTTATCTGAATTCTGAGTCTCGTCTTTATTGAAATATTCAGTTGATTTGCAGGTTTCTCGAGGTCTAAAATGCATATAGACAATGGAGACACTGAAGTAATCATTGCTCCGGCTGTAGTAGAAGACGAATACACTGTCTCCAATCGATGTGGAATATTGCAGTGAAGACATTGATGTGTGTGAAACCGCAAGGGAACATGAGACAATCAATGTCTGAGGTGAGTGATGAAGGAGATACAGGACGTGATAAGAGGGCACAAGTGAGAGAGAATGGGGCACATGTGGAGAGCTAAAGAGAAGAAGCTTATGAAGAGTAAAGACTTTAAATAGCATCTGGTGTTGTTGTAGTTCATTCTATGCTTATTGTGGACATGGAAACAGACGTGATGAGTTTGGGGCTACAATCGCTACGAGATAGTAGAAGGAGATTGTTCTTGAGAGATTTGTGTGTATTCGGTTGTCGCACATTGTAAACCTCTTTCCCATTCAATAAAGATAGTGTTACAGAGAGTTTCCATAGTTACAAACTTATCAGCATGTTCAAATGTTGGAGAATTATGTCCCCATTATTAGTGATCAGTTTGAGGTATTGTGAAGTATTGTTTTATTTGATCTAATTTGATCAATGTTCTTGTAGTTTCCTATGAAAACACAATCAACTCAGGGAATTGATCAACATGGAGTTTTTCAATGATACACACTACACTTTTTGCTTCACTGTATCTGCTGCATCATATGATATCCAATTTTAGCAATAAGTTCAACTTTGTAAACACAAAATAAAAAGCCATGGATTCATGTCATAAACTAGCATTCAAAATATAACAAACAGCAACGATAAGTTCATAAGGTTCCTTGTAGATGCAGATAAAGATAGTAGTACTAAAAAAAAACTAGATAAGAAAAATCACAACACTAGTGATGATAAAAGGTGATGATGATGGTGATGATGGCGACAGCCTCTCAAGCAGTTCCACGGGTGATATGAATTCTGATGGAGTGAACTTTCTTGAGGGTGTGAAGGAGCTCGCATGTGACAGTATCGTTCATCTTAAGCCTGTTCCTTCGACAGATCCTGTCCCATCCTTTGAAACAAACCCTGTTATCAGCCCATTTGCCTCTTTCCCCTGATGTGATCCCTTCTGCATCAATATACTTAACTGTCCTCCCAAACGTGAGGTTATGCTCGTAGATCGTTTGGGCCGGAATCAGCTGCACACACAAAACACACAACAACAACACAAACCTATCAAAACCATTGAAGAGACATTAGTACTAAAAACAATCTTTAACTCTCTTTTTACAATTTACCAGCTCATAAATCCTTGACTTGAGGTTAGTATCAAAGCTTGGATTAGCGATAACATCCGTGTTTGAATTCCCTACAAAAACTGAAAACGATATTCTATATTAGTCTATGTGTTTTATGATTCACAAGTGTTGATTATTTCGAAGAAAGAAACGATGTATATATATATATATTCACCTGTAGCATCAGTATCAGTCTCTTCTTCGCTCTCTACATGATGAACACTGTCGCTCATTTCTTGATCATCGCTAAAAGCAAGCGCATCATCAGCATCATCCATCGAAATTTCTTCTACCTCTTCAGATTCAGAAAGCTCTACCACTTCTGCTACAGCTCTTGTCTCTTTGCAGCAACTACGACCAAAGACACTGACTTCAAATGTTCGGTGTCCGTCGTACACAAACGTCAGAAACTCCCCACTCTGGAGATTGTGTTCCTCTGCAAATTTGGACCATCCAGTAGTGAAATACGCACCCTCACGTATTTTACTCAAGCTCACTTTCCAAGTTCTTCCTCCTGTGCCTTCGAGTTTCGCTGTTGGTGGCAGTGGATCAGCAAGTTCCTCCATGAAAGACAGCGGAATCGACTGACCAAACATAACAAGTACATTACTTTCAACAATGAACCAGACAGTGATTAGCAGCAGACAAAACACAGCGAACATAAAAGACACGTTTTTAAAGAAGATGAAACAAAGATCTATACAAGTCCAGTTGAAACAGTGACGTGATGAAGCAACCAAATGTCATCAGATTCATATGAGTCTCTCCCTCTCTCTCTCTCTTTAATGGACGAGAACCAAACATTACTTCCACTGTTACACATTTACTTCTGCTATGCAAAAACCAAACCTTTACTGAATTTCTGCTAAACTTTGAAGCTAATAGAAGAAACTAACTAAAGACAAAACCTATACTCTACCACTAAAGCTTGAGTTTTTTTCAGAAAGCTTGAGATTTTTGTCTTTATGGAAAGAAGAAGGCTGAAAGAGAGATCTTACCAAAGACTCAGAGGCTGTTTCTGCGAGGAAGACCTTGAAGAAACGTGGAAACCTTACTCTGTTTTCAGCCATGGAAGCTAGTGAGAGAGAGTGAGCAAGAATGGGTTTCTTTAGCTAGAGAGAGAGAGAGAGAGAGAGAGAGAGGGAGAGAGAGATCTGAGAGATTGTGTGTTTGAAGAAGAAAGAGAGAGAGAAATGAGTCAAAAAGAAACCACAACTCTGTGTTTTTGAATGCAGAAACAGAGTACGAGTTCATAAAGACTCAAAAAGATATCTTATTTATGATTTAACCCCTATGAACAGTTATAAATTACAGTCAAAGAAGCTGATTTTCTGATTCTGTGTTGATCTTCTTCTTCGATTTGCTTTTTGAATCCGTACAAGTACTTTACTACTTCCCATCTCTTATCTCTTTCTCTGTTTTGATTTTCCAGTTTTTTTTTACTTTTCGTACGATACAAAGAAAATCATTAATGCAAATAAAGTGCTTTTTCTGTTTTACAATAACTCTACTTTTTGGTGCAATGTTATTTACTTATTTTCTCTTTCAATTGTTTGATTAAAATTAAAAAAAAAATCTTGAGTATACTTTCTCGACGATAAAAAAAAAAAAAAGAGTATACTTTCTTGAAATATGTTCAGATGTTTGCAAATGTTATTTATCGATTATCACTGATAAAGATAATATAACACAGACACACTTTTAGCATCTATATACAAATTCACACGAAATGCATGTATGACTAATTATCTTACAATTTTATATCAAAAAATGTGAATAAATATTGAAAAATTGATCACTCATTGACTCCATTTGACTTCATCTTTATATATCTATTTTACATAGTTCCTTTATATATTTTTTTCATTCGACTCTTTTTCATTTTCCAATTTTATTTACCCACAAATTAAAAAAATGGTTTTACCACTAAAAATTTTGGATTCTAAATTCATTTGGAGTTTAATTAGTGAGTCCTTTAACAAAATTTTAATATTACAATGGGATAATGTGTTAAGTCCCAATTTGTGTACATGTAGTAGTAGTTACTAACTTACTAGTTAGAGTATCTTATGAACTCCACAAAACTAGAACTCGTTAGATTAAAGTTTCTTAAAGCAAGATTAATAATATTACTGTTTCTTGTGCCTTTTAAAGAGAGAGGGTTACATAAGAATCTAACACACAACTCCAATGATTCTTCCAGGCATCATCTCATTCTCATCACCCCTCAAGTTGATCTTCTGCATTGATTTTGGAATACAATTTGTTGGGAAGTTTTGGAGACGAGTCAGAGACAAGCCTTGAACTTGCCTTTGTTTTCGAATTCAACGGCTCTTGTATTTGAGACCTCGCGGGTTGAGACTTTCCAGACTTCTTACTGGCAGATGACGATGATCCATGTCTGGCCTGTTTAACAAAAGGGAGAGAGAGAGACATCAGTAACAATCTTAAGGGACAAACAGTATGCAAAATTTTGGTTACTATTTCTTTTTTTCCATGGATTTTGGGGACTTACTCCATCAAAGAAACCAATTTTTGGTGATGGCACACGGAGACCCGATGGTTTCCCGGAAGCTGAAGGAACCGAACCACCATTGATAACTGAAACTCGTTTACTGCCTTCCTTAGCATCAGCTTGAACAACAGATGCATCTTTAGAGTTCTTGAGAGGCTTCACAGTCTGCGCTGAGTTATCATTCAAAGGACTCTTTTCGCCAGAGACCGTTTTCTGGTTGCTTTTAGCCATTTTGCTAGTTACAGAAGCTCGTGATGACTCTGATGAACAGTCACTGATAGAGCCAGCAGAGGGTACACTAGAGGAAAGCTTGGGCTTGGATGTCTTATTGGTTGGGTGTGGTGGGATTCTCGGCTGGCCCATTATACCCCTAGATGTAGATCGGTTTGCCAATGACTGGGAAGCTAATCTGGAACTTAAATCATTCTTCTTCTTTATCGAATCTAGAGAAGATTTGTGGGAAGCGCTAGATGAAGCACTGGCACAGCTCTCTAGTGAAGAGCAGGAAGAAGTCAATTCATTCTTTGAGGCAGCTGAAGAACGTAAAGTTGACTTAAGCACAACAGGTTTTGGCAATGTGGGTCTAGCACTTCGCGAATTGGATACTTTGTGACCCAAAGGCTCTTTACCTGTATAATTCAAGGTCATCAAATATGTACGTAAAAAGACAAGTAATAAAATCATCAAGATAGAGTTCTGACTAACCCGCAGGTAATTTGGAATTCTTTTCTTGCTTGGTTTTGCTGATATCTAGTGATGCCCTGTTCGTTGATGTTGTTGGCAAAGACCTGGCTTTGCTGAGTCCATTAGGTGGCTTGGAAATGGATGTACTGAGACCTCTTGTAGCAACAGGCTGTAGAAAATGTATCATTAATAAATTATCAACTATCAGGGTAAGCCATTACAAGCTAGTGATGACAAGCTCCTAATTCATAAGTTCAACTAAGACAGTTTGAGTTCATTAAACCGCTAAAACCGAGAAGAAACCCATTATTCTCAAGCTGTCAGATGAAACTTGAGCCTAAGACATAAATCTTTGAATCAATATGCACCTGAGAAAGAGAATGAAGATGATATACCTGTTTTGTTGCTTTCCCTAGTCCTTGTGCTCTAATACTCGGCTTCTTAGGACTGGCTTTGGGTTTCATCTAAGAAATTAATAAAATCAAAGAAAGGTTTAGCCAAGGAGAGAGGTAAAGAGAAAACACAGGGTGCACTTGTCAACAGATTTACCTTTTCCTGAGAGGGAAGGACGTCCAATGTACTTGAAGCTGGAATTTCAATTAAAAAGGTATGCAAAATATGGTCAACTTGGTAACAAAACTTAACATGAATTCAGTATTGCTGCTGCAAATGCGTACCATCTAGTGTAAACACATTGGAACAGTAATTCCAATGGCATGAAACAAAAACACAGTTGCTGAACACTCTTCAAAGTACGATGGAAAACTAGGCATCTAAGGTCAGCTCACATTTAGATACTAGCTCTCCAAGAAGCCATTAAGAGAGATAGAGAGGCACTGTCTCATAATTGTGAAGAAAAGCTCAAACCCAAAATTAAAAGTAGACCTTGTGCTTTATAGAAATCCATTAATAGACAAAAGCTCAAGCTAGACCATAGAAACTGATTACATGTAAAGATACATGCCAATGTGTGGTGAAGGCATATATCTCTTTAAACAGACAAAGCTTCCTTTCCCTCTAAACGAGATAAACAATAACGAAGACTTACTTGGGCTTGTTGCTACTTCTATTGCTCCCAGCTCATTATTTTTCCCCGGTGTTGCAGCATCAGATGCTTTAGCAGATCTCTGAATAGAAGCTCTTACATCTTCAAACAAAACAAACTCCTGAGTGTTTTCCACAGTGCAGTCACTTTGAAATGTAGAGATAGATTCTGTTGATCTATTAATATCTTCTTCAATGGTAGGTAAAGCTTTCCTTCCACTCTTATGATTGCTTTCCATCATGCTGGACAGTTCTTCGGGTTCCAAAACACCTGATTTCGACAATAAATCACTCAGCAAAAGTACGCAAAATACACACAAACTACTAAAAAAATCTGAAAAGGTAACAAAAGGTACCTCGTTTGAAATTCACTTACCTGCACTCGTGAAGAACGCATTGTCCCAGGCAAGACTTTTACGCAAGTTATACTTGCCACTCTTCATCACTTTCTGAGGTTCAGGCGACTCGTGAGGTTGAAGCACTTCTTCCTTTTCTTCTTTCGAAGAGACCAGTATCTCTTCATCACAGCATCGTGCATCGCTCAAGATACTTTGATCTTTCTCATCCTTGAAACATTTTTCATCATCATCTGCCTCTGAATGTTATCATAAGCCCAAAATGTAAGCACAACGCAAAGAAACAATCAACAAAATACAATTCAAATGCAAATGCTAGCTCTCTACAATAATCAACAGTCGCCTTCCACTGTGAAATGGATCTAAGTTCCGAGTCTAAGTCCTGCATCAGACACTGAACTGAAATCCAAGAACACTAAAGAAATCTATAAATCCCGCCTTGAATTTCTCCAAGTATCTATCTTTCTCTACAAAAAAGCAAATTCGGGAAATTTAACAAAACCCTGCCCAGAACCCAATTGAAATCCAAAATCAAAAGTAAATTACCGGAAAAATCGTAGCTTGTAGGGTCGGGAAACGAGGAGAAGAGGAGACTATCGTCCTCAGCAGCGACATCAATCAGCCCAAGGCCATCGACCTCGACCTCGACCTCGACCTCGCTTTTCTTGGTCTCGTTTTTGTCTTCCATGAACAAAAATGGGCGAAAAATCAAAAAAAATGTCGAAACTTTGTGGTCTTGCTCAAGATCCCAGGGATTAAGAAGGAAGAAGAAGAAGAAATTTGAAAGAAAGAAAAAGGGATTTTCTTCTTAGAGATCTCGAGGGTTTTTGAGTTTACAGAGCGCGCTTCTTCTTCTAAATCGATTCTCATTTTTTATGTTTTATTAAAAAGTATCAACACTTATTCGGTTATGCTACATTTGATTTAGTTTCAATTGGTGGTGGTTCAACCGGACTAGCCGGGTGGTCAAATAGCCACTGGTTATGACTTTGGGCCGAGGCATTTGGTTAACCAAATCGTATCCTCATATCCTTCAGACCTTCGTGAATTTCACCACAAACACTAATACAAGAACGATTCAATATAAAAAATGAAACTCGAATGTAGAACAAATAACATCAAACAGAATCTTAGAACATTAATCGTTAAATTGTTTTGCATCAATGGCTTTTTCTTAAGAGTTAAGACCAAAAACTAAGATCCTAAACAATCAAATGGAAAAAAAAAAAAAAAATGTTTCCCAATTCTTATCTTAAGCAAACCAAAGAGTCTTCTCTTCTCCCTACAACACAATCATATACAAATCTCCTCTCTCCCAAGAACTGAATAGTGATAGCTCAGATTCTCGAAAACAGGAACAGAGATAGTTCAATCTTGGAAGATTGTGATGAATTATGTCCCTATTACTACTACTCTGATCCCGGCATTTGAACCATCATATGCGAAGAAGCCTACAGTCACAAACAAGATTTTAAGTTATTATTCTGCAGATTCATGGATTACAAATACCATATATGCTTCACGATGCTCAATGCTGTTGTAGCCTCTCAGTACCAGGAAACATATGAGGGCCTAATCCAAGTCTATTATAGTCGTTATTCGTTAACTCCATTGATTGTTTTAAACACTCCTGTTTCTCCTCTATGTAGAGAATGTATACATATAACAAGTATTTAACCTTTTGTTTTAGCGAAAACACTTACTTGAGAGTTTCCATAAGGAACTTGTGAGAAAGAACCTTGGTGAGCAAGCTGCGGAAACTGTTTCAGAAGGTAAAGACGCGGAAATGTTAAACTAGTTCACACAAAACATAAGCGAAAAAATGATGATGACAAAAATGACAATGTTACTTGAGCTGGTTGACCATCTTTCTTAGCACTCGATTCCCCGCCTTTTCCTGATCCCTTAGTGTCACCCTAGCAGGCAGACAGATAACAATGACAGAGGGTAGCAAACAATCCTAATTAGATACAAATCATACAACATATTCCCCAAAAATGGACAAAACCGGACTAACACAAGATTGTAATAAGCTTAAAAACAAAGAGGAGAGCCACTGACCTCCATCTGCAGAATCCCAATCCATATAGCATAGAAAGGAAAAGAGAAATAAAAACAGAGAGTCAGTGCATGAATTGCAGAAATTCTCTTGATGCAATAGATATATTACCACAATTCCACATAACTAGAAACATCAGAAATCCATTGTATCGTTTGTTTGTTCTGGAAAACACAATTACCACATTTGTTCAAATGGAAACATACCTCTCTATATCTCATCAGGTAAATCTTCAAAGGCTCAATGTACTCTTCAAATCCTAAAGTGGTCATTGCCCAAAGCAAATCATCTCCATTAATGGTCTTCCTTTTCTCTCTTTGGCACTTATCACTCGCTCTGCTTGTCACAAAACATCATCAAACCTCATTTTCATCATACAAACACAGAGCTAAACCAAATTCTATCCCAAATAGCCTAAAATTCCAGTTTACAAAACAAAAGCCTAAATTTTTAACAAAGTTGGGAAAAAAAAAACCCCATTACTCACTCGCTGGTGACGAAGCTGATGAATTCAGAGACGCATTCCTGCATTGTCTCTTTAGCATCTTTAGCAATTTTGCCATTAGCAGGTAAACCCCTCTTCATGATACGGCTTATGTTAGCAATCGGAAGAAACCTATCCTGCTCACGAACATTTAACGACCTAGGGCTTTGATCTCCGCCGCTTTCATGGCTTCCACCGCCACCTCCGGGACTCATCGCCGATGACTTAGCCTGAGAATCCGACATCTCTGAAACGAAATACAAACAAAACGAAGATAAATCAGAGAGGTAACAACAACAACAACAACATACCGCGTGAAACTCGGAATCGGGAGAATCGAAGACCAACTCAGAAAGCGTGAAGAAGAGAGATGAGAGATGATTGATTTACCTGGAGAATTCGAAAAAGAGCGGGAGAGAAAGAGAGAAAATGTTGATTGGAGAAGAAGAGAAGGGAGAGAGAGAGAGAGATTTGATCTGATCCGACGCTGGAGAAGAGAGGAGTTTGTCTGCGATTTGTGTGAGATTAGGGCTTTTGGATTTTTTCTTTTATCAACACCGTTCATTTATTATTATTTTTTTCCTTTTATTTTAATATGCACTCAAGGCAAGTCTCAACAATTTGATTTCTATAACATTTAAAATGGGAAGTAAATCAACATTTATAAAAACAATTAATATGGAAGTTAACTAAATGGTAACCGGGGATTATCATATGTTTAAAATGTATAAACATAAATTATTAAAATCAATTGTGACAAAACAAACCAATTAAAATCAATTGCTAAATTTCAATTTTTTTTTTGAAATGTTTAATTTATTTATCAAAAAAAAAATTACAAAACATAGGTTTTAGTCCTTTTAGACCAGTTAGGATCGAAGTTTTGTGCTTCGTAAGGCATAAAAAACAGACCAATAAGAGTTCCCAAATTTACAAGAAACAGAGCCTGAAATTCTTGTTGGATTGGTAGAGAAAGAGACATCTTCTAAATTTCAATTTTACGCCTACAAAAACAAAAAAAAATTTAAGTTCTTAATCTTGTTATAGTGAATCTAAACCATTCCAAACACAATTGAGTTGGAAAAAAAAAAAGGCAATTACAAAAATACTCCATTTTGTGTGCATATTTGCAAGAATGCCACTAATTATATATTTATGAAAAAGGCAATTACAAAAATGTCACTTTTTGTGTGCACATTTTCAAAAATGCCATTTAAGGGTGTCCATTTACAAAAATGCCACTAATGATAGATTTATAAAACCTATATCTTAAAATTCTAAACCCTAAAAAATGTTTTGACACCTAAAACTCCCTAAACACTCAAAACTAAACCCTAATAGAACATAATTAACTCAAACATAAATAATATAAAGAAAAAATAATTTTGAAAAAGTGGCTTTTTTGTAAAGATTTCAAAAGTGTGGCATTTTTGTAAAGTGGCACTTAAAAAATGGCATTTTTTGAAATTTCTCTTTATAAAACCTATATCTTAAAATTCTAAACCCTAAAAAATGTTTTGACCCCTAAAACCCACTAAATCATCATAACTAAACCCTAATATAACATAATTAACCCAAACATAAATAATATAAAGAAAAAATAATTTTGAAAAAGTGGCATTTTTGTAAAGATTTCAAAAATATGGTATTTTTGTAAAGTGGCACTTAAAAAGTGGAATTTTCTAAAATTTCTCAAAAAAAAGGTTTAAAACCTAACAAATTCCTACTTCAATTTATCATTTTTTCTCTCAACAAAAAACAATTAGAGAACATGAAATTTTTTCTTTCTACTGATTATTACTTCGTCCGTTCCAAAAAGAAAAATGTTTGAGAAATTTCAAAATATACCACTTTTCAAGTGCCACTTTATAAAAATGCCACACTTTTGAAACTTTTACAAAAATGCCACTTTTTCAAAATTATTTTTTTTTATATCATTTATGTTTGGGTTAATTATGTTCTATTAGGGTTTAGTTATGAGGGTTTAGGGGGTTTTAGGGGTCAAAACATTTTTTAGGGTTTAAAATTTTAAGATATAGGCTTTATAAATATATAATTTGTGGCATTTTTGTAAATGGACACCCCTAAGTGGCATTCTTGCAAATGTGCACACAAAAAGTGGCATTTTTGTAATTGCCCCAAAATGTTTTGGAGTTTTTATATATATTAAGAAAAACAATTAATAGTCCATGATAAATGTATTGATTTTTGCAACGATTTTCAAAAACTTTCAACCAATAGTATTTCAATAATTTTTTTGAAATTTACAATTTCTTATAATTTTTAAATGATAAAAATGTATAGAAAACATAAAATATCTATTTTTGTAAAACAAGATTATTTTGTAAAACATTAATATTTTAAAAATGGATGGAGTATTAAATGAAGGAAAATAAATGCACCACATCTAACTATTAATTTAAGAGAAATTTCAAAAAATACCACTTGTCAAGTGCCACTTTACAAAAATGCCACACTTTTGAAATCTTTACAAAAATGCCATTTTTTCAAAATTATTTGGTCTTTATATTATTTATGTTTGGGTTAATTATCTTCTATTAGAGTTTAGTTTTGAGTGTTTAGGGTGTTTTAGATGTCAAAACATTTTTTAGGGTTTAGAATTTTAAGATATAGGCTTTATAAATTTATAATTAGTGGCATTTTGTAAATGGACACTTTTAAGTGGTATTCTTGCAAATGTGCATCCAAAAAGTAGTAATTTTGTAATTGTCCCTTAATTTAATTTATTTGGTTTTTTATGAATCAACCGATAATCAAACAAAAATCATAATTAAATACATGTGTTCAAATACAAGTTGCTCACATAATTAAAATCAAGAACGAGATGGTCCATTTAAAGTCTTGAATGCAAAAAACAATCACTTCACAGTTCACATTTCATCAACAAATGTAGCAAAACGTTTACAAAACAAAGAAACTTATGGAAAATCAAATGGAATTTTACAAATTTACATATAACAAACAACGCCATTTTTTCAATTTTCATATATAAATCATAAAAGAAGAAGCAAAAGAACTATTATTATTATTACATTACTTATGGTTTTTCTTGAGTAACACACCAAATTTCTTCAACATTTTGCCATTCTCAATAGACTCTGTTCTCTCGTCATCATTGTTCAGTATAGAAGCTGCAGTCTCAGCTGCTTTTCTCCATTGCACACACTGAACTTTCACTCTTCTAAGCTCAGCTTCCATGGCTTCCGTGTTTACGGTTTCCATTTTCTTCTCCATTTCACTCCTCAGACTCTGCAACTCCATCTCCTTCTCCATTAAACTCCCTCTCACTGCCACTAAATCCGATTCAATCTTCTTCAACTCGTCTTCTTTCTTCTTATCCATTAACCCTTTGCGCAAAACCTCGGTTTCGTCTTTGGTTCTCTTCAATTCTTCAGCTAACTCAGCCTCTCTCTGTGAATATCTTGATTTCACCGCCTCTGTTTCTTCGCAAGCGCTTCTTATCTGCAATGTGCTCTGTATATACTCTTCTTTGTACCTCGTCTCTGCTGCTTCTACCGCGGTTTTCAATTGGATTATCTCATTCCTCGCGAGACTCATTGCTTCCTTTAGATTCTTCACTTCCATTGATGATGATGGTGAGTCTCTTCTGTTTCGTCTTTCTTCCTCGAGCTGTCTAACGAGTTTCTCTAAAGACCTTATCTCAGATTTCGACTGCTCTAACTCGGATTCGGACTCAGAGAGTTTCGATTTCAGTTTCTGGACCTCGTTAATGGCACAAGACAGAGCAGCGGAATCCATTCCGTGTTGTCTCTGCATAGCTTCGAGTTCAGATTGCCACGTCTTGTCTCGCTCCTGCGAGAGTTTACGCAGCTCCTCAATTCTTGAATCTTCTGAGGCATTGATCTCCATTAACTGATGTTTTGTCTCTTCAGCTTCTTCTTGAGCTTCCCTCTTCAATGCTTCTGATCTGTTTAGCTCTTCTTTTACCTTCTTAAGCTCATCTTGAAGCTGAGATATCTGAGATTCCAGTTCCGGTGTCCTTCCTATCCGCTTCTTCTGAATCTTTAAGAGAAACAATCATATATACAAAAAATGAGTTACGCGACTGAGTGCATCAACAAATCAAGAATCCAAAGTAAATTGCATACACCAAATCAACAATATTTCATATCAAGATAACCGCAAAAGTACCTCATTAAGAGGTATTCTTGGAGAGCGACGATCAGTTACTACTTTCGGGATTTGAGTTTTCGGCGTTATCTTGGTTTTCGGATCGGAGTCTATTCCGCTTGGCTTGAGTTTCCGAGCAACTGGTAAAGGAGATTTCTTTTGTGGCAACTCCAACGATCGCGGCCTATCACACACAATTACAATCACACTTTAAAACATATGGAAGAAGCAACAAACAATTGACAAAAGTACCACTGCACAACTTCAACAGCATTCAAGAAACATCATAAAAGACTTACACAAGAACATTCACAAAAAAGAAGACAACATAAAGCCTTGAAGTTAAGACTAAAGTATCATCATCATCACCTTGATTTTGGATTTTGCATGTTTTTGGGATCAAGAGATTAAAACCCTCTCTTTTCGTGTGTAATCAATTGCCTTATGATTGCTTCTTTGAAGAATCTGACAAACACTACATGAAGACAAATTCGATGTGTAAGAAAGAAGCAAAAAGAGAAAATTGGAAATATAACATTATCATAAGCATATATACACACACAACAAACTCAAGAGGAGATAGAAAAGCTTAAGCAAGTGTACAAACAAACAAAAACCATAACCAATTAAAATAGTTATAATACATTAGCTTCAAAGAGACTCCTAGTGCCACCAAACGAAGACAAAGATACAACATAAGTAAAAAGGAATATTGAATTTCAACATTTTTTTTTAAGTAGCCGTCAATGTGATTCATCAAATCAGAAAGATAAACCCTATTACAAGCAAAGAAAGCTTCATATCTTAAACATAATCTTTTTGGTTGTTAAGTCACCATTTTTTTTTTCTCTTTTCAAAAAATTTGGAATTATGGGGAAGAAGAGACAAGTTCTTGTCATTTAGTTCATGTGAGATTTGGTTTTATTAGGTGGTTCTGCCCAAATTAGAAACACAGATCCAAAACTATAATATACCCAGAAAACAATCATTTACATATACCTAAAACTAGAATCTTTTATCATTCTCTGGAAATAAAAAAAAAAAAGCAACAGAAAACACTTTTGCTTTTGCAGGAAAATTAACAAGATTGAATTTTTAACTGAATCTTTAAACTACAAACCAAGAAAAGTTAGCTGATTTAAGCATATATTCAAAGTTTCTGCATCAAATTAGTAAAAACAAACAAATCCTTATTAAAGGAAAACTCATCTAAAAAAAAAAAGAGATAAAGTTTTGAGTTTTTGACATAGTCGTGAAGAAATATTCACCTGGAAACGTCGATTTAGCTTCCTTTCGTCGGAGAAATCGGATTTTTTTTTTTTTTTTGAAAGAGACAAAAACGAAAATGAAGAAATTTAGAAACCACACACGAATTTTAGTGGATTATTGATTTTCAGACAACTCACGTCGGATTTTTTTTTTTTGCTTTTTTCACTGACTTTTGAGAAGCTTTTCTTTTTTTCCACAGTGAGCAATTGAATTGAGCAACATTTATTTTTCAACTTTGTTAAAAAAAAACAAAAATAACCCCTGAAGTAATGACTGTATTATTTCCACCTCGCTTCTTTAATTTTCATCAATACTTTAAAATATTTCTTTAATGACAATGTTATATATTGTGGCATATATTACACAACACCTTGGATTCGTTTCTCTGGTCATGAAATTTGGATTTATCTATACATATTTGGGAATGATTAAATTCTTGTGGGGTTGATAATGTAATCACTAAATATTGGGGGGGCTAATTTAAAAATGAGACGAAAGTAGAACGTGGAGGAGGCGTATTTTAAAGCTACGCGCTTGCGAGTCACGTGCCACTGTTCAGCCTCATATTGCTAACTTATGAACGAACGGTCAGGCAACAGAAAGTCACAAGACAAAGCCATATTACACTAGCAATAAGAAAATATTCTAGATCTCTTAACAATTTTCTTTCAGGAAAGATAAATCAAAACCAATATACATTTGTGATCATTAACACCTAACCCCGTGCAAACGCAAATTTTGCAATGTTTTTTAAGTATTTCATTTTACGAATAGAGAAGCTCCAAAATGATTTTGTTATTTTTTGTTTTTGCAAAACTGTAAATATTCATATTAAGGAAAGATGAGTTTTACAAATAAGCATAACTCAGATACTTCATACTTGTTACCATGGCAAAAAAAAGAAGGTAAAAAAGAAGGTAGCAAAGGGTTTGTGCCGAACTAAATCAACACTCATTCGAGCCACAAAAGCATAAAGTTTCCAAAGGTATGTTATATGTTCCTTAGGATTTGAAGTCTCGTCTTGATAGAGGAAAGAAGTTACCTTCGCCAGATGGTATTCTTATCAATGGTCGAGGCAATACAGGGACGGACCTACGTTGTAACTCCTGCGGCACATGCTACATACTAATTAGTATGAAATAAAGCAAATGTATCATTTTGTTGTTGATTGAGTTAGCTCTGTTGGTGGACGTAGATTAGTTATGCCATTGTCTGTGGGGGTTCAAGCCCACTTGACGACTATCTTCGTTTTCTTTTTCCTAACTATAACATATACATTTCTTATTTTTTGGTCAATATTTATATAAATTAGCAATTAAATTTATAAAAATGAAACTATTATTTGCAATGTAAAATTGTATGTTAAATGAATAAACATCTAAACAAAAATCTCTACTTTTATAGTTTGATTCAAAAAAAAAAAATTAAATCAAAATATAACATAAATTTTTGATATTTAATGAAGCTGTTTTTATATGCATAATATATTTTAATTAATTAAATTATATTTAGTATATAATTATACCGTGCCCCATATAAAATTATCATTTGTGTATCAAGCATCGATTTTCAGCACTTCATGCAAACTCCAGATTAGAGATATTTTCTGGACCATATACAATGAGTGGGTTATGGTGCAAATAATGCATACTTAAGGCGTAGTCTCCGTCATCCGCTACTAGGCAGATGTTGAAAAGCTCTTCAGTGTTGGTTGCCCAACCTTCCATGATAAAATGAATTTTCTGGTCACTGGCTTGTTTGGTACCATCCGCAAGGTCATGATAAGTGATTTTTCCACTTCTTTGCTTTGCCTTAAGCTCATCAGTGACATCGCGGCTAAATCTCTATTCTTTCCCAATAACGACTATGACTTAATGTCACCTGTGTAGCCATGTCTTTCCAACCAGGATTTCAGCCGGTTTATGAAACCACGCACATCAATATTATGGCCAAAGGGAATCGGGACATTCTCCATGTCCTATAAGAGCTTCTCTGAACAAACCAGTAGGCAGACAACATTATATCTCTTGATAAAGCGCACAAATGGGGAAACGTTAACAGAATTTACCCTAGTTTGCCCATTGCTTTATGCATTCTAAGCAAAACGCATCTACAAACATATGAAAACAAGTCAATTTTGCCACACAAACAAAAAAAACACGTAAAATTTATAATGACAAGAAAATTGAGAGACACTTACGGAAACACTCGAGATAGGCATATGTCACTATAGAGGCAAGACAGATGCAACACTTGTCATTCATCTTTATTCTTCATAATTCGGAGATCATAATTCGGAGATTGAAACAAAAAACCCGAGGAGATAGAAGAAGAAAGAAAACGTGTTTGTACCACCTAGAGGATCAAGTAGACCATCGAGCGCGTGAGAGCTTCGATGCACCAAGGATACATTTTTATAGCTTATTTTTCCCATCGTGGGGATTTCCACACAAATTTCTCATGAATCGAGCAAGAAATATTCACCTTTTATGGCCATTTGTTGCGATGACCATATCACACAGTCACACCAAGATAGCTTCTCGTTGGGTTTCGTCAACGAAATTGGAGTCTCTAGCTTCTCAGTCATGACTGTAGGAGGTAGATTTGAGATGACGGAACCTGAGCCAAACTTATAATTTTGTGTATTAAGACGTAACTATATCAGTGATATGTACGGTGAACCCGTTGTACAGGAGAGCGAAACATTTTTTTGATCATAGTGGATGCATCAAAACATATCAAAAAACTTAAGCATAAAGTCGACAAAATCAACAATGAAACCACACCTTGTTATAGGACTCAGCCTAGAAAGTGATTACAAAGGAGAATCTAGAAATCGTTAACAGAGAGATTACCATAATACTGATAAAGGAATCCTTACTTAAGCTATACAAATGCATAACTGAATAAGAAGTTAATGCCCACTGCCACCAGCATTGATGTATCATCTATGTATCAACCATCGATCCCCAGTACTTCATGCAAACTCCATCGACAATAACCCACTCTCTTCATGTCATCGGAGATATTTCCTGGACGATATACGATGAGTGGGTTATGGTGCAAACTTTGAGCATAATGCATACTTCAGGCGTAGTCTCCGTCACCCGGTACTAGGCAGATATTGAAAGGCTCTTCAGTGTTTGTTGCCCAACCTTCCATGATAAGATTAATTTTCTGGTCACTGACTTGTTTTGTACCATTCCCAATTATTTATGTGTTGGGCTACTTTATGATCCTTGAGATTTAAAAAATTGTTACTCGAGATGGAAAATCTCACTCCTATATTATGATAGGAGACCCATTGTGGTTCCATGATCTGTCTTTTAATTTCTTTTGTTGTTTATGAAGCTGCAGAAGTTGGCAAACGTTTGAAAATAACAAACCAACCATTTTTTTCTTAACATTTTGCTTACCATTTATTATTGGGTCAATTTGTTGAATAACCAAAAAAAAATTCAAAATATACTTTGTCATATGTTTAACTAGATTTTTAGCCCGTGCATGCGCGTGCATTTTTAATTATAATATATATTTTTGTTTATGGTTTTTCACATTAGGTATGTAATGTTCATAATTTTTATAAGTTTTTTTTTTGTCTCAAATCAAATATGTAGTCAAATTTCATGTAGAGATAAATGAAATATAATTTGGTAATGCAAAATGAACTTGAAGTCATATTTGTTTACATTGTCTCACAACTTTTTTATATGTATTCTGAATAAAGTTTTCATTTTTTTTTACTCATATTTTTATAGTTCATTGTTATAACTTTTTTACTGTTCAATAGTTTCTACATTATATTTACAATTTTAGACTCTTGAAAAAAAAAATATTTCCTCTCTTTAAACAAATATAACTTGATCATTTCAATTCACATATTTTTATTCTTTTGTTCAATGAAATTGAGAAAAAGAGTTGGCACCCTCATGCCAAATCCTCATAGCCACATGAGAACCAACTCAATATGGAATGCATCATATAATGTCTCTTACTCTCTTCCACATGCACTCGCTTTTGATTCAATCTTCTGGTTATCTTACGATAATCTTGTTTGCATAGTCTTTGAAATATATTATTTTAACTTGATGTAAGATCTCCGTTATCATCGTAAAATCATAACAATTTTTTTCTTTCTTTCTCATACATTATGTACGGACGAAAGAACGGAACTGTATATCCCTCCATAACCGCTACACATTGTTTCCTTATCATTTGTTTCCGTCATTAATTTATAAGAATTTTTATTACGTTCTTGTTTAAAAATATCAGAACAGAGGTTGAAACTTTCTATCGAGAAATAGGATGGTATTTTGATGTTTTTTATATATTGGATTTGTCCTCCGAAATTCGTGATTGATTTTTCGATGGTGTATATTCTTATATAGTCTAGGAACACTTCGTCCAGAAATGGAGGAGATGAGGCAAATTTTTAAAAAAGGTGCGAAACTTTGAATTTGGATAACTGTATACATTCAACCAAAAGTGGTTCAGTTCAAATGTTTTGAAATGTTTTAACTTTTTATACATTGAACCGAATCTGGTTCAATTAAAATGTTTGAATGAATGATCCTTGCTACACTCTCAATATCCGAATGAAAGATGCAAGTCATGTTTAGAATTGCCTCCAGACCGGGTGTAGTGCACCTTCATTGTTATTTCCATGGTGTCGACCGCCACCATTCTCTCATTCTCATTGTTTAGACTGAATAGATAATAATGAAACCTCTGAGGATGTGGAAGGTAATAACATTGATGATGGTTTTGCATTTTGGAGAATATAAAAATATTAGCGTAATATTTTACACATGAAAAGAGACATACCAATGGTGAAGGAGAATCGATGTTTACTTAAGAGATTGTTGGAGATATATGTAGAAGGGAGGTTACTTAAGAGATTCTTTGATTTCAAGATATATGGGAATAGAAGGGAGGTTACTTAAGAGATTGTTGGAGACGCATAACCTGCATGCATGGGACTATTAAAAATAATTTGAGTGGTTGAGGAAATCGTGGAGATAAGCAGAGAATTATTTCTTATATAGCATTTGTCTGAAAATAGAGGAGATGTAAGTTAAGCTTTGAATTTGAATAACCCTATACATTGAGCCAAAAGTGGTTCATAGTGGTTCATATTAAAATGTTTCGAGTTTGTATATATTGAACCAAGCCGGTTCATGGCCAAAACGTTTACATTGTTTGATTGTAACTTTTTATTATAAATTAAATATTTTATATGGTAAGATTTATATTATATGGATGTGTGGGTGTGTTTGTAAAAGAGAAATATTATTTATGGATGTGTGAAAGCGTGTGAGAGATAGTAGAACGAGTGGAGAGTAATTTTAAAAGTTTTTTTCTTCTTCTTACTTATTTCACTCTATTACGTGAACCAAGCACCCCTATATATACTACTTCAAAAATACATAAAATAATGAACATAAACTTAAGTAGATAAAACTTAAGTCGGTTAAGAATATAATAATCATAGATAGTTATCCTCTATAATTATCTTCTAGAAAATGGATATTTATATATTATAATACTCCCCCTTAAATATCCATTTACGTTTGGATATTTTTATACTGCCTCGTTAAAAACCTTATCATGGAAAAACCCAGTGGGACAAAAACCATGACAAGGAAAAAAAGAGTACAGTCTCCCCCTGGAAAAAATATATATAATCTTTTCTTTAGAGGTCTCGTAGATGGTGCATTCCGATACTCTGAACATGTTTCCGGAATGTTGTAGTCGGAAGCGCCTTTGTGAATAAATCTGCTAAGTTGTCACTTGAACGAATATATTGAACATCAATCTCCTTCTTCTCTTCGAGTTCCCGAGTGTAGGAGAAAAATCTTGGAGGAATATGTTTCGTCCTATCGCTCTTGATGTAGCCTTCTTTGATTTGGACAACACATGCAGAATTATCTTCAAATATAATTGTCGGCTCTTTGTTGATGGTTATTCCGCTTGCTTCTTGAATATGTTGAGTTATTGATCTGAGCCATACACATTCTCTGCATGTTTCATGAAGTGCAATGATTTCGGCATGATTCGAAGAAGTAGCTACCAAAGTCTGTTTCTGAGACCGCCATGAGATTGCAGTTCCACCAATTATAAAAACGTACCCAGTTTGCGAACGAGCTTTATGCGGATCTGATAAATAACCTGCATCTGCAAAACCAACAAGACCAACATCGGAGTTTCTTGAATAAAATAATCCAAAATCAATCTTACCTTGAAGGTAACGGAATATGTGTTTTATTCCATTCCAATGTCTATGAGTAGGAGATGAACTGTATCTTGCAAGTAGATTAGTAGCAAAAGCTATATCTGGTCGAGTACAATTAGCAAGATACATAAGTCCACCAATAGCGCTCATATAAGGTACTTCTGGACCTAATATTTTCTCGCCATTTTCACAAGGTCGAAATGGATCTTTGAAAACATCAAGCGATCTATTAACCATTGGAGTACTCAAAGGAGTCGCTTTATCCATATTAAAGCGTTTTAACACTCTTTTGGTGTAATTTGATTGATGCACAAAAATTCCATTTTTGAGATGTTCAATTTGAAGCCCTAGACAAAATTTTGTCTTTCCAAGATCTTTCATTTCAAACTCCTCTTTCATATGAGTTCTTGCATCATCAATTTCCTTTTGAGTTCCAATTATATTCAGGTCATCTACGTATACTGCAATGATCACAAATCCTGATGAGGATTTTTTAATAAACACGCAAGGGCATATCGCATTGTTAATGTATCCTTTACTTAACAAATATTCACTTAAGCGATTATACCACATGCGTCTGGATTGCTTTAATCCATACAGTGATCGTTGTAATTTGACTGAACATATTTCCTTAGATGATGCTTCATGCACTTTTAATCCTTCTGGGATCTTTAATTCTTCTGGGATTTTCATGTATATATCAGTATCAAGTGATCCATAAAGATATGCAGTCACAACATCCATTAGGTACATTTCTAAATTCATAGATGCCGCTAAGCTCATTAAGTACCTAAATGTGATTGCATCCATAACCGGAGAATATGTCTCTTCATAATCAATTCCCGGTCTTTGAGAAAAACCTTGTGCCACAAGCCGGGCTTTATATCTTGTGACTTCGTTCTTCTCATTTCTTTTTCGCACAAAGACCCACTTATATCCGACTGGGATTACATCTTTTGGTGTAACAACTATAGGTCCAAAAATATCTCTTTTATTAAGAGAGTCTAATTCATTTCTCATGGCCATTTGCCATTTTTTCCAATCAGATCTTTCGTGGCATTCTGATATAGACTTTGGGTCTGGATCATCTTGATCAATTTCTTTAGATACAGAGAAAGAGAATATTCCATTAATATCATCGATTTCATCTCTAACCCATATTGTCCCATTTTGGGCATAATTAATGGAAATCTCATATGTTTCTGTATCATGTTCATTTTCTTCCTCTGGTTCTTCCGGAACCCTTTCATACATATCTTCTGGATATTTTTCTTTATATGGTTCCTCTAGAACCTTCTCATTTTGTTCTCCCAATTTCTTTTTCTTTCGAGGATTTTTATCCTTTGAGCCCATCGGTCTCCCCCTCTTTAATTGAACCTTAGGTTCATTCGCTTTGTTTCCATCGATTTGTTCTTCTGGAACATTGATTCTTGATGGAACATTTGCAGCGGGTATATATGATTTTGTCACCCTTTTTGTATTTGTGAACGCATCAGGTAACTAGTTTGCCAAATTTTGCAAGTGTACAATTTTCTAAACTTCCAACTCGCGTTGTTTTGTAGGGGGATCAAGATGTACTAAAGATGGTGCACACCAAGTAATATCTTTTGGGATTCCTTTAATTCCTCCCCCTAACGCCGAAAATTCATCTTCATTAAAATGGCAATCGGCAAAACGTGCCGTAAACATATCACCATTTTTTGGTTCAAGATATCGAATTATACTCGGTGACGTATACCCAACATATATCCCAAGTCTCCGTTGAGGTCCCATTTTTGTTCTTTGTGGCGGAGCTATAGGGACATAAACTGCACATCCAAAAACACGAAGATGGGATATATTGGGTTCTTGGCCATATGTTAACTGTAATAGGGAATATTTATTATATGCACTTGGTCTAATCTGGACCAATGCCGCAGCATGCAATATAGCATGTCCCCATACATGAATTGGGAGATTTGTTCTCAAGATTAACGGCCTTGCAATGAGTTACAACCGTTTAATTAAACTTTCAGCCATGCCATTTTGTGTATGAACATGGGGAACTGGGTGTTCAACATCAATCCCCATTGCCATACAATAATTATTGAAAGCTTGTGAAGTGAATTCACCGGCGTTATCAAGCCTAACTTTCTTTATGGCATAATCAGGAAATTGTGCTCTTAATCTGATTATTTGGGTAATGAATTTTGCGAAAGCCGTATTCCGTGTTGTCAACAGACACACGTGTGACCATCTACTCGATGCATCAATTAATACCATAAAATAGCGAAACGGCCCGCATGGTGGATGTATAGGTCCACATATATCACCATGTATTCTCTCTAAGAATACTGGATTTTCATTCCCAACTTTAGCCGGTGATGGCCGAGTTATTAGTTTTCCTTGAGAACATGCGGAACATGAAAAATCTCTAGATTGAAAAATCTTTTGGTTTTTCAGTGGATGTCCGCTAGAGTTTTGCACAATCCTTCTCATCATGACTGATCCTGGATGCCCTAACCTTTCATGCCATATTTTAAATATATTAGTAAACTGCTGGTTTACTACAGCATAGGACTCAGTCATATAAATCTTTGTGCAATATAATCCAGAAGACATCATTGGTAATTGTTCCAATATATGCTTCTTTTCTGATGTAATGCAAAGATATTCAATGTCATTCTTATTCTTTGTTTCGATATGATATCCATTTTTCCGGATATCTTTGAAACTTAATAAATTTCTGTATGAACTGGGGGAATATAATGCATCATTTATCTCAAACTTTGTTCCCCTTGGCATTGAAAACCTGGCTTTTCCTGAGCCCATAATAATATTTGCATTACCAGATACAGTACTCACGCTTCCGGCGGAGTCTTTTAAATTAAGAACGGAGAAATACTTTTTATCTCTAAGTATTGTGTGCGTTGTCGCACTATCTGCCAGACATGTATCTCCGTCCATAATCTCAAGTTCTGACATTGTCTGGTATAACAATATTAATCAGAGATGCATTAATAAAAAGAAACGAAATGTTATGTAACATGAGGTTAGAAAATTATTTTAAAAATATTTTACAAAAATTATTTTAAAACTATTTTACAAAATTATTTTAAAAATATTTTACAAACTTATTTTAACAAAATAGTATAAAATTATTTTTCAAAACTATTTTAACATCATACTGCAAAATAAAAGCATATAATACAAAATGTTTAAAACTAAAAGCATATTATACAAAGAACATAAAAATACTAGCATCATGTCTTATAGATTTAGTTATCATTTCTTTCTGTTGATACTTCAGGATCAACAAGAAAGTCAGCAACATCGAAATGAGCATCATCATTGAGACCGTTAAAGGAAGGTCCAGCTTCATCAGTGATGAAATTTGTTTCGACATCCTTCCGTTTTTCTTATTGGGACTCTTGATACAGATCGGCCAAATGTTTTGGCACACGACATGTTCTTGCCCAATAACCTTTCATGCCACATCTATAACAGGCACTTTCTGTTTTTCTTTTATTTACGCGACCAACATCATTTTCTGGAAAATTTTTGTTGGCTTTCCACGCGCTGGTCTGGAATCTTCTTCCTTGTCCTCGGCCTCGTCCACCACCTCTGCCACGTCCGCGTCCACGGCCTCTACCGCGACCACGCCATCGTCCTCGAAAATTATTTGTATTGGATGCTACAACATTCGCTTCTGGGAATGGAGCCGATCCAGTTGGACGAGATTCATGATTCATTATAACAATTTCATTATTTTGTTCAGCAACAAGAAGAACTTGCATTAAATCCGAGTATCGGGTAAATTCCCTTGCTCGATATTGTTGCTGGAGGACTACTTTTTCTAGATGAAATGTTTGGAGAGTTTTCTCGATCATATCAAAATCACTTATACTTTCTCCACATAACATCATCCTCGAAGTAATTCCGAACAAAGCGGAATTATATTCGCTTACACTCTTGTAATCCTCAAACCGCAGATTCAGCCACTCATGTCTTGCCTTTGGTAAACTCACATATTTCTGGTGATCAAACCTATCTTTGAGTGACAGCCAAAGATCTGCGGGATTATCTTTCATAATATATTCATCTTTTAACGTATCATGAATATGGTGGTGGAGGAATATCATGGCCTTTGCCTTTTTCTCATCGGACGTGGTCTTCCATTTATCAATGGTTTCAAGAAACCCACTTGTTTTTAGATGCATCTTTGCACCTACTGCCCATGTCAAATAATTTTTTCCAGATAAATTAAGGGCAGCGATCTCAAGTTTTGCCAAGTTTGACATGATAACTATATAACAAAATTTTAAATATCATATTAAAATTCAATTTGAAATAATTATGAGAAAATAGGTGCAATAATTATAACAACATAATGTTAAAAATTCAAAATAAAAAATAAAAAAATAGGAAGCAAAGCCTTCCATATAATGATAAATAAATAACAGATCATAAATAAATAACAGAAAATAAATAACGGTCAAAAAATAATAATAAAAAAAAGTAATAGGCATAATTCTCAACATAATCAAGGAGGCAGAGCCTACCATGGGATTATGGAGACATAAAATTTTAATTGAGCAAGGAGGCAGCGCCTACCATAATAATGATCAATTTTGAAAAGACATAGCCTATGCCTTTTCTACTGTTAGTGAGGAGGCAGAGCCTACCATAATATTATGAAGAGGAGGCAGAGCCTACCTCTCCATAAATAATAAATAAATTAAAAATTAAATTGAATAACACAAAAATTAAAATTTTACCCTGTTGGTATGACAGAAGATATGATTTAACGGTATGGATATAGAGTCGTTCGTGCTGATAACGTATTATAAATTAAATATTTTATATGGTAAGATTTATATTATATGGATGTGTGGGTGTGTTTGTAAAAGAGAAATATTATTTATGGATGTGTGAAAGCGTGTGAGAGATAGTAGAACGAGTGGAGAGTAATTTTAAAAGTTTTTTTCTTCTTCTTACTTATTTCACTCTATTACGTGAACCAAGCACCCCTATATATACTACTTCAAAAATACATAAAATAATGAACATAAACTTAAGTAGATAAAACTTAAGTCGGTTAAGAATATAATAATCATAGATAGTTATCCTCTATAATTATCTTCTAGAAAATGGATATTTATATATTATAATACTTTTCATTTATTTTGTCTATTGCACATTATCCAATGCATCTCATCCCAAAAAGATAAAGAGTAACCAAAATGATTGCAACTTTTCATTTTTTCCCTTAAAAAAAAACACGTGTCATTAAAAAAAGCATTAAACTCATCTTTTATAATATATATAATTATATCATTTTTGTAGACTACATCAAAATAAAGTTATTTTTTGTAGACTACATCATAATAAAATTATTTGTATGGCGTACCAATAATCAGGGTTGAATGAGAAGACCAATGTGTTCCCCCTAACTCCTTTATCTGCCTTCTGGTCATCCTCGCGCTGGAGGAGCATGAAACAAATAATCACTACAAGAAATATGGACATTCTTAGCTCACGAATAACATATGATAGCGTTTTCATGAGCGCTATGACAGCTGGAGCTATTTTTGGTCCCTACTCTACAAAAAAAGAAACGAAAAGGAGTAACAAGAAAAAACAGTTGCTAAAAAAGCTGTTGCAAGCCAGAGAGCTACTAATCTAAATACATATATACACCGTAGATAATATTGCGATGAATATGATAATGAAAACTTGTTAATATATAAAAAAAAATTAAAATAGATGATATGGTAAGTCTAAAATGTTACATTTATTTTAAGGGTTAATTAGCTCAATATTATGTTTTGAGCAAGGAATTAAGAAACTAACATGTCCATAAAAGAATTTTGATGAGTAGCATAGAGAAGAAATATTTGGACAAATTTGCCCCTATTAAATTTAGTAATTATTGTTGGTTATAAAGATCCATAAAAATCAGTGGTGGAGAATATGGAAAGCAGGATTGGCGGTGGGTCTCAAAAAGGAAGGAGAAATACGTATAGTTGACTACATTCGATTTTCTTTTATGTTGTTATAGTTAGCTATAATTCTAATATCGTAGTTAACTATTTGTTTCAGATGGCAAAATGGACTATGGTTGGTGTGATGTTGGTTGAATGGGTTGTTTTGAAGACTAGTGTTCGGGATTTCAAACCTAAGCAGGACGAGTTGTTCAAATGTGGTTATTATGTCTGTAGACAGTATAGTTAGCTATGTCATGAATATTGTATATATATAATTAAGTATATAACACATATACCTAATTATCTCTTGTTAATGGATAATATAGTTAGATGTCATGAGTATTGTGTAAATATAGTTAACTATGTAACACGTATAGCTAACTATCCATTGTTAATAGATAGTATAGTTAGTTATGTCATGATTACTGTGTAAATATAGTTAAATATGTAACATGTAACTATCTCTTGTTAATGGACAAAATAATTAGCTATGCCACAAATATTGTATATATATAATTAAGTATGTAACACATATATCTAATTATCTCTTGTTAATGGATAATATATTAGATGTCATGAGTATTGTGTAAATATAGTTAACTATGTAACACATATAGCTAATTATCCATTGTTAATAGACAGTATAGTTAGTTATGTCATGATTACTGTGTAAATATAGTTAACTATGTAACATGTAACTATCTCTTGTTAATGGACAATATAATTAGCTATACCATGAGAATTCTGTAAAGGAAAGTTTTGGATAAAGGAAAATTTTTATTTTTATTTTTTAAATTGTAAAAATCTGTATTAATTTTATAAGGGCAAAACCGGAATTTAGTCTAACCTAAATGTTAGTTACTACATTATGTTTTACATGATGTTAGATAATTAATTATAGATGGAGAGACTAATATACATACTAATTTCTCTATTTTTAAAATATGTATTAATAAGTTTATGTTAAAAAACTAAAAAAGTAACGAGAATATATAGAGATTTCCACCAATGCATATATATTTAAATGAAATATTATGATTGGTTAATTTAAATGAAGTATCCCTTGAATTACTCATTGAGTGACACATAGAATTTTCTCTTTAGTGTCTTCTCAAATAATATATAGATGATTTTTTATGACAAGTAAAAAAAACGGAAATCACGACTACAAAATGATCAGAGATAGAGTATTAGTTGTGGAATCACCCTCAGTCCAGTGGTTTGACAGAGAGTTCATTAACGGTTCTACACCTACTGAAACAACCCGACCCGTTTTTTTTTTTTTAATAATAGCATCGAATTAGTATTCCCATAAATACTAATCTTCAACATGCTAAGTTCTCACAATCACAATTAACCGGCGGAAATCAATTAACCAAGATAATCCAATAACTCAATCAATTTCATAAACCACCCTAAACCATTATTTAATACAATTCAATAACCACCAAATCAATTCCAACTTAACCATTCTAAACCGTTCATCAATTCCAGAATTACTAACACCTTATCAATTCTAACAACATGCATCACGCAACCGAGACACTAGATCATCCTCTCTTCCCGGCCTTGATTCCACGATCACCTCTTTTCTTTACCTGCAACACATGGTTATAAGAGTTGCGTGAGTATTATCATAAATACTCAGTGACGCGGTCATCCCGCCCACAGGCTATATATCCATAGATAAAGAACAAGATAAAATACCAGGGTGAACACACAACAATGCACATGAACAAACAATGAGACTCAGCTCATAACAGTCTGTGTCGATCGACACGCCACCAACGGTGTCGATCGACGCACCCTCTGTCGATCGACATAGAGCAACCGTGTCGATCGACACGAATCCCCAGAAACGAGACTTCGATCAAATCCTCACACAAATCGATCTCGAATCCAGAAACTCGTCCAATCCTGCACAAAACATCAACAAGCACACGAAATCCATTCCCAAACAAAAAACAAACGCATTCCATTAGATTCTCAACATATGGAAACCTACGATCATGCACTCACCTCGATAACGGATTGAAACGAGGAAAACAAGGAACACACGGCACGACACAAACAGAAGGGAATAACTCGCGACTCCCTTTACAAAATCAAGGTCTGAAACCTGATCTGGAAACTAGACACCAAGAGCTTCGCAACGGTGTATAGAACGTCTCCTAACTCCAAACAGATCGACGGGAAAACAGCCCGCAATCTCGCTAATCGAAAATGGAAAAACAGAGATTTCAGAAACAACACTCTGAAATCAAACGAACACAGAGAACGGAGATTACTTCCAAATCAGGATCCGAAACCTAATACAAAAACTAGACAGAGAAAGCTTTCGAACGGCGTAAGGATCGTCTCCTGATTCTCTCTGGTTCGATCGAAATTCTTCTCTGAAACCGACTGATCGCAGATAACAATCTGCACAGACCCATCGAATTCAAACAGCCATAACTCGGTGAGTAATCAACCAAAAGACGAACCGTTTTCGCCTATATCACGAGCAGAGATTGGAGAACCTACCCACCAAAAATCGCTCCAATCTGCCTCGAAAAGCCCAGCCGTTTGCCCTCTGAAACTTCCGAACAGAAGCTATTCTCACTCACGAACCTCTCAAGAACAAAGCCTCTCTCTCTCAAACCTCTTCCAAATCCCTAAACTTCTGATTTCTGATCAACAAAAAAACGGCCAGAACACTGTTTCTGCCTTTTATATAGAAACCTAGGGTTCCGCTAAACCGACCCCGAACCGAAACAATTCAAAACGAACCGACGGACCGACATCACACCTTGTGTCGCGCGACACAGCGTCAAAATGTCCAAAAAAACCACACAATTCAACGCGTGTCACACTGCACACCACCAGCCAACCGCCCTTTTCGGTTCACGGGCGTTACACCTACAGATATGGAGTTCGAGTCCCTAAGAATACAAATTATAATGGAGACAAAATTTATAGGAGATTTTCAGTGTGGTGCGCAAGAAAAGTCGTCCGGAGTAGTCTTGCATGTCAAAACTAAAATTATCAGTTGAATAATCGTCTGTGTAATTGTTTTCATAATTTGTAATAGTTTATAAATTTAGACGATTAAAAAAAAAATAAAAGTATTAGTTTAACACATAAAGGGGGTGATTGGCAAACAAACTTTTAAAACTGTGAGGACTTTAATTTTTTTAAAAAGTTTTTAAAATCATAATTTACCTAATCACAATTTATTGATTTAAAAGTTTTAAAAGTCCTAAAATTCCTCCTTAAAATTTTCACAACCTATTTCTTTACTTTTTGCTGTTTGTTCGACACTTTTTTTTAAATCTATAAAATCTGACTTCTATAAGATCACGTTAATTTTTAAAATTTATAATAGATGGTTTTTATTTTTTTAAAAGTCACAGTCCTACAAACATAAAAAAAGTCACAGCCTAATTTATTTTACAATAACAGTTTATCCTAAAAATCATAACCAATCAGTCTCTTTGTTTTTTTTAAATCACAGTTATATATTTAAAAATAAAAGTTTTTACAGTAATTTTTTTTAAAGTGTACAGCCAAAAGTTTTTAAAGTTACAACCAATCATCCCAAAATTAAAAACGAGATTCGTAAATAAGCATAAGTAGTAATAATATTTAACCAGGAAAACCATTTCCCGGTACAACGAAAACCATTAACCACATGAAATGCCTTAAGAGAAGAGCAACATCCCATGGGCTAGCCATGTACTCTTCTTCTGGATTTTCATTAGGTGAAACTCTTCTTCTACTTGTTGAATCTCTCCCACTTGCTCAATGTTTTAGCATCAGCCAAAGTCAGTAAATCAAAACAAATGCTTTCTATTTCAAATTAAAAGGGTAGAGAATAAGTATACATATCTGTTCCATATCGCGTTTGTGTACACCACCTGTTCGATAAAATGTCTGTGATATTTATTCCTTGACATTTGATTCTCTTTTTGCGTTTTTTTTTATTCTCTTGAAAGTGAATTGGTTGACAACTTGCCTTGTGATAGAATGTGTGAAAATTTGCTGGCTTTTTCAGAGAATTGTGTATCATGTTTATATCTCATAATATTTGATTTCTCCCTAAATCAGGCTCATCTTGATTTCTAGCTAGGGAGGAGGACTGTCTTCATATGAGTTTAGACATGAAAATTCAGGTTTGCATATGTGAAGAATTTAACACAGTGGATTCTATTGCATTTTTATTACGATACTGAATTCTTTGTTTGGTTGTGTAGCGGAGTGACATGTCTTTGTAGCTGAACCTTCCACACAGATTCCTTTTGAAAGGTTAATTTGAAATGGCAAAAGTTTTGAGATTAGGAGCTAGAGTTTCTGTTAGCAACAGTCAGGTGCCGGCAACATCAAGTTGGGTATCCGCCATTAGGAACGAAGAGTTGATGAATGATCACATAAATTCCCTGTGTAAACAAAATTTATACAGGGAAGCAATGAAAGCGTTTGATTTTGCACTCAAGAACTCAAGCTTCAAGATAAGGTTAAAGACGTATGTTTCTTTAATTTGTGCTTGCTCTTCGTCGAGATCTTTAGCTCAAGGCCGAAAGATACATGATCACATTTTGAAATCCAACTGCAAGCATGATACTATTCTTAATAATCACATTCTAAGCATGTATGGAAAATGTGGCTCGCTGAGGGATGCTAGAGAAGTTTTTGATTTTATGCCTCAGAGGAATTTGGTCTCTTACACATCTGTAATAACTGGATATTCACAGAACGGTCAGGAAGCCGAGGCAATCAAATTGTACTTGAAAATGCTTCAGGCAGGTGTAGTCCCTGACCAGTTTTCATTTGGAAGCGTCATCAAAGCGTGTGCCCGTTCTGGTAATGTTTGGTTAGGGAAGCAACTGCATACTCAAGTCATCAAGTTGGAACCCAGTTCTCATCTAATTGCTCAAAATGCTCTTATTTCTATGTATGTTTGCTTCAATCAAATTTCAGATGCAATCAAAGTGTTCTCTGGTATCCCAATAAAGGATCGAATTTCGTGGGGTTCGATCATCGCAGGGTTCTCGCAACTTGGATATGAGTTTGAGGCTTTGAGCCACTTAAAAGAAATGTTGTCTTATGGTGTTTTCCATCCAAATGAATATATATTTGGTAGCTCTTTAAAAGCTTGTAGCAGTCTCCTTCGACCAGATTATGGAAGCCAAATACATGCGTTATGTATTAAGTATGAGTTAGCTGGAGATGAATTTGCAGGCTGCTCTCTCTCTGACATGTATGCTAGATGTGGTTTCCTGAGTTCTGCAAGAAGAGTATTCAATGAGATAGAAAGGCCGGATACAGCATCATGGAACGTGATCATTGCTGGACTTGCAAATAACGGCTACGCTGATGAGGCTGTATCATTTTTCTCTCAAATGAGGAAATCTGGTTTTGTCCCTGATGCTATCTCCCTGCGCTCGTTACTTTGTGCTCAGACAAACCCAATGGCTCTGCATCAAGGCATGCACATTCACTCTTTCATTATCAAGTATGGTTTTCTGAGAGATCTTTCAGTTTGCAACTCTCTGCTTACCATGTACACCTGCTGCTCGGACTTGGATTGTTGTTTCAAGATATTTGAAGACATCAGAAACAACGCAGATTCTGTTTCTTGGAATGCTATTCTGACCTCATGTTTGCAACACGAACAGCCAGCAGAGATGTTGAGACTATTTAAGCTGATGCTTGTCTCTGAATGTGTGCCGGATCACATAACCATGGGTAATCTGTTGCGGGCTTCTGTGGAAATTTCATCTCTGAAATTGGGAAGTCAAGTCCATTGCTATAATTTAAAAACCGGGTTGGTGCTTGAACAGTTTATAACAAATGGGTTGATTGATATGTATGCCAAGTGTGGATCACTCGGGCAAGCGAGAAGGATATTCGATTCAATGGATAACCGAGATGTAGTTTCGTGGAGCACTTTGATAGTTGGATATGCTTTGGCTGGATTTGGAGAGGATGCTCTCATATTGTTCAAGGAAATGAAAAGTTCGGAAATAGAGCCAAATAATGTAACATTTGTCGGTGTTCTTACTGCATGTAGTCATGTTGGTCTGGTGGAGGAAGGCTTGAAGCTGTATTCAATCATGCAAACTGAACATGGCATTGAACCAACAAAAGAGCACTGCTCTTGCATAGTCGACTTATTAGCTCGTGCTGGCCATTTAAATGAAGCTGAGAAATTCATCGATGAAATGAAGTTGGAACCTGATGTAGTCGTGTGGAAGACTCTACTGTCTGCATGTAAAACCCAAGGAAATGTTGATCTTGCCCAAAAAGCTGCTGAAAATATTCTGAAGATCGATCCTTTCAACTCTACCGCTCATGTATTGCTCTGCGGCATACATGCTTCTTCTGGGAATTGGGAAGGTGCGGCATTGTTGAGGACCTCGATGAAAAAGCAAGACGTTAAAAAAGTTCCGGGACAGAGCTGGATTGAAGTTAATGATCAAATTCATATATTCTTTGCTGAAGATGTTCTTCATCCAGAGAGGGATGGTATATATACAGTCGTGCACAACCTCTGGTTGCAGATGCTAGATGAGTGTAATCCGAAACACAAGAAAAGGCTCCAGTTTACCGATGAGACCGGATAAGCAAACTTTTAAGTGAAGTTTTTAGCTTCTAAGCAAATACAGAGAATGCCATTGTGTCTCATCTGTAAGTTACATCTTCGGATACTTGACTCTTAATTGGTTAAGGCATTTGAGGTATTAGTTCGCTTGATCGTAACAGTGAAGGAAATTTTTCTTATTGTGATGAAAGTTTTCAAGGATCTCAATGTTTTCTTGTTCTATTTTCGTTTTGTGACTATTGTAGCGGAGAACTGGTTACCACATTGGACTGCAGCACGCAAGCGGAATGAGACAAAGAAGGATACATCTCAACTATCTGATGAGTATAAATGTGAATAGGATGATTCCCCTACACTGTAAATCTTATGAAACCGGTGAGTTACATGGCTTAGGTGGTTAAGTAGAATGATGGATCATGAGTTGCTTCAATTTCCTGATGCAGACTGCTTTCTGATGTTAAAATCCTTGTGGTTTTTCCAGGTTTGAACATGTAAAGGCTCCAAAACACAAAGCATTGGCTCCTTAAGGCTCTTGGAAAGTGTAAATGGACAAAGAAATGACGATGGAGCTTCCAGAAATTGTATTTTTCTTACAATATGTCAAGAAGATGGATCTAAGGTTTGAATACTGTATTTACGATTTCGAAAATGATTTGAATGAATATCCAAATTGAGCTTCCTTACCTCTTATGTCACTCGGTTTGGCATCAACCAGAGATTGGCGTAGGTTGAGAGGCTAAATAATGAGCAAGGAGACAGAGAAAATGAGATCAAAGATGATTGATGGAAAAGACTCTAGCTGCAACCAAATGTGTGTATGAAGGCGAAACTAGACAGACCGAAAAATAGTCTACCCAAGCAAAAGGGTGGTTACTACGTACTCTCCAAATGACTCGAGACAATCCTCATAACATAAGTAAAGGACGAAAAACGAAAAACTTGGTACCGAAATATAAAAACTTTTATCCAGCTTTGAACAAGGCCCAAGTGATGCTAAGCTGGGTTGTTATTCTCCAGGGACAGGGACTCCTTGCTTCAGCTTCTCGCGTTTGAGCTTCTTTTTGGAAACAGGCTTCTTCTTCTTTGGAGGTAGGTTCTTCTGAGCATACACGTAGAGCACGTAGTTGGCGATTAGGAACACAACGAGCGGACCTCCGACAACAAGCAGCACAATAAGTCCCGGGTTCAATCCTTTGGCTTCAGCAGCCGCCTATGGAAGTAAGACCAATGAGTGCATAAATCATACCAAAACTTAGAAACAATGGACAGTGGGATCGAGTGCATATACCAAGCAAAACGTGTATGCAACCGGAATGAGATGGATGTAAATCGAGCAAGGGATCGAATAGAAACAATAATCACAATATCGCTGATGTTTCAAATGAGAAGACACTGGTTTCTCAATAGGTTAAAAAATATCAAATATATCATTCTCCAACTATTCACAAATATGTGCTAATAGAAGCCACATGATAGTTGATACACATTGGCATATCGAAATGCAACAACTCAAAAATCAAAAATGAGCTTCTTTTTTTTTCCCATTCAAATGCCCAAACAGTATTTGTAATAAAGTTATTGATCCTCCTGCGACTCAATCCAAATTCTTCAAAAGAAGTCCTTTTCCACACAAAGATTTTGTCTCTTAACAAATTTCAAAATCACAAGTATTTTGTTTTCAAAACAATGCATGCAATTTTTCACAAAGAGGTGAATGAATCAGATCGCAATTTTTCACATATTAGAATGCAATCACATGGTTCCTTAGATCATTAACAAAATATCCCAAATTCTCAAAAAAAAAAAAAGAAATTACGAATACAGAAACCCAATTGAGAATTTCGGGATCGGAGAGAGCCGTCAAAAATTCAACAGACGCTGCAAAGTATATAACGGAGATTGACGGGTACCTTTCCGGCGAAATCGTCACCGTCCATGAATACGATCCAAAATTAAGATCAGCTCCAGTAACGTACGAATGGTAGGAGGATGAGAAAATTTGATTTCAAGAAACGAAGATCTGTTTTCGAACGAGCGATTAAGACACAACACACAGACACACGCAGACAGATATATATATACGACACGTGTTTCATCCACTAGTAGTACATATCCACTTCCAGTCATTGGGAAACTCTTATTTCGACCCCCTTACTTTTCATGTATTTACGAATTCGACCCGTATCTTTTTATTATGCCAAATAACTAATAAGTTGCAACATCTGTAGGATTGTTTACTCCGGTTTTATGAATACGACTAACCAATTTAAAACCTATACTATACGGATTCAATTTGGTTTCGAACATGGCTAAGTGATATAAGATCAAAAATTTCCAACTAATCGCTTGAATGGTTTAATGCCTTTCTAAACAACCAAATTCGATGTTCTTATGTTTACATACATAAAGAAGAAGAAAAAATGAATTGAATATTACAACACAAATCACAATCAAACACACAAAAAATGCATCTGTTTGTTTTGATAAATCTTTTGATCTTATACCAAATGGTCGTCGTCGCCTCGAATGATAACATTATGTTCCGGCACAGACCACGATGAGGATCGGCTAGAGTTTAACGCAACGGTATTGCAATCAGAGAGTGTATCTTGCAAACTTAGCAACAAATGCGAAGTGCTAAAACTCATGGTAGGTCTAGACTTAGGCACGACCGGTACATCAGCTTCACCAATCAGCATTTGCACCACTGACCTCATCGTGGGCCGGGCCGCCGGGTCCGGGTGAGAACAAGCCAGTCCCACTACCATTACCCGCCACATCTCTCCTTCATCAAACTTACCTTCAAGCCTTGAATCAGCTGCAGCCGAAACTTTCCCATCTTTATACAAACCCCACACCCATTCTACCAAATTCGGATTTACCCCAACATTTGGTCTTTGCACATTTAAGTCCTTCTCGATCGGTCTTCTTCCGGTCACAACTTCCAAAACCACTGCTCCGTAGCTGAAAACATCCGTCTTCTCCGTGGCACGTCCCGTCAGAAGATACTCCGGCGCTAAATAACCCATTGTTCCGGCCGCGACTGTCGCTTCCGGCGATTTATCGTGTTCGATTTGTCTCGCCAATCCGAAATCTCCAAGCTTGGCATTGAAATTCTCGTCTAGCATAATGTTACTACTCTTAACGTCTCTGTGTATCACTTGATTCTCACACTCTCTATGTAGATAAGCCAAAGCAGAAGCAACTCCAAGCAAGATCTTTTTCCGGTGATCCCACGGTAACGGAAACCGTGACTCAAACAAAGCTTTATCAAGTGATCCATTTGGCATTAGATCATAGACTAGCAAAATCTCACCTTTATCGTGGCACCAACCTTGTAACCGGACAAGGTTCCTATGTCTTAAGCTTCCGATTATAGATAATTCCGACATGAACTCGTTCTTCTTGTCTTGCGAGCTATGGCTACACCGTTTAACAGCGACGATGTCTCCTGTCTCCGGTAATACTCCTCTGTATACAACTCCGAAGGCTCCATGTCCGATGATTCGATTCTCGTTGAAATTCTTCGTACCGGCTTTAAGCTCCTTGTAGCTGAATTCTTTAGGAGCTTTGATAATCTCCGATGCGAAAGAATCAGACCTCTCGACGCGTTTAAACTTTCTCGAGTAAATCCAGAATAAAGCTCCGGCGAAAAGTGCTAAAAAGAAAGCTCCGGCGGTTACAACTCCGGCGATTGCTCCTGGATTCTCTTTACATAGATGGTTGTGACAAGACGACGACGACGAAGAAGAAGACAAATTTTTCGACTTGGAATTGATCGGAATCGGTGAAGAAGACGGTTGTGAAGCTACCGGAGGAGGAGACTTCGCCGAATTAGCTTTCGGATTCACTAAATTAGCAGTAGGAGGAGAAGATCCGGATCCGGAACCCGACCCGAATGAGGAACTGAAGCTCCACCATTCGATGTTATGAATCTCTGTGCTTCCTTGAGTAGACCCGGAGAATCCGACGAACATGAAATCGTTCACGTATCGATCTAAATCAAGAGGGAAAGACAAAATCGGAGCTTTTGGTTTCAGATTGGAGTAAGAGACAGAGACGTTAAAGACCCGGGTCAACCCGTTATATTCGATCCACGAATTCACGGTGTTTCCGCTCTTTAGATCGATTTCCACTGTTCCGAGATCGCCGGAAACAGAGGAAACGACGCCGTTCACGTCGAATCCGACATGGTTTCCGTTTATATCCTTGAAATCTACATCCATTAGAGTATCGAACTCGACGGCAACGAATTTGGAGCTTGAGGATCCGTCGGGTCCGGCGAGACCTAACGAGCCACCGGCGGCGCCGATTGTGTTTCCGTCCGGTGAGATAACGAAAGCGAGACCACCGCCGATTGAAGAAGGGTTTACATTGGTGATTGAGAAGGAGAAAAAAGTGGAGAAGCTTGTCGTAAAGTGAGTTCCTGGTTGTCGGAATCTGATGGGGTTAGTGTATAAGACTTTTCCGGCACCGGAGTTAGGAACAGAGAGGTCACGCGTGAGGCTAACGATTCCGTTGCTCAGACGAGCATCACCAAGAAGCTTGAGGTTGCTTATAGCTAACGTGGAGAAATCAAACTCCGTCGTAGTAGTAGCTCCATTGAAACAGAGCAAGATCGAAATACAGAAGAAGATAAAGAGAGACATTATTATCAGTGGAATGTGTTTTCAGAGAAGAACCATTGGAGAAGATTAAGATTGAGAGAGAGAGAGAGATTGATGAAGGTCACGGGATGTGTATTGGGGCAATACTTTGCTTGGAGTAAAGTGAAGGATGAGGAAGAGACAAAGGAATAATAATAATATGGGAAGATGAGAAAAGAAAGAAGGAAAAGAGAATCCAAAGGAGACAACGAATGATACAGACAAGTGGATTGACATATAACGCCACGTGGGTTTTCCAACGGCTATATTATCTTTTTTTGTTCTATGAAGAAGAAAGGAAAATTGGAAAGTGATGAAAAAAAGATTTTTATGATGATGGGAAAAGCGACTTTTTGACTTGTAACAAATAACTACAAGTAACGGTCACCAGTAGATGACATTTCCATCGATTCTATAGTATATTTGGGAAGTACAGAATGATAAAATTTTTAGAGGAATCGATATGGCTCCAGACAGAGTCTTTTGTAACGATGTGGCTGAGGCCCAGGTTTGGAAACAAGCGCAAGAGGATGAATTATATATTATAATTCCAGAAGTAGAGGGAGAATCTGGTGAACCGAATTATCCAGGTTTAAAATGTTACTTGGATGGGTCGTGGAATGACATTGATCCTGCATCAGGTATTGGATGGTTCGCATTCCACGAACAGGATAAGGCGGTTATCATGGGAGCCCGTAACACTCGGCAAAGCCTATCCCCCCTTCATTCGGAGGTAGAGGCTTTATTATGGGCTATGCAATGCATGCTCTATGAACAGAAGACAGAGGTAGTTTTCGCAACAGACTGTTCCGAGTTGGTGAAGATGGTGTCCACGCCAAAGGAGTGGCCAGCGTTCAATGTATACCTTGAAGAAATCATGAAGTTGAAGGAGAAGTTTTCCTACGTCTCGTTGTCCTTAATTCCACGCATTAGGAATTCACGAACTGACCAGCTAGCGAATTGTGCGTGCATATCTTTACATAAGGTTATTTTTGTAAATTCGTCGCCATCTACTTGAGTAACCAATTGGTGATAAGGTCTTATGATGTTGTTGACAAAAAAAAATAAAAATAAAAAACTACAAGTAACGGTCGTAACTCGTCAACACTCTTAAGTTAGGTACATTCTTTCCTTTTTTTTTTTTTGTCATGGTCGTTGTTGGAGCTAGGACTAAGAGACATGAAAAACAAAAGTATTTCAAAACTTTTTGGGTATCAAGAATTGCACTTGTTGGATTGTTTAATATAAGAAATAAAAAACTCCTAATTTAGAGTTTTCAAATCAATGAAGTAAGGGTGTAAAGAAAAAAAAACCAATACGAATCAAACATAACTGATATTTTTTTTCCAGATAAAAACTGAATTACGTTTTGTTCTAAACCGAGCGATAACCGTATTTTTTTATGTTGAATCAAGCGAATCGAAATTGAACAAAACCAAGTTTAAATTAGAGTTAATTGCATGAATAACCAAAAAAAAAAATTAATTAAAAAGTAAGTAAAATGGGGGTATGTGGCAAAATCATAACCATTGGATATAGGGTTTTTGGTTAGATTTTAGATTATAATTTTTTTTTATGTTATTTTTGCCAATTTCCCTTTAAATTAAGTGCAACTAAACGGAATTTTTTTTTTGAGTTTTGTTAAAAAATTAAATGTATACCGCAAAAAAAAGTTTAATTATATTGAAAATGTATATAGATTTTTTATGATAACTAATTCATCGTTTTTAGTTTTATTAATTTTTTAACCAACATAAAACTGAACCAAAACTAAATCAAAGCAAATAAAAGTTTTCTAAACCGAAAATTATAAGATTCTAACTAAAAATTATATGGGTTTAACTATAATCGCCTCGTCAATAAAAACCATGAGAAGATATATTTCCCTAACTATAATACAAAGATTCATGAGAAGATATAACTATAATCGTCTCGTCAATAAAAACCATTTAACTACATAATTCAAGAAAGCATATACATTACTTAAAAAGCGGATGAAACAGATTTTACACAAATGAATTAATCATATTTTTATTTATATATATGAAACTAGTTATCGGAAAAATGCCTTCTCCGAGATGTTATAGTATTCTCATTCCGCCGAATTGCAATCTTTGTAACAGCTCAAATGTTTGTGAAAATAACTTCCAATGGTCACACACCAATTAATTGTCGCTAGGATTTGGGACCTTTGTGTCGCTAATTATGTTGACCCCCACGCGATGATTTGCTGGGTCTTACCTTGGCCTTGCTCTCGTTGAGGATCTTTGGATCCCAAACTCCTTTCCCTAATTTTTTTTCCAAGGGAACAGAACTTTAGATACTATAGATACCAAAGAACAAGAAAACCAAATCTTAAGATGGAAAGAAGAAGTTTGACATGATTAGAACTTACTTGTATTGAGAAATTCGTAATCGTATGGTACTCGAGCGAAGATTGTGATTGATGATGCAAATAACAAGAGAATAATCAAAGTTATTAGCCGAACCACATACATTTTTCTTAAGGATTTTGTTTTCTTTGTCTAAACTCTTAATTTGATCAGTTTTGTACTCGTGTATTTATATGTAGATCGAACATGCTTTTATTTAGCAAAAAAAAAGGTTAGGTGGGTTTACGTCGTTAACTGCGCGAATGTGGACTAAGAAAATTATTGTTTAGATTCAGTAAACACGTTATATACTTGTTCGTAGAAGATGCTACTTTGTCTCTTGAGTTTCTTGTATGAATCTGAATTGGTCCAACTTCATTTTTCTCCTTTAATACGTTTTGTTGAGACAAATTGAAGTACAAAAAGACCAAGACCGAAAAAACATATAGTTTATAACGCAAGAAAAAAACAAACACTTTATGTCGTCCTTTTCATTATATACATGCATTACAAAAGAAAATAAATTTCCTATACGTAAGCTAAAATCAAAAAATGATAGTCAGACTCTGATCAGATTATCTCGTAACGCCAAATAAGATTTATGCGAAGCCGAAAGGCCGAATCTCGTAACGGGCTTGTAAATTGGGCCTAAAAAATTGTCAATGACGTCAGCACGCGTGTGATCTAGAATCTCTGGAAACCCGAAATCGATTAATCAAAACCCGACCCATCGGATCAAGTAATATCCAGCCGTTAAACGATCTGTTACGAGATCTCCACCGTTGGTTGCGATGACTTTTTAATCGCTTTTAAGAGTCAAAGTTTTGATAGTAAGTTGTGAACAACGAAAAGAGAGAGAAAGAGTGTTGCATCCATCCAATAACTTCTTTGATTCGGTATCCATTGAAGACCTCAGGAGAAAAGTTTGATCCTTTATCTCAACGAGAACGGATTCTAGTGATTCACATCGAAGAGAATTGAGGATAATTTTCTGGGTTTTCGATTTGGGTGAGAGATAAAAAAAAAAGGGAAAAAACCCTAGAGGGTCGTGGAATCGGTGATCAGATGCTATTTTGGTCGACGATTAGAGAAGAAGAAGAAAAAGAGTAGCAAGTAAGCGAGCAATATGATGAATACTTCGAATGGAATGATATCGGCTCCATCTTCATCGTCTTCACCGGCGGCGAATCCTCAGTCGCCTGGGATTAAGACTTATTTCAAGACACCGGAAGGGAAGTATAAGCTTCACTACGAGAAGACGCATTCCTCTGGTCTCCTTCACTACGCACATGGCAAAACTGTTACTCAGGTGAAGATTTGTTTTTGTTTTTTTTTAAGGATTTTTTGGTTACAGATACTTTGATTCGTTTCTCTGATTGAAGTTTTAATTCGATTTGAATGCGTTTTGGGTTTGTGATTTTTAGGGATTCCAATCAGAAATTTGAGAGAATTAGCATAGTGAAACTTGAATCTCAATGCATAAGGTCCTTAGTTGATCAATCGGTTTCACTAGCATTGCGTGTCTATAAAGTGGTTTCGAATGATGAAATTGGGAATTTTTCGTTGTCAGGTAACTCTAGCTCAGCTTAAGGAAAGAGCTGCTCCTTCAACCCCGACTGGAACATCATCTGGTTACACTGCTAGTAGTGGATTCCGTTCAGCAACAGCAAGATTGCTAGGCACTGGAAATGGAAACCGTGCGCTTAATTTTGTTGGAGGTAATGGAGGTGGCAAAAGTGTGAGTACGAGTTCGAGAATTAGTGGCTCCTTTGCTGCTTCTAATTCTAGCACGTCGATGACAAATACTAATTTCGATGGGAAAGGAACTTACTTGGTCTTCAATGTGGGTGATGCTATTTTTATTTGTGACTTGAACTCGCAAGAGAAGGTAATTACTGCTAATTCATTGTTTTCCTTTTAAAGATTTAGCTGCAATGTTCTGGTTTTTTTGGATGTAATGGTTTAGGAAATTTCTTTGATGTAGGATCCAGTAAAGTCTATCCATTTTAGTAATTCAAACCCTATGTGCCATGCTTTTGATCCGGATGCTAAGGATGGACATGATTTACTTATTGGACTGAATTCTGGTGATGGTAAGTAGAAATTTGAGCTCGCTTTTTTTAACCTCTGATCTAGATGCCTTGTCTCGGGTTTTTATTGTTTTGGTGTGTTCTTGTAGTGTACACTGTATCACTGAGACAGCAGTTACAGGATGTCTCCAAGAAGCTAGTTGGTGCACTGCATTATAATAAGGACGGCTCTGTGAATAACAGGCAAGAGTTTTACTTTTTCGAGGAATTTACTTTATCCTGCCACCTTTTTATTGTGCTATTATATGTAGTGCCATCTAAAGAATCGATTCCTGTGGTTCATATATGTTTTGTGTGATCTGTATGTGTTTATTGTTTGTACTTCTGCAAGTATTTTCTCAAAATTTCAATGAAACAAGTCTAGATAATTCATCTTCTGTCGTTGTAATGGATGTATGCTCTAGGCTACTCTCAGTGACAGTAGTTAGTCAAATCATTACAGAACAGGATGTAATCTCAGAAGAGAATGGTTTTAGTTGGTTTAGTTGCAACATAAATCTGGCCAGAAGTCCTTTTGAACAAGAAACTTAATTTTATTTTGGTGTCAAGTCATCTCTAAGAGTAAAGTAAAGTTTGTTGCTTTGTCACAGCCGTTGTACTAGTATTGCTTGGGTGCCTGGAGGCGATGGAGCATTTGTCGTTGCTCATGCCGATGGCAATTTATATGTGTATGAAAAGGCAAGCTCAAATATTGGCAAACATTTTCTTGCATATGACTTATAATTTGCATGGTTTTGTCTAATTCCTGATCCTGATTAATTGAACTTAATAGAACAAAGATGGTGCCACTGACTCAACATTTCCTGCAATAAGAGATCCTACACAATTTTCAGTTGACAAAGCAAAATATAGCAAGGTATTTGAGTTTGCAACCTTTTCATTAGATCCTTATATACACGCCTGTCCTCTGCTAGTATTATTAACTTATCAGTTGCTAGTGGTGTTAAGAAAGTTTTGTATTGCATTCTTAGGATGAGAAATTCATGCTTTATTTCCTATCGTTGAGTATATTTGGATTACCATTGTTCATTCCCGTGACTATTCATGTAGAGTAATCCTGTTGCGAGATGGCATATTTGTCAAGGTTCAATTAACAGCATTGCATTCTCAAATGATGGGGCACACTTGGCAACTGTTGGAAGAGATGGTAATGCGCCTCGGTTCTTTAGTGCGGCTCTCCTTCTTTCTCAATGTGTTTCTTTTATCAAGCACTAAGTTGTTCTTACCATTTTACAGGTTATCTTCGCATTTTTGACTTCTCAACCCAAAAGCTAGTATGTGGTGGAAAAAGTTATTATGGTGCTCTGCTGTGCTGTTCTTGGAGGTGACTGGACATAATTCCTTGGGCAAATTTTCTTTTCTTTTTCGTTGGATTTACTTAATTTGATTTACAAAACCTGCTTAAATAGATATCTATTAGCCCAGAATGATGCAACTCTGTTAATATCATGATCATATTGACAGTATGGATGGAAAGTACATTTTGACTGGAGGTGAGGATGACTTGGTTCAAGTGTGGAGTATGGAGGATCGGAAGGTTGTTGCGTGGGGTGAGGGACATAATTCGTGGGTAAGGTTCTTAATTTTAGTACATTGATTTCTTTTCTTTAACACAAATATCACTTGATTTATGTTGGGATGCTTGCTCTCAGGTAAGCGGAGTAGCATTTGATTCCTATTGGTCGTCACCAAATACGGATGGGTCAGGAGAGCATGTCATGTATCGGTTTGGGTCAGTTGGTCAGGTATTTCTTCATGCCTTTACCCATTCTTGTGGTTCTCCTTTGCATTTAGTGAATAACTGAAATGTGCTTCAGTTAAGGGAGTTGTGCCTATCTTCTCTATATTGCTTTGATCATCTTTATCATTGAACAGTGTTTATACTTGGAATGATTCTAGTGTAAGGACGACAAAGGATGATCGAAAATTGAGTGGAGATCGTAGTATTGATCTCTGGAATGTTTCTCTATAGGGATTGATCATTGGATGATACAGCATTGTTATGTAGCATTTATCCAAATCACAGACAAACATTCGTGGTCTGCTAGGTGGAAATTTGTTAGAAAGTTAATTGTTTTGTTATATGAAGAGCTGATCAGATAGTTTCCACAACTCTGTACCTGAAAGTCTTAGTTCTTAACTTAACTTTCTAAAGAAAATCGTAGACTCCTACGATTTCAGACTCTTGATTCTTCTAGATTATGATCTACAAGTCCTTTCTCTCATATACTGTACTGCTTTCCTCTGCTGAATCTCCAGGACACACAGTTACTCCTCTGGGACCTCGAAATGGACGAGATTGTAGTTCCACTTAGGCGAGCTCCAGGAGGATCTCCTACTTACAGCACGGGAAGCCAGTCAGCTCACTGGGACAATGTCATACCAATGGGAGCTCTTCAACCCGCTCCTTGCAAACGCGATGTTCCAAAGCTCTCGCCAGTCATAGCTCACCGTGTTCACACTGAGCCTCTCTCCGGCTTGATGTTCACTCAAGAATCAGTCGTTACAGCTTGCAGAGAAGGCCACATAAAGATCTGGACACGACCCAGTCTCTCAGATACCCAATCCAACAGCTCAGAAGCAAATCCTACAAGTGCCCTCTTGAGCACAAGCTTCCCCAAAGACAACAAAGTCTCACTGAGCAGCAAGATCGCTGGTACTACTTTCAAGCAATGACAAAATCAGGTGCTATATTTAGTCATGTTTTCTCCTTCTAAAGTGAAAAGAAAAAAAAAAAAAAAACCTTAAAGAAAAGCCCTGTGAATAAAAATTTCTACTGGGTTTTTTTGTTTTATATTCTCAAAAGAAAGACCAAAAATCTGAAACCTGACTGTATATTGGAGGCTGACAAAAATTGTGGGCATAGAAAAGAAGAAAATGGATGAGTTCGAAAGAGAATTTTCAGATGTAATTATAAGAAGAAGAAGAAGAGGGAAAAAAAAGTGTTTTGGTTTTAGGGTTTATGGTCAGAAGAACCAATAATAGAACTTCAGAAGAAGACACTCTTTTCTTTTTTCTTCCATGCAGTTTGCATAAACTAAACTATGACTTGTCTATTTATTTATTTGGTTTCTTGGAAATAATGTTTTTTTCTTGGAAATAATGTTCGTTCATGCATTTTTGTTTTATGAGGGAATAATCCGAAAAGTCCATTGCCTTGGTTGTTTTTATTTTCTTTTGATAAGTTATTAATTTTTAAATGTACAAAACCATGAAAATCTAATTTTCACATTCACTTGTGTATGAATTCTCATTATGAAAGAATGTCATTCTACCATTTTTCACACATTAAAAAATTTTAAAATTTTTATTACATTAAACAAATTTCTCTCTCTAATTAATACATTAAAATAAAAAAGTTAAATGGAATTTTATCATAAATTCTGCGTTGAAAATGTTAAACGACATTTGTTATGAAACAAAAATATATGGTTAAAACGACACTTGTGGATTAAATAAATTAACTCATCAATACGTTTCAAAACAAAACCATTCCCTAATAAATAAATAATATAGAGGTTTTAAAACACCAAGCAAGCCCCAATACATAAATTATGAATCGTCCAAAATCTAAAAATTCTAATCACTCATGAACATGAGGTCTGCCTTGGTCGGCAACCTTGTGAAGAAGTTGATTATACCAGTGGGCAAGTCGTCGCAGCACATAAAAGGGAAATTAACCAAATAGACCATCAAAAACATATCCAAAATCTGATACGAAACACTGCAAACGACGAACAAGATCATATAACAGACGATCAACAAGTAAATCGAACCGAGTGGATCGTAACGAACGGTGAAAAGCACGCAAAGCTTTTCTCCCCATGACGTAGCCTCGCCCATGAATGCCACCACTTTCTCCGCCATCGACGACTGAAACGACTCCAACTCTTCGAGCTTCAAATTCTCGTCGGGTACCAAAGGAGGAGGCGTGTCGATCCCATACATGATGTTCTTGTAATACTTGCTCGTTTCACGAAGAAACTTGAACGCTACGTAACCTGGCAATACACCATAAACCGCAAGCAACAATATCCACTTCGGGAAAAGAAGCAGCAATCCGAAGATGTAGACTGCAACCAGTTTCGGCATAACATCGGTCGTGAGTCTGATGTTTGCATCAAACCAAGCACCCCACATGGACAACGTCTGAACCATTCTATAAAGACTCCTGCAATTAGCTTTGCTTCTTCTCATACTCACCAAGTTCCGATTCTTCGGTTTCAACATATCATTCACGACTTCATCTCTCAATGCGTTTCTTCTGCGTATTCGTTCGAATTGGCCTTATCTCGTTTTCGTTGGACTTTACCGAAAGCGCATTACATATCTCCGCTTTCGCTGGACCAAACCAAGCAACTGAGGGAAGAAGCTGTTAAGGTGCACTGTCTCAATCTTGCGAATGCGAAGACAGAGCCGCCATTGAGAGATGAAGTCGTGAATGATATGTTGAAAAACGAACTCCTTCTGTTTACGTGAAGGCAACTCTCGGTGACCAAGTCCAGAAAACCAAGATTTCTTTTGGTTCGAACCCTACATGGAATCAAGAACTAATGTTTGTGGCATCAGAGCCCTTATATGATACTGTCTACATTAGCTTAATCGACCAAGTCTATGATCAGCAAGAAGAATGCATAGGAAGGGTAGTGAAGAAGCTCTCAGAGATGAATGCGGCGGTTAAAGTTCCTGGAACCAAATTGCCGGTTTCGTTTTACGACATTGAACCGGCGGTTGAAAGTGATTCAAGGCGGCCCTCTAGCAGAATCAAGATGAAATTAGCAACTGATCAAGGTTATCACGTCAGTGACGAGTGTAGCCAATACTCGAGCGATTACCGAGCTTTCGCGAAAAAGTTATGGCCCCATAAGCTCGGGAAATTAGAGATTGGGATTTTGGGTGCTACGGGTTTAGAGACTACGAACGACTTGGGAGATGGACAGAAGACTACTACGGATGCTTATGTTGTGGCTAAGTATGGTAAAAAATGGGGGAGGACACGAACCCTGAGTTTTCACCAAAGAGGAACGAGCAGTATTCATGGGACATTTACGACAAATGTACGATCGTTACACTCAGAATTTACGACAACTACTGCCGTATCGATCAAGCAAAGGATGTTCCAATTGGGAAAGTGAGGATTCTATTGAACTTTCTTGAATGGGACAAGCTCTACACTCGTTCGTTTCCGATGATTCTTGATTTGGGGGAAACAGAATTGAAGAAGACAGGTGAGCTCCATCTCGCGGTTCGTTGCGTTTGTTCTGTGCAACCGTTTGCATTGGCCTTATCTCGTTTCCGTCGGATGTTACCAAAAGCTCATTACATATCTCTGCTTTCGCCGGACCAAACCAAGCAACTGATGGAAGAAGCGGTTAAGGTGCATTGCCTTGAATCACCTTCAACCGCCGGTTCAATGTCGTAAAACGAAATCGGCAATTTGGTTCCAGGAACTTTAACCGCCGCATTCATCTCTGAGAGCTTCTTCACTACCCTTCCTATGCATTCTTCTTGCTGATCATCGAATTGGTCGATTAAGCTAATGTAGACAGTATCATATAAGGGCTTTGATGCCACAAACATTAGTTCTTGATTCCATGTAGGGTTCGAACCAAAAGAAATCTTGGTTTTCTGGACTTGGTCACCGAGAGTTGCCTTCACGTAAACCGAAGGAGTTCGTTTTCCATCGTTAGAACTCAATTCATGACCTGAAAAACAACTGTAACCCTAACGTAACAGAGCCTCGAAGCTAAGTAAAGCTTAGATTGAGTGTTGACCACGCAACTAGCACTCACATCAAACGAGCCCGAAAACCAAGCATATGAATAGACCTCGTCGGCTTGTGTACCAAACGAAACCGACATCAGCAACATCACGAGATGACCGGTTTCGGTCATGTTCATAGAATACCACTGTGGCACGATTCTTGCATCAGGAGGAGCCCTAGACGGAATATCCTCTGCGAGCTTGAAGTTTTTCTTGCCAACAATTACAAGACGACCGTTCTCGGATTGATCGTCTTCGAGAGAGAGAGTAGCGTTCAAGACATCGTCTTTGGTTTTGTCGAAAGCAAAGACTTGGTTCAAATCCATGTTTGGTCCAATTGGTAGATCCTTGGTAGAGGATTTGTGGTTTCCGAGAGTGATTTCAACGATGGGAATACATGTTTTGGGAGTGTTGATGACTTTCATTACTTCTACGTAAAGAAACTCCATCGGTTCGACCAGGTCGTGTGAAGAAGTCGGTTCGTTAGGGTTTCGAGCTCCTCTTTCTCTGCCGAGCTTTGGAGAGATTTTCTTGATGGAGAAGTCATCTTTCTTAGCTGCCATCTTTGAGCTTCAGAAACAAACGAGAGTAAGAGAGAGATGAATGAGAAAATTTGATTGTGATTGAATAATGTGTAAAGGCTTATACACGCTTTATATAAGATTGAAGGAGAATCTAGAAAAATGGAAAAACTTTCATTAACATTTTAGAAAATGGAAAACTCACGTTTATTTTTAGGTGAATTAGCTTAATATTACTTTTAGGATGTATAATTAGGAGATTAACATTAGTATAATAGAAAATAAGTGAATAACAGTGAGGTAAAATATTTGGACGAAATTGCCCTTATTTAATTTATTAAAGAGTGAAAAAAAAGAGTAAAATAATAATAATTTGTTAAGAAAAAATGCAGGGAAAAAAATTCCTAAAATATATCAATCATTGATGAGTATCTTTTCTTCTACCAATTAAATGGTAATTGTTTATGTTGTTCGTTTAAAAAAAATCAGTAGAGATTGAAGCCGAAAATATCAATGGTGAAAACGAGATCTGATATGCATTATAGTAGTCAACTATACAGATATATATTATAGTAGTCAATTATACTAGTATATATTATATATAGTAGTCAACTGTACTGGTATATATTATATATAATAGTCAAGTTATATTTGAATTTTTAATCAAATTAAACTATTTTATTAATAATAATTTTTTTGTCAATTTTATTAATAATAATTCTATTAAGAAAAATTTAAATGTTTTTCTAACATGCAAAGTGGTCCATTTTTTTTTTAATCTTGTGGCATTATAAAATTCATGATCGGCTCTGAACACACTTATATAAAAAGGAAGGAGAAACAAAAATGTGATAAACTCATATTTCTTTTCTTTTACAAAAAAAAAAACAAAGAATATTGAAAACTTACATTTTCATCTAGATAATTGTTTGGGGAAAAAGAAATACAAATTAATCCATACAATGTGAAGATACTATTGAACCAATCCTCATTATCGGTCTAACTAAAATTGATTAGAGGAAAGAAAATTAAAGAAAAAGAAAATTAACCTAATTTTCCTATATACATGCTAAAAAAGGAATCATGTGAAGTACACGATAGGTCTCCATGAGACTCGCATTAATTTTTATTTTGGATACCAAGAAATTAATCTCTACTTAATAATGATCATCTATACTTATAAATGAGAAGTCGCAGATCTTACGTAGCGATTCCAGAGTGTGTTTAAGAGTTGACTTGATGATATTACCCTTAATGAATTTACCTAATTACATGTCATGTCATCCCTAAATATCATATTTGGGCTGTTATAATCGTAATCTAGTTTCTGATAATTATCATGTTTGAGCCCATTTGGTACTAAAGCCCGTGAGTGTGCGTCGGTTTCTTTGAAACCCTAAACATTGATCTAGGTTTGTTTATAAATACTAAACTGAGTTTTAATACACAACGTGAAAGAGTTTAGCCTAGGTTTTCGTTTAGTATTATTTTGATTGGCAATGATTAAGCGTTCCATCTCTCCCCTCTTTTATACCTTCCTTCTGATTTCATAACACCTAAACAAATCATTCCTTTTTTTGTTTTTCATCGTACGTTAATTAATCATTTTTTTTCATCGTATGTTTTTCTTCTTTTATATTTGTTCTTCTTTTGGAGTTTTGTGTGTTTGATTGATGTTCTTGCAGATTCACACCCTATTAATACTTTTCGATCGTGGGATTTTTACAACTTTGATCGTCTTTTGGTCTTTTTCTATCGATTAGTGTTCTTTTTCAGGTAGTTCATGATAACGATGAAGATCTTGATGATGACATGCTCTGTCCATCTCCAAAAAAAATCAGTTTAATTTCTCGATACAGAGATTAGGATTGTGTTAAACACGAATCTAATCATTCTTTTTTGCAAACACTGACAAACCCCACGTTCAAATAGAGCACGACTATGATATCGAGTCTGTACTTTTGTCTTTGCTTAATTCAAATCTCTTTGCCTAATTCAGTTCCAAGATTTGAATTTATCCACTATTTATCATGTAGATCAACCATTAAAAAATCATCTTGCACGTTGTGTCATTGTTCGTTATGGTCGTCTTCTTTTTTTTTGGTTTAGTCGTTTGCCTGAAGCGTAGTGGAAGATGATAATTAGCAGAAGAAGAATGAAGGAGTGTAAGAAGAAAAACGGTTATGACCTCAAGTAAAAAACCGCGCCGTCAATGAGTTTCCAAGGTTTGATCTTAAAATCTCTAACTCTAGCTAGCCCTACTCTTTGTAATTTTTGATTTTACAGAGAACAAAGTGTCCGAACAAAAGAAAGGATCCAAACAAAAACTTTTAAAAGATTGGTTTTGTTTTGTCTTAAACGGTTTTGACTCTGATTTTACACTTCAACTTTTGCTTATCTTTAGGTGTTTTGAATCATCTAGCTTGATCGTTCAAACTAATAGTGACTTTTGACGCACTTATTAGTTATGGGTCATGCCATGATTTGGGTGTTGATTCCAAAAGGTTGTGTATGCACTTGCTCAATGTTTGAAAGTGATTGCTTATGTTGGTGAGACTCTAGAGCATCGTTAGATTGGTTCGACCCGAGATATTTGGAAGCACACAATAAAGCATTTAATGATACCCATAATGTCAAGACCTTTATCTCTTTTTGCAAACGTTTTTTGTTTTGTTCCTTCTTCCATACTGATGACCGACCTATTGTGATGATAAAAACTCTTCCTATGACTTGCTTAACTACTTTAGTTTGGTGCAGTACTTGGTGTTCTCTTATTTCACTATGCTTCTTTTGTGAGGAGTTCTCTCTTATTTAAGCAAGTGGAGAGGTAAAGCGGAGATAATGAAGACAAACGGGAATGACCATGTCTTTCATATTTTTGAGCCCGGTTGTGAGTAAGCTATGGAGATGCTACGACGCTTGGCTTTTTTCATAAACCAAGTTGAGACTTGATGGTTTCTTAAAATTTGTGTTTTGGGTTTTGATTTATTTTGCACAAATTTTCTTTGATTTGGTTGTGTAAGTGTATGTACTATGTTTCCTCCAATTGCTCCATTTTAGTACCAAGATCAAGACAAACATTTTGTGTTGATTGCCTTGAACACCCTCCTCATTATTTAACAAGAGAGAACTATAATCTCTACTCTAAGCCATATTTTACCATAACTCGAGTTCTTTCCTTGATTTTCTTGATTAATATTTCTCACATACATTAATATAGACTTGAATTTGAGAAACATCAAAGCATTTTTAAATTATCTTTTTTTTTTTGGGTCAACTATCTTATTAATATAGTGATTCCGAAGGGACCCTACTATAATCTGTGGATCATATCTAATAAGATATTCAACGGCGTGTTTGTCACATATATGTGTAACTTGTCAACCAAAATACTTCAGTTACCGTAGAAGCCAAATATTAATTGCAAGCATTATTAAGAATTTGTTGGTTAATTAAAACATGTTCGTTGAAATAAACGGTGAACAATTATAATTTGACTTCCATTAAAAGTTTGTTGAACCCCAATCAGTATAAACTAACTAAAACTAACCAGAATTGACAAAATAAACTGAATTATCCACAATTTTACCCAAAACTTTTTACTAAAAATCAAATCGAGTTAGTACTTTAGTTTTTATTCGGCAACATTACATACGAACCAAAATTTTCTATAATCGAACTGAACCGAATCATAGTTTTATTCGGTTAGTTTCAGTTAGTTTCAACAAAATATTTCCAAAGTGAACAAAAAAAATACAAAAGATCGACAAAGCGAATCAAAGCAATCATAACAAACACAATATGTCTAAACCATTGAGTTATCATAAACCACATCGTTAATTTGTAATCTTTGACTTCTTTTTTTTTTGTTTTTTTATATAATGAAAAATACCTATGGTGAAGATCTACTAGGTATATTCGTAATATATATTTTAAATTTTGTCATATGCATTTGAAATCATATAAAATACTGTAAACTTTTTCATGTGGCGATGGTTTAAAGCATATCAGGTTTTGACATAAAAATAATGTTTTTGATTCGTTTCGAGTTGAAAGTGGTAGATCCATGAAATCAAAACAATAGTTAGACAAGCACGGGAGATAGATGCTACCACACAACTTCTTGAGAAGAAAAATCCTCACCCGTTCCCAATCAATGTCTAAATCAAATTTTTAATTTAACAATGAAAAGAATAAATAAATATTGATTTCTAAAAATTTATTAATAAATTAAAAATTATTAATATGGTATAAGTGGCATCATGTTTCTAATTTGTAATAGTTTACATGTTGTGACAACCTAAAATGCTCATAGTGAAATGATTAGTTATATCTGTACGAAAAATACATTAGACATGTGTCTACTTTAGTTGTATGATTTTAGTTTCAATTTAGATTAAAAAATACCTATTTAAAAACTTAAATCATATTTTAATGACTAACAGTTTTGTAATAATAAATTATTAACAAAAACTAATTCTCGTGCAAGGCGCGGGTACTGGACTAGTTAGATAAATACTTAGAGCATATTTTTAAGAATTGCCCTCTAAACAATTACACTCGATTGTTTTAGCAAAAACAAAACAATTACACTCGATTATTCTCTAAAAATATGGTACTCGAATCCCAATCTAATCTACCATTAACCGTGACACCACCGACAAGAAGAAGATAGATCGAGAGAGAGACTCATTGTTTTGTGACAACGTGACAACATTTGTTGAAGAGATGACGAAGATGTCCGATCTTCCGGAAAATTTTGTAGGGAAGACACTCTCTAACGTTCCAATGGCACCTCTTAGATTGGTGCGATCTACTTGCAAGAAATGGAACGATTTATCCAAAAACCGTACTTTTGGTAAACAAATTAATAAGGAGTTTGTAGGTTTCATGATGAAGGATTTTAGGGTTTGTTCCTTAAAATTTAATCTTCAAGGAATCCGAAACGAAGGAGTATTGGTTGATCCATCTATAAAGCAAGTAAGTATACTTAACCACGTCGAGATATATAAAATCTTTCACTGTGACGGCTTATTGCTATGCGTCACCAAGGACAAGTCGAGTCTCGTGGTGTGGAATCCTTATTTAGGACAAACAAGGTGGATCCAACCAAGAACCAGTTTCCATAAATTAGACTATATGCTTTCGGTTATGACGACAACAACTCTAACCATAACCACAAAATCTTGAGGTTTAGGGATCATAACATCTTTGTGGGGTACGAAATCTACCATTTTAGGTCAAACTTATGGAGTGTTCTTCAAGTCACTAGAGACTGGGCGATAGAGTTTTATCAACGTAGCGCGACTCTCAAGGGAAATGCTTATTTTTTTGCTAAACAGAGATTAGTGGTCCCGGAAGGAGTAGGAGATGATGAACCTACAGATACAACGGAGACTGAAGATTTTTTACTTTGCTTTGATTTACAGCAGAGAGATTTGGACCGCGTCTTCCACTACCGTTTCACTCTTATTTTGACGAGGTTGTCACTCTTTCTTGTGTTAGAGATGAGAAGCTGGTTGCGTTATTACAACCTTGGGATGGTAGTCGGGTAATGGAGGTTTGGGTTACGAATAACATTGATCCTAATGCAGTGTCGTGGAGCATGTTTTTGAAAGTGGATATGAGTCTTCTCACTGGTTTTACATTTCTACTTGAAGCTGCGAGTTTCTTTATTGATGAGGAGAAGAAAGTCGTTGTGGTTTTCGATCTAGACGGACGTGAAGTGACCGTGACGACCCGCTACCAAACAGCTTACATGATTGGACAAGATGGATACTTCAACTCTGTGAATACCGTAGAAGCAACAAATGTCGCGAAACCTAACCTTTGTGGATATACTTTCCCCATATATTGTGTCCCACTTGTGTGCTCTTCTTCATATGTTCCAAGCTTAGTGCAACTGCAAATCAACAACAAAACCCTGGAAAGACCTCTTGAGCTATCTTCCAACACTTCCCCACCGTTGCATCCTGAAGGAGAGTGGTGGATTTTTCCTGAAGATGAGTGGATTGATCCTGAAGAAGAATGGATTGAATCACTTGATGAAGCATCTGGTATGTGATCCACACATGTGTGACTAGCTCTTTGCTCCATATGCATATAAATGAAGCATCTGTTTTTGTTGCAATCCTGAGCTCTTCACCTAATCCCTAATGCACAGGTCATACGTATTATTACAACACGAAGACGCATGTATTGCAATTTGAACTTCCTCCCTCTCCGATGCCAAATTGCAGTGGATGTGGTGGATGGGGAGTGGGCCTTGTCCAGAGCTGGGGCTATTGCTCCCACTGTACCAAATCCGTCCACTGTCTTGTTATACTTTTTGAGTCAGATTGCTGCATACTGTGGCTAGCTTTCTTTCTTGGTTGGGTTTTGTGTTATTAGAAATCATCTAGTAGTGTGCATGTAAGACCTTAGAGACAGACTTTGTTTACTTGCACATTTTTGAGGATTATTTCTCTCTGCCTTTTGTAAAACAGGGAGGATTTGAGCTTAAGCTTACATATATAGAGAATCTTCTGCAATTTAACCTAATGTTGGAGATTGCCAGATGGCTCAATCTCGTCGGTTGTACTTGATCCAAGGAGCTCAAAACTGTTCTTGATTTCAATACCATTTGCTGATTTTGGCTGTGAGCTGTATAGTGGTTTTGCTTTTACTTTGGCGTACACTACCGTTGGAGAAGAAGGATCTCGATCCTTTGGAGAAGAAAGTTCTCGATCATTGTGTGATGTCTTGTGGTCGTGGGCCTTCGTGGGCTGGTTTTGATTTGTTGGCCCAAGTCTCTCTTTCTTAGAACCTTTGGCTTGTGTTGGAGTGTTTGGTTTGACACACCCCCTCAAACTTTGTGTGGGACATTGATCCACACCAAGTTTGAAACGTAACTCTCTGAAAGCTGCAATTGGTAACGACTTAGTGAAAATGTCAGCAAGTTGGTGTTTGGAGGAGATATGATAAACCACGACCTTTCCATGAGCCACACGTTCCCGAACATAGTGCCAATCCGTTTCAAAGTGCTTGGATCGCCTGTGTAGAGCTGGATTGGCAGAGAGATACACAGAGGAGAGATTGTCACAATATAGATTGGGAAGTGAAGGCAGAGAGATACCAATTTCTCTAAGTAAATCTTCCAACCATGTCACTTCTGCGGCCAAGTCAGAGAGAGCTCTATATTCAGCTTCCGTGGAGCTTCTTGAGACTGTCTCTTGCTTTCTTGCAGACCACGATATGATGTTGTTGCCCAAGAAGGTGCAGAACCCTCCAGTGGACCGTCTAGTATCCTTGCAGCCGGCCCAATCACTGTCACTATAGGCATTGAGAGTGAAATCAGTAGAAGTAGAGAAGATTGTACCAAAATCAGTGGTGCCGCGTAGGTATCTGAGGATGCGTTTGAGGAGATTGAAGTCAGACATCATAGGGCAATGCATCTTCTGGCAAATAAGATTTACAGCAAACTGAATATCCGGTCTGGTGAGAGTAAGATATTGGAGCTTGCCGGCCAAGCTTCTGAAGTAAGTTGGTTCCGGAAACACTTCAGACTGACCCGGCACCTTGTCTAACTGAAGTGGAAGAGGTGTAGGCATTGAGGAGCAATCTGCCATGCCTGCTACATAGAGAAGGTCCTCTGTATACTTAGCTTGATTGAGAAAGAGGCCCTCAGGGAAATAAGTAGCTTGAATGCCCAAGAAGTAATGTAATGTTCCCATATCTTTCATCCTAAAATCCTCACTGAGAACTGAGAGCAGGTGGGCAATAAGATTATTGTCATTCCCTGTGAGTAGCATATCGTCAACATAGAGGAGAAGAAGCATAGTGTTCCCATTTTTCTGATAAGAGAACAGAGAGGGATCCTTTTTGCAGCAGAGGAAGCCAAACGCAAGAAGAAAGTTGCTGAATTTGTTGAACCATTCTTTAGGGGCTTGCTTCAAACCATAGATTGCTTTGTGCAGTTTGCAAACATGATTTGGATGAGCAGGATCAATGAACCCAGGGGGCTGATGCATGTAGACTGTCTCAGAGAGATCCCCATGTAAGAAGGCGTTCTTGACATCTAGCTGCTTGATGTCCCATTGCTTAACCGTTGCAGTGTGCAGAATTGAGCGGATTGTGGCAGTCTTCACTACTGGACTATACGTTTCCAAGTACTCGATGCCTTCTTCTTGAGCAAAGCCTTTTGCACATAGTCGAGCCTTGAGTTTATCCAAGTCACCATCAGCCAATAGTTTGGTGCGAAAAACCCATTTACAACCAAGCACATTCATATCCGGTTGATAGGGAACAAGAGAGTATGTACCGGTTTCTTTGAATGTGTCCATCTCCTCGGTCATTGCTGCTGTCCAACCAGGATGCTTGAGAGCTGCGGTTACTGTCTTAGGTTCCGAGTGAGCAGAGGAGATGGTCAAGAGAGCATACCGAGGGTTTGGCTTGATGATGCCATCCTTTCCTCTAGTAACCATGCCATGCGTGTTGGTAATGGCAGTGACAGATTCTGCTTGTGTTGGAGGGGCAGAGGCTTGAGGAGAAGATGCAGTTGGTGACTGTAATGGCGGAAAGTCCTCAGATGTGAACTGCGGAGTAGACTCAACATGTTCTGAAATGGGAGAAGAAGATTCGGAACCAGAGACGTCTGAATTCTCAGGTAGAACCATATCATCATGAGGACTTGACGGTTGAGGCACTACAGATGTGGAGACTAATTCCACAGAATTCAAAGGAGAAGGAATAGGAGATTCAATTACCGGTTCAGGAAGAAAGCTCTTCTGCCAGGCAGAGAGAAGAGGTGTTGACGCAGGAGTGTGAAACTGAGTGTATGTACCAGCAAAGGGAAACTCTGTTTCTTCAAATAAGACATGTCTACTTATGTAGATACGACCAGTAGGAGGATATAAGCACCTGTAACCCTTGTGTTTGTCGTTGTATCCCAAGAACACACACTTTAGAGAACGAGGTTCGAACTTGTTGGTAGTGTAAGGCCGTAGGGAAGGATAGCAAGAACAGCCAAACACTCTCAAGAAGGAATATACCGGTTTCTTGTTGAACAAAACTTCATAAGGACTGCAATGATTCGGTAGAGCCGAAGATGGGAGAAGATTGCTGATGAAGTTTGCCGTGAAGAATGCTTCGACCCAGTATTGAGGAGGAACTTTTCCATCAAACATCATGGACAATCCAAGTTCCGTCAAATGCCGGTGTTTTCGTTCAGCGATGCCATTCTGTTGCTGCGTGTACGGACATGATATGAGCTGTTTTATGCCGCAGCTTGTCAGATGAGACACAAACACTTTACTGATAAATTCACCCCCTCCATCACATTGAAACAACTTGATTTTCTGATTAAATAGATTCTCAACCATAGACTGAAAAAGCTTGAAGACTTGATAGAAATCTGATTTCAATTTCAACGGATAAAACCAGCAAAACCTTGAAAAATGATCAATGAAGATAACATAATGCTTGAATCCCTGAACTGAACAAATGGGAGAAGGACCCCAGAGATCACAATGTATCTTTTCAAGGGGCTTAGTAGCTACAAAAGAAGATGCAGAAAAAGGTAATTTGGTGCTTTTCCCAAGTTGACAGGAGTCACAGATCTTGGAAGAGCTTTTATTGATGAAGATATCCTTGTTTCTTGAAAGCAGTTGAAGAACCTCGTTGTTGGCATGACCAAGTCTACGATGCCACACCTCATTGCTTGTAGTTGACTGTCTTGTAGAGTAGAAGGTCATGAAGGACGGATTCTCCAACACATAGAGTTCATCACGCCTGCTTCCTTGTGTCAGGACTTTCTTTGTGAGTTTGTCCTTTACAGCAACACCATCACAATCAAACTCAAGAGATATTGGATAATCAGAGGTAAGCTTGGACACAGAGAGCAGTGATTTGACAATGGCAGGACATACAAGAACATCATTGAGAGATATCTTACCTGATCCAAGGGCTAGAGGAACAGAGCCAATGTGTGTGATAGGCAAGAAGCTCCCATCTCCTACCATCACCGAGTCATTTCCCTGATATGGTTTCGAGTTCTGAAGGTGATGAGGTGATGCAGTTACATGGGCCGACGCTCCTGTGTCGGGATACCACTCTTGTCCGGAATAGGGTGTCTCCTCTGATATCTTCATGGCAGCAAGAGCAGTAGAGACATCTGGGGTTTGAAAGTGTTCATCAAACCTTTTGTAGCATTTGTCTGCACTGTGACCATACTTGTGACAAATCTGACATGTAGGCCGAGAGTTGTTTGATGAAGTGTTGAACTGTTGCTGGAAACCGCGGCCACGAGTAGAGTAGGAGCCTCTGCCACGGTTATTGCCTCGACCTCTACCATAACCAGAATAACCAGAGGTGTTTTGAGCAGCAAAGGCCATGTGAGGATTGACAGTAGAGGCTGACTTATCATAAGACTGCAATCGATCCTCAAAGCCAGTCAATCGATAGACAACTTCTTCATAAGTTGGACAAAGTGGTGAATCCAAAGAGTGTTCAATAATAGCAGCAACTGACTCATATTCCTTGCCTAAACCATTGAGAACACCATAGATTTTCTCCTGATCCGGAACCGGATAACCAATAGAGTCTAGATTATCACAAATGGTCTTGACCTCTCCTAAATAATCAGCCATCGTCTTTCCTTGCTTGCTAATAGTTTGTAAGCGACGTTGCAAATCGAACTTGCGAGAAGGAGAAACTCGATTAAAACACTTGGACAGGGCATACCAGACATCTTCGGAGGTTTGAAGACCGTAGACCATTCGGAGAGCATCCTCGGAAAGAGACCCAAAGAGCCAGGACTTAACAAGTTGATCTTTTTGAATCCACTTTGAGAACTCTGGATTTGCAGCTTCGGAAATCACCTCGCCAGTCTTGACAGCAATGGTTGGAGTTGGACGAGGAGTGGAGCCGGTGACAAAACCCAAGAGCATCTGGCTAGAGAGATATGTCTCGAATTGAGTCTTCCACAGCAGATAATTGGAAGAGCTCAGCTTCAACGTGACGCATTGAGTGATATTGTTTGAGGAATGAGATGCGGAATCTGTAGAACTCGCCATGGAGGCTCTGATACCATGTAAAACAGGGAGGATTTGAGCTTAAGCTTACATATATAGAGAATCTTCTGCAATTTAACCTAATGTTGGAGATTGCCAGATGGCTCAATCTCGTCGGTTGTACTTGATCCAAGGAGCTCAAAACTGTTCTTGATTTCAATACCATTTGCTGATTTTGGCTGTGAGCTGTATAGTGGTTTTGCTTTTACTTTGGCGTACACTACCGTTGGAGAAGAAGGATCTCGATCCTTTGGAGAAGAAAGTTCTCGATCATTGTGTGATGTCTTGTGGTCGTGGGCCTTCGTGGGCTGGTTTTGATTTGTTGGCCCAAGTCTCTCTTTCTTAGAACCTTTGGCTTGTGTTGGAGTGTTTGGTTTGACACCTTTGATTAAATGGACTTATACTATATGGAATGCAGAGTTTACAATCTCCCTGAACACCAATACTTGGCGCCAAGTTTAAACTACTTGACAAATATAGGAGATTCTAGCCAAAAGGATCCGAATCAGAGGTCCACTTCAAAACCTCCCATGGAAAATAAAGGATCAGGCAAAAAACGTGCTCATGCCGAGGATGACGAGTTGGACCCAAGCTCTTACTCAGATGCTCACGTAGATTGTGATTCTGTTTCGAGAGGCCAAAGTGAAAGAGAGAGTTAGATTGTGATTCTAATCACATCCTAGATGGATGCTACTGCATTGTCCACTTGACAATCAAAAAAATCTTTGTTAAATCGGTCCAATTTCCAACATCCGATTCATTATTAAATCGGTCGTTGTTCAGTGAGATATAATCTGTCGTTCTCAGCTTCGGTCTTTTCTTTTGTACCCTTGAATCCAATATCACTAGTATTTCTGGTAACAAATTTACATTCATTTTGTTTACTTCCATTTTTCATATGTAGATACTTTACTTTAGTAGGTAACAATTAAAAATGCTAATATGTTGACATAAAATTGTATTAGTGGCGCTATCCATTTTAATCAATGTTTGATATATACAGTCTAATTTTATTTTCTGCGTACTAATATATTCTGAAGATACTACTGAACCAATCTTTATTACCGGTCATACAAAAATTGGTTAGAGGGAAAAAAAAGATTCATATGAAGTATCACGATAGGTCTCTATGAGGCTCGCATTAATTTATAGTTTGGATTCCAAAAATTAATCTCTACTTAATAATGATCCGTAGATAAATACTTGTAACATATTTTCAAGAATTGCCCTCTAATAGACTCGATTATTCTCTAAATATATGGTACTCGAATCCCAATCTAATCTACCATTAACCGTGACACCACCGACAAAGAAGAAGATAGATCATATCGAGAGAGAGAGAGAGACTCAACTACTGGTTTTGGCATATATTCATTGCTTTGTCTCTTCACTTATCACACTCCTCTCTTAGTCTTACTTTCGTGACGACGTGACAACAAACATCAATGATACTATAACTACTTTTGTGTCACTAATTTGATCATTGCCATTAATCACATGACATCATCTATTAGTTTTGTCGGATTCTCACAAGTCTCTCTACTAAGTATAGATGCGTAAGGTGTTTGAAAAAACCTTCTTTCCTCGTTAAAGCCTCCCAAAAAAAAAAAAAAATTATGATCACTCTAGTGTTAGTTTCTTTATACATCATCCTTAAGTGATATTTATGAGTTTTTAAAACCTTTTTATCATCTCCAATATAAGCATGTGATGTCTAGAAACCACTCAAGATTCCAAGACAGCTGGAACAAAAAAAAAACAATTATTGTTATAAGTATTCATTATTGCAATATTTATTTATTAGTAGGAATATAGAATCGTATCGCGTCGATATCCTGAAGTGTCGGTGGATTGGATTCATTTCCCTCCCCACCTAAACCAAACTCATTAACAAGTCAGTATATATTGTATTATAGAAATTGCTTTGAAATCATTATCAGGACATAAATGTAGTAAATATGCAATTTATTGGTCCATCCGGATTTTGTTAAATCAATTAACTTTTAGATGGTTTATGCCCTGGATAGGATGATCTCTTTTACTATTCAGTTTTACATTTCTTTTTTATTTATTTTAGACAAATTTGTTAGATTCCAACTTTTTAAAAAATATAAAATGGTCTTTCATTAAAGTTGTGATTAATGGAAACATTAGTTTAGTCTACAATAATTTTCATGTTGTTAGACTATTGGTGGCTCTTGTGCTTGATGAACCTTGTTGATGTGGTCCTCGCAATCGTCCTCTCGTCTGTTCTTTTGGTGATGTTGTTTATGTTGAAATGTCTATTGGTGGATTGTTATTTATGGAAGGTGTTGATTTCAAGACTTACCTCCCTCGCCCAACAGATTGATGTGCTTTTTTCTCCCATTTCTTTTCAGAATATTCTCCAATCGACGATGTACATCAATTTATTGCTTCTTTTAACTAGTGAACATAGGGTTCAATATCAGTTGGAGTCTCCTCGATGGGTTGGTTAGCTATTCTTGTTGGTGATCGCATGCTTCATGTTGTTCATTGTCTTCTTCCGATGGGAGCTTGCATTTAACCTCATTCGTTGTGGATGGTGGTGGTAGTATTTCTTCAATTCTCGCGTCTTTGCCTTGTGGCTCGTGTTTGGTTGGTTGTATTTTTATTTATCTTCAGGTTTTGGTTTTGGCTTGTACATTTCGATCTTGGTTCATTTGGTTAGGTAGTTGTTGGTGTCGGATTTCGCACTACCAATCCAGTCCATTTCATCAAAAGTCCACCGTCATACAAGGTCCGTGAATGTTCGAATGACCAAGTCAAAACGGTCAAGTCTTGACATTAATTTGTGATTAAATACATAAATTAATGATATTGGTCAAATCTTGGAATTAATTCTGAAATTAATGTCCAAAAAGAATGAAGATTATAAAAAAGAAGATGACGAGAGAAGGAGGGGGAGAGATCTTTTCCACGAGAGAGAAATTGATATACAGAGTCATTGTTCTTCTTCCATCACGATTCACTGCATATATTATTAATAAAAATATTATACACATTTCTTCTTGATTCTTATTTGTTTATTCTTGCATTTCATTTGGTGTTTTGTCTACGAAAGCTTTGATCCCAATTTTATTATATTGTGAATCGAGATCATTACTGGTTTTCGCACTCACAGTAGTCGTTTAGAACTGCTTTCCTCTTTTGGATTTTTAGTTCCAGGCGGATTCGTTTTCGTGTCGGTATGGTTACAAGTTGGTTTATCCCCTACCGGTCTTGATCTATGTGTAATATCTTATTGTTTTAATATATTTTTTTTAGATGGAAAAAAAACAATAATTTTCATGTTCAAGTACTATACACCATTTCTTCAAACTTTTTTTTTTGGCTAATAAATCTCATAGTTTTTACTTTTTGTTGACGTAATCTCTTATAAACAATCTGATTAAATAATTATTGCTCTATCGGGATTGCGCAACACTTTAAATATCACATCATATCACTTTTTTTTTTTTTTGGTCGAAATCACATCATATCAATCTTCCGATTAGCCATCGAAAGGCTTGACAACTAACCACGTGTCCTGACGACGTCATCATCTCTCTCTTCCTCGTCTCTTCGCAGTTGTCACTTTATTACTTCACTCTGCATTCTCGTGTTCACAGATCTCTCTCTCTTTCTTCGCCTTCCATTTCCCACCTCCTCAGATTCCCACCTTTACCTTCCCAAAACCCTAATTCCTAAATCGAATTACGAAGGAGAAAAACCCATTTCATTTCATTATCGTAGTATGTAGCTAGATCTCGAGGAAATCGCGAATGGTTCGATCGATTGGGTAAAAACAAAAATGGATCTGAAGTGGGTCGTTCTGATGCTAAGACGTGCACCGAGAAGGGTCTGGTTAGGGTTCCAAAATTCAATAGTTCTCCTCGTGGGTGGAAACCATACCTCCTCCAGGTTTTGCACTCGCTAAATCTCTCTCTCCCTCTTCTTCCTCCCCAAAAAATTTGCCTGCTTTTTGAAATCTCTAGTAAAAAAAGTTCCGATCTTGTTAAAAAAAGTTCCGATCTTGTTTAATCTCGCCAATGGGGGTTGAGCTGTTGAAGCTGAAGCTAATGCATAGCTCATTCCGGCGGCGCGTGATCTTACGCGCCCTCGTAATCGTCTGCGCTTTCTCTGTTGTATCCGTTCTGCGAAACCTCGGCGGAGTATACGGAGGAGAGAATCATCACCACCACGCGTGTAAGGTCGATGAGTGCGCAGTGAATTTCGCGTTTCTGGGTCCGTTTCTCTTATCAGGTAACGGATTGTTGTCCAGTAGATTCCTGAAACCAGTTTGGAACTATTTGGAATCAGAGAAATGTAAAGAGAACATTTATCTGACTACTGAAGTTGTCAGAGAGCTTATAGGTATGAATCTGTTGAGTAACGATGTGAAAGCTCTCTGCATTGGCCGGAGATCGGTTTCGGCTGTTCTTGCGATGAATTCGCAAGGGATCTCTGATGCTAGTGTGGCTTATATGCCACCGGTTTTCGCTTTCAAGCATAGGAAGTTCACGAGCGAGCTACATTATGATGATGCTTCTTTTGGTTTCGTGCTTTCGATGGATCTTGAGACAGTTTCTGTCCCTGCTTCGCTTGTTTATGAGATCGAGCGTATCCTTATTCCCGGTGGAACCGGAGCTATGCTTGTTGGTACTGCTAGTGGGTCTGATTCAAACGAGTTGGTCAGATCGGTTTCGCCTGTTTCCTCGTTGCTGAAGAATTCGAATGTTGTTCATGTTGCTTCCTTGGGTGAACAGGTTTTGGTTGTATTCAGGAGATACGGAGAAGATAGTTTCCGTTTGGATGAAAGTCATGACCTTCCAGCTGATTGCTCATCTGTTGTCAACAATCAACAATACATTGGCTTACTAGAGCCTCTTCTCGAGGAAAGACGTTCGGATTTTGAGAGAAGGATCCATTACTTGCCTGAGTTCATTGATCTTTCTTCTAGGAAGAGGCTGGTTTATATTGATATCGGGGCAGCAGATCATCTAAAAGCGAGATCGAATTGGTTCTTCCCATCATACCCAATCGACAGGAAAGCGTTTAATAGTTATTTTGTGCATCACAACACATCGATCTTGACTTCGTATGTCAAAAGTCCTGGTGTGACCTTCATCTATCATCCGGGACTCGCAGCAGCTAAAGTAACAATTGCCGGTCCTGAAGACCAGGAAGAACCCTTTGTAGAAGATGATAGCTTTGATTTTCTAGCATGGTTCAAGGAAACAGCGAGCTTCGCTGATTTCGTGGTTCTGAAGATGAACACAAGTGACGCCGAGCTGAAGTTTCTCTCAGAGCTGATAAAGACTGGAGCGATCTGCGCAGTTGATGAACTGTTTCTTCACTGCACAGGGTATAGAGACTGCACTGGTATCGTTAAGAGCCTCAGAGACAGTGGCGTCTTTGTTCATCAATGGTGGGAAGACGAAGCGCTCCGCAAATGAAGCTTAAAAACTATAACTATGTTTATTTGGTAAGTTGTGTTGTTTTGTTTTTCTCTGTTGCTAAAATCTTTGCTCATGTATAGAGCAAAGCCGCAGAAGTTTGCTCCAGCGACTGGGCGCTTCTACGGTTCTACGTAAAATAAACAGTCGCGACTATGAACTTTGTTTTGTGTGTATGTGCTTCAATGAAGTTTGCTATGTTGTGTGTTTCTAGTGGTTTTGATGCTCTGTTTATATACAACATATCACAAGACCTAACTCATACCATAGTAGCTTGATGATTTACTAAATACTTTTTGAACGAACCGAATTAGACTGTCATTTAATTAGTAACTTGAGAATCAATCTCGCATATATACCCACAAGCAAGAACATTGAGAAGTTGACTCTATACAAACAGGGGAAGAGCAAAGTGACTAAAAGCTCACTGGTTTGTGCCACTGGCGTTGACCGTTATCTCCAAAAGCCTATCCACTGGTTGTCTACAGATGGGACAAAGGTTTGTCTGAAACCTCAAAAGCTTTGCACAACCGTTACACATACACTACGGATCACCATAAACAATTGTAAGTTAGTAATCAATCAGGAATTAAAAGCCATCTTCTTTCTCAATTTTTCTCCAAGGTAGCTCAAGTAAATTACAAAGCCATATTCATATGCTTACCATGTGCCTGCAAGGGAAAACAGTCGTGTCTCGTGGCTCAGTTAAGCAGATGACGCATTCTTTCCCAGTCTCGTTCTCATCCTCTCCATTAACCACAACTGTATTACCAATTCCATAAATCTCCTGAAGAACGTACTTATTCCCATTCACCCACAGTATCTGCTTCACGACTCTAGCCTTGTACTCCTCGCCCTTGTCTTTCTCTAAAACCGCATGAGTTAACTGACGGTTTGGCGTTATAAACTCGGGATCATCTTCTGATGCCTCTGCTTTCACTGCCACATGATACACACCTGTCTCATTTGCCTCAACCAACTCTGCCTCTGACAAAGCAGAGAAATCTATCCCTGTTCCACAAGCCTGCTTGAATTTCTGTCCAACACCTCTCGGAAAACTAACTGTACTGGTCGGAAAAAGATCCTCCTTTGTTGCATTCAGGTTACACTCTTGACCTTCTCTCGCAAAGAACATAACAGTGATACTGTTGATTCAAAGTACCATAAGAACAAAATCAAGAATCATCATTGAAGTAAACCCAATACGTTTTCTTCTTCATCCACAATTCCAATCTGTAAACTCTAGAATAGTGTATAAAACATATGAAATCGTTTACCTTCCAGAAACAGTAGCATCAAAAGTGAAGGAGAGCAAAAACTTGCCAGGGTTATCTTCATCAGGCACAAATCTTAAAGTATTATTCTTCAAATTGATGTGATTCCTTATAGTCACCGTCTTCTGCTGCTCAACGTCCGGCGAAAACGGAGACGGCGTCGCTCTATTGGGAACCCAAGGACCTTGCCGGTGGTACGGCGAGGGAAGTGGCGGATAATAGCCCTGATACTGCGACGGAGGAGCGTGAAGCGGAGGATTAGGGTTTGGGTACGACGGCGACGGATGATCTCGGCGATTTCCACCGGTTACATTGCCCATGATCACACTTGTCAAATTGGAAATCGCAAATCAAAAAGAGAATCTGTGACTTTTTATCGGTTCTATACAATTCAGGTTCGGTTCGAGTAATTCGGATAGAGAAATTCTTTAAACCTATCGAATTACCATCAATTTTGGTTCGGTTCACGTTCGAATAATAAAAACATTTCGGTTCGGTTTCCGATTGTGAATTTCGGTTTGGGTTGGTTCAGTTCGGTTTGTTTTTTATTTTTTCCATCTCTAAAAATCCGATTAAAGTCCTCATCTTCTCCGATGTTAAAAAATTCGACGAAAAGAGGAGCAATCATGAAACAGATTCCGACCGATCTCATCATCGAGATATTCTCGAGGTTACCGGCGAAATCAGTCGGTAGATTTCGTACCTTGTCGAAGCAATGGTGCTTGATACTAAGCCGTCCGAATTTCACCGAGCTGTTTCGGTCCATGTCTTGTGCTCGTCCACGGCTCTTGTTTGCAGTAGAAGGAGAAGGTTCGTGGAGCTTTTTCTCTTCGTCACAGTCTTCGTCGTCTCTTTCAGTTGCTGCCGATTTTCATACCAAATTCTCTCAAGACTTTATCCGATTCAGTTGTAGCTATGCTTCTGGTTTGTTCTATTTCCATGGTTTGTGGATTCCGAAATTGGCTAAGGTGCTGTCTGTGGTGTGTAACCCTATCACGGGTCAGTATGTGTTATTGCCTAAATTTGACATGTTCGGGAACTCAAAAGGCTTTTTAGTGTTTGATCCTATTGAGAAGGAGTTCAAGGTATTGGCAGTGTCTTATCCATTCTGTGATGAAAGGGGTCATCTCGAAATTCTGACATTAGGAACTGGAGAACTCCGTTGGAGAAAGAAGAAGAAGATTGATTGTCCTCCATACGATCATTCTTTGTGTAAAGGGATTTGCATCAATGGGGTTTTGTATTACTTAGTTCGTGATTTGCCTGTTTCTATTGTTTGCTTCGATTTGAGGTCTGAGGAGTTCAAGCTTGTTGTTGCAGAATGCGTTTCTGATCCAAAGACTACGAAATTGGTCAACTATAAGGGTAAGGTAGGTGGGATTAATTGCAACTATAATGAAGCCGGTGGAAGCTATACCCTTGAGTTGTGTATGTGGGTGTTAGAGATTGTCGAGAGACAGGAATTCTCGAAATATGTCTACACTTTGCGGGAGAACAAACTGATTGATTGTCACTGCAATGTTTCCGTTGTTGGAGTGACTGCTGTAGGTGAGATTGTTCTGGCCATGGACTATACTTGTAAGCCGTATTACGTTTTCTACTTCAACCCCGAAAGGAACACTCTACAAAGTGTTGAAATCCAAGGTTTTGGAGCCGACTTTGAAGCTGGTGTGTCTCGTGGTAGAGTTCGTGCCTTTGTGGACCATGTAGAGGATCTTAACGTTAACGATTCAAAGCAACTCAAGTCAAGCGTATATGCTTCTCAAGTCAAGCCATCTCTTCTCCAACTGTGAAGAACAAGAGGAGAGAGAGAGATGGTGAGAGTAGGGCAATGGGGACATGTCATGTTTTCTCTATCTATGCGATTTATGATCTTTAGTTTATAGATGTGGTCTCTGCTAATTAATCTAATATAGCTTTGGACCTTTGGTAATGTAATGAATGAATATCAACAAAAACGCAAACACAATAATAACCTCTTTGATTTCATTGATTTTAACTCCAATCACTCAACAAATTTGGCATTGGCGAACTTAAAAACAATTACACCGAAGGAAAAACCACAAAAGAGCAAGCAGAAAAACAAAAGAGACATACAAACACTACAAAGTGATTTGATTTGGATTTTGTACAGAAAACATAACAACTATAAGCTGTTCTTATTTATTATTCAGAATCTGATTGATAGCTGAGACTTTTTAGACATTTGCAGCACTTCTGAACGATCCGAGAGACTTAGAACCTGAAGCCCTTAGAACAATTTGGTGATAGAATGCAGCAATCGCAGCTCCAACGAATGGTCCAAGCCAAAATATCCACTGTTGCATTTTTCAAAAATGTCCTCTAGTTAGTTCCTTGATAAATAATTAGTGTAGTTTAGTTAATTAAATATAATGTGAAAAGGAAAATGAGGTCATACGTGGTCATTCCATGGCTTGCTCTCGTTATAGATTACGGCTGCTCCGAAACTCCTTGCCGGGTTAATTCCGGTTCCGGTGATCGGAATGGTGGCTAAGTGTACCATGAACACCGCGAATCCGATGGGAAGTGGCGCCAACACCTTTCATTTGATCAGATTTCATTTATAGTTATTAGTATGGTTGAAATACAACACTTAACAACGATCACACTATAGTAAGAATAAAAAGTTAAAGAAATTGATTAGGGATGTTCAATCCGGTTTTTTTAATTCGAATTTTTTATATGTGCAATATAAATTAGAGATCTCATTTTGTTTGGTTATGTCCGTTTTAAAAAATTCAGTTTATATTTTCTTTGGTTTGATTTTTGATTCGGTTAATTTATGGTACTAGCTTATGTGACTCACCGGAACATGGGAGTCTCTGGCGCTACGTTTAGGGTCGGTAGCGGAAAAGACGGTGTAGACTAGAACGAAAGTACCGATGATCTCTGCGCCTAGGCCGGTCAATTTGTTGTAGCCATCGGCTAGAGAGTTGGCTCCACCGCCGTAACGAACGTAGTAAGAGCTTTGGAAGGCTTTAACAAACCCAACTCCACAGATGGCACCCAAACACTGAGCAATAATGTACAATAAGGCCCTAACCAACGACACTTTTCGAGCCAAGAGTAGCCCAAATGTTACCGCCGGGTTGATGTGACCACCTAAGTAACACAAACGAAAGTTATACGATCAAAATGTTATCAATTATCCAGTTTCAATCCTGGTTAGTAAAGGACTCTATATAATTAGTACGCTTAGATTATGGATACTGAATTAGGATAAGCTAAACCGATTTAATCATGACTTCAATAAATGTTTATACTTTTGGTCAGGACTTTAAAAAAATATTTATGTAACTCGTTTTTCTTCCTTGCAACCTAACATTTTGAAATAATTAATTATGATGTTAACCGAGAAAAAAAAAGTCAATTTAAACATCACAATTTACTTGTTAAAATGTCTTTTTCTTATATCAAAAAGACGAAAACCAACCATTTTTTTTTGTTTTGCAAAATAAGAACATATTTTGATTAAAAATAGAATCCAAACTAAAACAAAAAACCATACTAAATCAATTCATCTTTGCTAGTCTAAATTTCTTCTAAAAACCGAAAAATCTATATCTAAACCGAACCGAAATCAAGATCGAAAAAAAGATTCATACCAGAGATACCGGCGGTGCAGTAGACAAGAATGAAGATCATACCACCAAAGGCCCAAGCAATACCGAGGATTCCAACTCCGCCACAATCAACACCACCCGCAGTAGTATCGGACTCGAGCTTGTATCCGATGACTGTCAAAACGGTGATGTATAAGAAGAGTAGAGTAGCTACGAACTCGGCGATGACTGCTCTGTAAAAAGACCACTTTTTCAGCTCCTCTCGATCAATCAGCGGTGCCGGAGGCGGATCTTGATAGTCTCTTGTCTGAAACCTTTCCCCGGGAACAGCTTCCACGTCTTTTGCCATGATTGATTTCTTCTTCTTCTTCTTTCTTGGAAAGAAATGGCTCTTTCGCTTCTATGTTGGTGTGCTTAGTGAGAAGAACATGTGCTCTGTTTTTATAGTGACTGTTCGTTCCTCTTTGTCATTTTGCATGTATATTTTTTTATTGTTATTTTAAGAATTATAATATTATTGTTTTTGTTATTGTATGTCTTAAAGGTTTTCTAATGGAATGAGAGGTGTTTTTTTTCTTCAATATAATAAATGAATATGGAAATATTTTATGAGTGGTTAAATGATTATTGATGATGTAGCTTTCATAAAATAATTATAAGCTAGCTGTCCTGATTAAATACTTGCTTGATATAGTAACTAATACGTAAAGTCAAGAACACTAGTTCAAATTTTCCAATCATTGAATAACTAAATTAGCCAACAAAATAAGTAGATCTAGTTTGAATTTTCGTTTGAGTTTATATATTGAGACTCGGATTATATAATCGATTGTTACGTTATAGCAGTTTATAATATTTTCAAAGTTTTGATCCAAATCTTGTTGTTAACAACAAGTATTACTTTGAAGTTTGAACCAAGTCCGTAACAACAAGATTTCACCAAATCTATTAAACATGCATCTTGTAAATACTTAATGGGATTCCAAGTCCGGAACAACAAAACTAGATCCAAATCTATTAAAACATTCATCTTGTAAATACTTAATGCGATTAGTTAGTTTATGATATCATAAGAAAGAACTTTTTTTTTTTTTGCTAACCCAGTATCCAGACCACCTTACCGTGGTCTGACTAGTCCACTGGACCGAAATCCACGACTAAGGATTTTTAAGCTACCATGATTGGCCCTTACGGACGCCCCTTGGAACTGGTGGTCTGGAAGTAGTCCGATCGCCTGTTACGGGACTACCAGGTAAACTGCTTGAGTCCGGATGGTGGTAGCCACCCGACCCCAAGCCCAGACTTCCCAAATTAATTGTGAAGGACTTTCCGCAGGGTGGGGGAATCGAACCCGGATGGTGATAGCCACCCGGCCCGCATAAGAAAAAACTTTATATCCACTCGTATCGTATATACTTGTTTAAGGTATAGTTTTATTTTTTTCGAGTTATATTACCAATCAGTGGCGATGGTGGAGAGCTATCAGAACCACAACTTTGGAAATATTTAATAGTTTTATGTCATTTAAAATTTTCTATTTTTCTGGTAGATAAAAGATAATGGAGGTTTTTATGTTTACTTTAAACTTAGCCTCACCGCCCCATCGCGTAATGTCATTTTCTTCTGGACCGACCCAATACTGATCTCTTCTTCTTTTGGTCTTATAATACCATAGCCTGTCATTTTTCACATTTAAGAAAGCCGCAACTATAGAATTATAACTTAAATCCACTGTTTATCGATTCAGGATTTTCATTCTTGTAAAACAGATATAACAACGACAAAAAAAAACAGATATAACAAAATTCCAACTTTTTTTGAAAAAGTAAATATGGTCAGATACTCAGATAAGTATTGTTTCAGTATCCTAAGAACTAAATTTGAGTGTCTTAGTGTACGTATAGGGGAAATGTTAATTTAAAGTAAATATGTACAATAGAAATTCTATAAATTAATATTTGATAAATTAATAAATTTTGTCGGTTACGAGTTGAACCAATGTAAAATATAACACAAATCGATAAGATAATAAAATAATAATTATTCTAAAAGCCGTATATAAATATATGGTCCAAATTATATCATAAATTAATAATTGGTATATAAAATTTTGAAATTTTTTTAAAAATGCCACTTTTCAAATGCCACTTTACAAAAATGCAACATTTTCGAAATCTTTACAAAATGTCACTTTTTAAAAATTATTTTTTTATATTATTTATGTTTGGATTAACTATGTTTTATTAGGGTTTAGTTATGAGGATTTAGGGAAGTTTAGAGGTCAGAACATTTTTTTAGTGTTTAGAATTTTGAGATATAAAGTTTAAAAATCTACAATTAATGGAATTTTTGCAAATGAACACCCCTAAGTGACATTTTTGCAAATGTGCACATAAAAAGTGTTATTTTTGCAATTTCCCCTAAAATTTTAGATGTACACAACTAAATATATTTATATATGATTTTAGTGTTGTTTGTTTTTTTCTTAAAACCGAAATCTATTTATAACTCAATTTTTATTGGATGTAATAAACACAAACAATGAGAATAAAATTAATTAAAAAAATATATAGTTTAATATATCATAAAAAGTTAAGTAAACAAAAATTTAGAAGATTATAGAAATTTATTTTTTGATAAATTAATAAATTTCTAAATTAATAAATTATCATTGTCCCAACATTATTAATTTATAGAGTTTCTACCGTAGATGCAATTCTAAAAAAAAAAGAAAAACAGTACTCTATATATGGAAACAAAAACTATCGTATCTAAATTAGGCCTGCATAAATGTCTATGTTTGTTTAATAACTGTAATGCGATTTTATACTTAAGATGTGATTGAGAAGAGATGTAGGAATTCTCTCCATTGTTTACAACACATTTATGCAGCATTTTTTTTTTGTCAATTAGACTTCAAAACTTGTAAATAGACCATACCACAAATACATAGCTCCTACAACCATAAGTCTCTTATTTTCTTGATAAAGTACTTTGTTTGTTTTTTCCAAAAATTTATTTAGAATCTTTCTTTAGATTCTTTAAATTTATGTCCACATAAAAAAAATGAACTCGTCGAAACAAAAAAAAAATAAACGAAACCATTGCATGATTATTGTTTGGTACACCACTCAAAAAACAGGATGTAAAGTAAAGCACGGTGCCGTTTTGGGGGGTCCCAAATTCCACTTAGGTCAATAACCACATGGTTGGCACGTGGAAGAGTTTCGCTCGTGACAAACCGACCCGTCCCTCCGACAAACGTACCATCACCGTCCATTCCGATAAAATCCAGCTCAGCGCAGCCGTGAGTTTGTTCAACCACTTACATTATGCCACGTTTCATGGTCCCCACCAATCATTTGCGTTTTTGATTCTTTTTCTTCTCTCTACTTCGAATTTCCAAATTCCTTGCGCAAAATTGAAAATTGTAGTTGAGCCAAAAATAAAATTGATGAAAGTAGACTGAAAACGAAAACTGAACAGAATAAAATAAAACAAAATAGAAAAGTGACGAACGAACAAACAAAAAGACATGGGGATGATGCAGTTCCATTGATATAGTTTACCACGTGGCATAAATCTTATCGTTAGGCTACGTTGGTCGGCTATATTATTAGACGAATATTCCACGTCAGCTGTCCCTTTTTTTCGTTCTTCAAAGAAAATGTGAAGTCTCTATTTTTTTGGTTTTGTCGTGTCACGTGTGGTTATAAATTAATAATATGAGTTCGACCAAAAAAAAATTAATAATATGAGTAAGTGTAAGTGTAATAGGTAAGAGATTGTACCAAGAAGAAGTTTAAAAAATTCATCTTTTCTGTGAATATGAAAAAATCGTCTTAAACTAATTCAGCATTACCTAACAACTAGTTTATCCAAAAAACATCAATGGACCAAATGTTAGTATAATTATTATATACATACACATTCTATTCTTAGAAAACTAGCATTACCCTTATCGAATATATAACGTTGTTGTTTTGCATAACTTTTGTCCTTTGGTCATTTAATAGAATCTAGTCCAGAATGTACTACAACTAGACGTATAACAACAATCTCGAATTCTCTATGTGGCTATGCACTTTACCAAAGAACGTCTTTATCATAATAGATTTGCTTATCATTAGTATGAATTTTTTTTTTTTTTAATGGTAGTAATCTCGTGCATGGTTTACGAACGCATACAAAGAATAAGAAAAAAAACACCTTATACCAAAACTTGTGAATACATTGGAAATAAATTTTTTTTAATTGAATGTAAAATTGTGTTAAAACCAAAACTTTTATACAATGAACTTTTTTTTTTTGGTATGAGATTTCTAAAAGTGGTCTAGAAAGCTAAAAAAAAAGAATTAGAAAGCTGAAAAAATAGAACATGATAACGTTATAGAAGAGATGATCATTTGACCAAAAAAAAAAAAAAAAAAGAGATGATCCAAAAAAAACTATTATGGTTCGAAACAGGGGAGGTTCTGAGGGTTTGCAAGGTGTGCAACCGCATATGACTCATTTTTTTAGTTAATTTTTATTGTAATTTAGGGTCCAAAAATTATTAAAATTATATATAAAAGGGTCTAAAATTTTAGATTTTAGCAAATATAGACCATTTTTTTTTAAAGTTAAAATTTTTACACATGACTCAAAAAAATTTTAGCCTCTTTTGAACCGCCCCTGGTTCGAAATAATCATGTTAAGAACACGATTCCTTATAACTCTATCAATCTCTAGTTCTATTTTAATATAAAGCTTTATGATCTTTTTCATCTGTGTAATTAAATCTGAGATCTTGTAGATTTTCACAACGCAAACTTTTAAAACCTTAGATCACATCTTATATAATATAGTAAGGTTTCTCAAAATTTAAGCTATGAGAGGTTGCCATGTGTTATCTATTTTTTTGATCTTTGTCTTTTTAATTTATTTATTAAAAAAAATTTAAGTATCTTTGAATAACTTTAGCAATTAATTCTAACAATTTAATTGCTCATTCTTATGTAAATTAATTATAACAAGTCATAATTAAGTGCTTTGTGTATATTTATCTAATTTTTATGTAAATTAAAATATAATTTTTATGTAAATTTATGCATAGAAAACATATATTTTATTTGAAACAATATCCAATATTATATAGATAACTGTGATTAAAGAAAAGTCGCAAACGAAAAGTTTTAATAAAAAAAAGCATAACATAAAAATAAAAAGATGATGTGAGAAACTTAAAGAGTGATTTTTGGATTTTTAGGCATGTTAAATCCAACAAATCTTATTGGAGAAATATAGAATTTAAACGTTTTTTAAATGCTTTCATAGTTTTTAAAGCCAATTTACCAATTTAACAATTACCCTCTAATGCAATTTAAACGTTTTTTAAATGTTTTTATAGCTTTTAAAACTAATTTACAAATTTAATAATTACCCTCTAATGCAATTGAAATCATTTTTGTCGGACAAAGTAACGTTTCTAACCAAAAATTTCAAAATAAAACTTTACTCCACCGTAAATTATAAATCCAGAAAAACAAAATCACTTCACCAATGAATTGATGTGAAAAATAAAAATCATAGCAAAACGATAAATACAGTGAGACAAAAATACAATCAAACATCAATTATCTCTTCTTATGATTCAAAATTCTAATGAAGTAAATAAAAAATGCATTCCAACACCTATGTTGAGAAGATGTAGAGAAGCAAAACTACTACAACTTATCTGACAATAAATTTTTACAAACGTATTCATTTTTTAGGAAACCATAGTAAATATTGATTCAAACATACAAATTAAATTATTAATATTAATTTTTTACTATATTAACTTTTAAACTCCACGCAAACAATCTCCAGTTATAAAATATTTTGTAATTTTGGCAATATTTGGTTTACTAGTATAGTTTCTCAACGTTTTATTTGTTGATTGGTTTTCAAAGTCAAAGTAAAAATTTGCGGCCTGTCAAGATCACTTATGTGCCTTTATTGGTGCATTGATCTCTCTGTCTCACCTCCAAAGTTCTCATCACCTCACAAATGCTTTTGCTCGAGTTACTATTAGTAACGTGGATAAAACTCGTGTCTGGTCCTATTTTGTCTTCATTTCGGTTTTGAATTTCTATCCTTTAGAGGAATCCTCTAGAGGAATGTTATTTTTTCTTCTTCTTTTAATAACTTGTATAATTTTGGTTTAAACTCGGATAACTAAAATACTACCAAACAAAAACCAGGAAATTATATGTCTTAATTTCTTTGAAGTTTATCGGCGATTTCAAGACTTCCAAATTCGATCGAGTTCTCGTCAAATTTCAGGCTTCATCCATTGTATTTTTCTCTATTCCTTAGCCAAAGAAGTCCTCTCCCTTTGCTGTTGTTCAATGTTTCTGTTTATGTTTTATTTGTAGTGTTCCTACATTCTTTTCAATTCAATACAACTTTCTAACAAAGAAATAAAAAAATGAGGTGTTTGTAAATATGAGTTTGGACTACTCTATTTACACGATATGAATGAAGATTTTTTAAATGTCAAAATTTTAATTATAAAATAATTGAACTGATATTTATTTATATTTAAAGATACCTTGTTTTCATCAACATATGGCTTAACTTTATACTCCCTCCGTTTCAAAATAATTGTCATTCTAGAGTTTTTCACACAAATTAAGAAAACATATTCAAAATCTGTTTTACCCCTAATTAATATAATGTTTTATTTGATATGAGTAATTAATAAGCTTAAATATAGGAATAAAAATGGAAAAATTAATCATAAATGTGCATTGAAATTGTAAAATGACAAGTAATATGAAACAAAAAATTAAGTTTAGAATGACAACTATTTTGAAACGCAGGGAGTAGATCCTAAGCTCAACAATTACAAGGTTCGATTAAAAACAAATGCCAAATAAAAATAATACACTATCACTAGAATTACTTGACTCTGAATCCACATGAGACACAAAAATCCCGAACGTGTAAAATACATTTGGAACCCATAGTGTATTATTGATAAATTAGACCTTGTACTTTTAAAGAACCTCAACGATTCTAGCTCCGATCAATGTCTATTTGTACAGATGACGAAATTAGACTCCAAGTACACTGTACGGTCAATATCGCTATTGGGTCGGGCCTTATCGATCCAAAATATGTTTAAGAAAGTAAGAAAATAGTTACATGGAACTTTAATTAAATTTAATAATTGCTTTGTCAAAATACATTTCATCATCCGATTCATTTTATCATTTAAAATGCAAAATCATATCATTGCTTTGTATACTAACAATCACACAAAACAGAGAAAGCTAAGCCATTTCAACATAAAGAGCTCTAACAAATAGACAAAACAAGACTTAAGAATCGTTTGATTTTCAGCTTTCAATGAAATCATAGTTTAACAAGAGATGTTATTTGTTCATCCTTGGAATCGTTTTAATGGACTTATGAGAAACAGTCCCAATGTATGAACTCAGCAAAAGAATTTAGCATATGAAACCAAATGGTCATTATCATTCTTCTAAACTGAAGGGAAAGTACCATAAGCCCTAATGATCAGTGAGATTCATAATAAGACCAACGAAGATGAAACCGATTTTCGCTGAATCAGATAGTTCCGGATAGGGGAAGATGAACACAACTGATACTATGCAGAGAACCCTAACAAAGATAGACTAATGGAATGAACATTCAATCTTTTGAAATCGACTCAAAGAGCTTAAACTTTTCATCTATATATACCATAGAAAATGCAATACCATATTCATCTACATCAACTAATCAAGAAACAGGGACTTACGAGCAAGCATAGAACATCAATGCAGTTTCAGATTCAAGACATACACATCAAAACATAAGGGCAATTCAGCTCAAATCCTCAACAAAACAAGACCTTAAATTACGATTGATAAACCATTGGAGAGGGTTCTTGAACATAGGAAGGAATAAAGAGCAATGATAATCCAAAACTGAGTCATACTAAGTGAAGAAACATAGCAGCTAAAAGATCAAAAGACAACATCATTTCAAATTCCCATTTCTTAGTTCAGAGGAATATCGATCTCACCGTCTTGAATCTCCTGCTGAAGATCCTTTGGGTCTTTTCCATCAACAGTGCATCCAACAGAGACGCAAGTCCCCAGAATCTCCCTCACAGTTCCGCTAAGCTCTTTGGCGATAGATCTAGGCCTCATAATCCTAGCAATCTCAATAACGTCATCGAAAGAGATGTTACCATTATGCTTAATGTTCTTAACCTTTTTGCGGTCTCTCTCTGGCTCCTTCAACGCCTTGATGACGAGAGCTGCAGCAGATGGAACCACCGTGACTTTCGCCTGACGATTCTGCACCGTTAACTTCACGGTGACACGAAGCCCTTTCCACTCTTTGGCGGTTTCCTTGGCGATGTCTTCTCCGATCTTCTTTGGAGCGAGACCGAGAGGACCGATCTTCGGAGCTAGAGAACTGGCGGCTCCGACTTCTCCTCCCGTTACACGGACGTAGACATCGACAATCTGGCTCGGGTCCAACTTCGGCGGCATGGCTCAAATTTTTTTGGGGAGTTTTCGCTATGGGAGGCGGTGACAAAATGAGAATTTAGGGTTTTTGAAGAAGATGAGAAATGTAGTCGAAACTAGGGCTTATATGTTCCAATGGGAATTACGGATTTATCCTTTTCACGAAACGGCCCAAATCCAATAATATATGGGCTTTGAAGTTTTACTAAACCAGAAAATTAATGCACTTTTTGGAATCAGATGGGTTTGGCCCAAATTTGGTGAATGTATTTTAAGTCTCGGTAAAATATTCCACACGAGTTTTTTCTGTGGGGTTTTATGATTTTCTTGGAAATATCCTTTGGATTCGATTTCTTTAAAATTTGTGGAACAATAATCATGTTTGTATATATGATGTTGCCATAAAAATATATTCATTTTTTTCCCCAATTTTGTTTGTCTACATAAGAACTACTAGTACCGGCCTAGCATTTGGAATTTGTTTTCGTTCCTGTTTGATACTATAATTTTGCTTTAAAATGATGAAAAATGTATCTTGACAATACTAATAGTCTAATATTTCTCGGAAAATCACAATTTAGTTTTAGTCATTTTTCAATGTTATCATTTGAATCCTTAATAATAAATAAATTATTAATAAACGCACACCATACGGTGCCTTACTTTTCGAATAAAAGAAATATTTGTATCAAAATTCGATATTTCGAAAACAATAAGGGCTATTTGGCAATAATACCTCCTTGTTAGTTTTTTGCTTTAAAAGTAAAGCAGCTTAACCCAAAATCACAAAGCCTAATTCTGTCACTTCAGTCGCTACTCGATAATGAAATTGAAACGCCAGAGAAATCTCTGATTTTCGGTGCGAGAAAACTCAACTTCCGTTGTCGAAAGAAGAAATCAGAGCCCAGGCTTTCTAGGGTTTACGGGTCTCCGCATTATCGTTGCTCTGGTGCGTGTCTCTTGGTCTAATTCACCTCTCAGATCTGCCCATTTTCTTCAATTTCGTAAGAATCATAGATTATGTTGTTCTTAGATTTGAACAAGTTGCTCGTTTTTTTTTGCAGTTTGATTGAAATGTCGAGAAGAAAACCCACCGTCGTCTTGCCGCAACCCGCCACATTATCGGTGCTTCGTCGATCAGCGAGGCTTGTCTCTCTGCAAAATCGAGATGGTCAAGGAAAAACCGATAAAGATCTTGTCTTTTGCTCGGAACCACCGAGGAAAATCCGTCGGGAACTCGGACCACAAGTATTATCAAAGAGATTAGTATTCGAAGAAAGTTCGAAGAAATCGCCGGAAGTGAACAGTTTGATTGATGGGTTTCCTTCCCTGAGGCGGTCTCTTAGGGTTTCAATTAAGGGATTTTCCGGTTCCAGAGAGGACAAGTCTTCACCATGTAGCTCTACGAAGCCTGCATCTACCTCATCGTCTCGCTTGAAATCGACCAATGTTTCGTCTTCTTGTACTCTGAGACGGTCTCCTAGGTTTTCAAGTGGAGGAGGATCTGTGGATTGTCAATGTTGTTCTGATGGGAGAAAATCAGGTAACAGTGTTTTGAGTAGATGTAGTAAGAACTCAATTTCATCTGAGAGAGGAAAAGGTGGAGGAGATAGTGTCAAATCTAGGGATAGAAGTAGAAGTAGAAGTAGAAGTAGAAGTCGTCCTCGTCCAAAGACTAAGCTCATGTTTAGAGGTTGTGATGACGATGAAGAAAAAGAAGTTAGTGTACGTCTTAGTGAGTGGAAAAGGATGAGAATTGCAAAGCCAAGCAAGGAAGAAAATGTTGTGCCAAGAGCTGATAAAGGGAAGAGAATAGGAAAGGAAGAGGAAGAAAAAAGATTGAAAACAAAGAACAAGCTTGATAAGGATCTGAAAACAAAGAAAGGGACAAATGAACAGGAACCAGCTTCTTGTACGCTGAGACGGTCTCCTAGGTTTTCGAGTGGAGGAGGATCTGTGGATGCTTCTTCCAAAGGGAGAAAATCAAGCAACAGTGTTTTGAATAGATGTAGTAAGAAATCAGTTTCTTCTGAGAGAGGAAAAGATGGAGGAGATGGTGTCAAATCTAGGGTCAGAAGTAGAAGTCGTCTTCGTCCAAAGACTAAGAAGATGTATAAAGAGTGTGATGATGAAGAAAAGGAAGAAGTTATTGCCTGCCTTAGTGAGAAGGAAAAAATGAGAATTGCAAATGAAAACGAGGAAGAAAACGCTGTGCCAAAACCTGAAGAAGGCAAGAGAGTAGGAAAGGAAGAAGAAGGATTGAAGACAAAGAACAAGCTTCCTGAAGGATGGACAGAGGAGTTGGAATTAGCTTTGCAGGGAGCTTATTTGACAGTGAAGCCGAGCCCTAATTTCTGGAAAAAGGTTTCTAAGATGGTGCCCGGGAAATCTGCGCAGGAATGTTTTGATAGAGTGAACTCAGATCTTATCACTCCTCGTCAACCTCAGCCTAGATCAAGAGCCACAAAAACAAACTTATCGACAATTCCGCAGTTAAGGCTCTCTGCAAGCAAACTACTGAAACCCAATTCACCAAAGACTAAGATATGGCATCGCAGAAACAATCTCTCGAAGAAAACAATCAGGCATTTACTCGAGAAGCAAAATCAGATGGATCAAGGTCTTGGGTTTGATCTCTTCTCAGTTTTTGAGCCTGGCACCACAAGCAACCTCCTCTCAACTCCAGTGGAGAAAGGGCAACGTCTTCCGAAAATCCTTGAAAGTCCATTGCTGTGTTCAAGATTCGCAAGTAAAGATAAAACAACTCTGGTTAGCCCTCCAGTACTTAAGCAGGTAAAAAACAAGGTATTGCATGAGAAGTACATTGATCATCTGCATATCAGGGAAGCTAAAAGAAAAGCTGAGGCGACTCGAGTGGCCCGGAAAGAGAACATAAAACCTGTTGATGATAATCAGAAGAAGGATTCAGTGAAAGCAGTTAAAGATGCCCTTTTCTTTGATGTACAAGATGCAATCCAGAAGCTTAAGGGTATAGAAGCTGAGAACACATCTAGTTCTTCAGACTTTGACTGTGATCGTGGTGCAACCGACGAAGAAGATGAATCCATCTAGTCTCTAACCAGACAGATTTGATTTTACTAGAGCATAGAGATTAGAGCAAGTCATTACTGTGAATCTTAGTTTCTTAACCATGAGAGACTGAAAACAACTTTTAGTCAAATGTTGTATAAACAACAAGAATTGTGATTCTCTTTTTAACATGAATATCAAATTATGGCTCTATGTTTTTTGCATATAAAGTTTTACATAAACTTAAAGAGATATAACGAGGAGCCAAAAGTGTTGAACCTTCCTTGGTTAAGTTGCAGAAGAAAGCGATTCATAGAAACAAAAAACATTTGAGAGTTGAAAAAACAAAGTAGTAATTTACACAAGAATTTCCTCCCTCAGTGGAAATGTTTAGTTTAGCCTCCTAATCAAAAGTTTCTCAGATCTTCAAAAACTGTTTCCTTCCTTAAGTAAGATCTATCTTGAAATCTCCTGACATTCAATAATTATAGTTATATGTTTATATAAATCCTGATCAATAGTATCAGTCTTCAGATGAGTAACCAATCCGCTCGATCTCCCAACAAAGCTTAGTCGCAACACTCTCATGGCAAGGCGAATATTCCTGCAAACACACAACAACAACACAGTTTATATAATTTATCAAATTTGAAAAAAACTTCAGAAACCAGTTTCTTCTTGATCCATCAAACTGCCAATTGGTCAAATTACCTCAAGCTTCTTAACCAGCTCCTTAGCAGTAGGTGCGGAAATTATGATCTGGCGCGCGTTCGGACTAATAAATCCTTCTTCAACAGCTTTATCAATGAAAGAGAGCAAAGAGTTGTAGTATCCATCAACATTGAGCAAACCCACCTGCAGCAAAACAATATGATAAATTAGTTTATAATGATTTTGGTTTTCAAATTTATCAACCAAAGTTTGAATCTTTTTGAGGATCACAAATATGGGTCGTTACCGGTTTGTCATGTATACCAAGTTGAGCCCATGTTATGACCTCTAAAAGTTCTTCAAGTGTTCCATATCCACCTGCATTTTCATAACAGAAAGAGATTATGATCTGTATATTTATTATTATTAAATTATATGGTCAATTCACCAAATTATGGTTCATCTGCACAAAACTGTCCTCTGCACAAGAGGCTTATCCTCTGACTCTATTTACATATGGACATGATTACAAAAACAGGGTCTTATTGAAGAACAGGACCTTCTTAGATGGGAAAAACATGCTTTTTTTCTGAAACTGTTTCAGGTTTTTGTCTTTTTACTTGAAACAGGTAATACAAATTAAAACTTTGGTCACAGTAAAACTACAAACAAGCTATATAGAGAGTAGGGAGAGAGTAGCTCCCAAGTAAAAAGGCAAATAACAAAGAAACAGAGCAAAGAGAAGAGATTGGTCTAATTTTCAGTGCAAGATGTAGATGTGTCGTGGCATATTTATTTATTATTTTTTTAAATAAGTTCCATACAGAAACCAAAAAATCATAACAAAACAAACCAATATACTTTTAAATTCTTAAACTTGAGAAAATAGCTTTCACACTACAGCTTGAGTTTGACCAAGAAAAACATGTTTTAAGTTTTAACCAATTTTTTCTTCTTCCCTCTTCTTTGGCAAAACCAGTCAAAGAGTTAAACCCTTTTTTAATCATCATAACTAATTTTCTTTAATACTTTGGTTTCCCACAATTTTTTTGAAAAAGCCTAAAAAGATGCTCATTAGATGCTTAAACAAGGTTGTCACTAGACTTTGACGAGTTGTATCTTACATAATCATTACTTGTTTAGAAATTGAACTTGTAAGAGAGATTAAAACACACACACAGACAAAACAACAATTAAAAAACTGATGGGACTATGAACAATTTCAAGATTTAAGAAAGAATTAAAAGTAAAGTAATACTAACCTGGTAAAGCAATAAAAGCATCAGAGTGTCTAGACATCTCTGCTTTTCTTTGATGCATATCTGCAACTGCTCGTACCTCTCCTACTGTTTCACCGGTCAACTACCAAAAAAGGGCATCCAAAATTAACTAAATAATCTTGAAACTTTAAATAAAATTAAAAAAGAAGAAACAAAAAACAAAAAAGCAGCTTTAGACTGTTCTATGACCAGAAGCAATGATGTCAATGTAAGCAAATTGGCTTATTTTAAATTCATTGCAGGACTTTAAGTTAAGAGAAGCTCTTGCTCTTATTTTTTTTTCTCAGAGGAAACTTTCTTTTGTGTGTTTAACATGAAAAGGGTTTGATTTAGGGATTTGGAAAACACAATTAACATAAGAGGAATCAATAAGCAAATTTAAAAGTTTCAAACTTTTTGTTTTCTTTGAGGCCATAGCAAGAATAATACCTCTCTAGGCATGAGTGTCTTGGGGATAACTCTGTGGTAAAATGACAACAAATATGAGAGAAAAAGAGACTTATTAGGATGTTATAATCTTATTTGTATCCTCAATTATCTGAATAAGTGATTAGAAGAAAGAGTTACCCAATAACATGACGACCACCATCATGAACAGCTTGTGAAACCAAACCCATCAAACCTATGCTTCCACCTCCATAGACTAGATCAATGTTCCTTGAAACCTGCAAAAAGCAAACAAAACAGAGGAAGTTAAAACAATTTTTTTTTATTACAGATAAATTTGAGAAAAATGAGCTAAGAAGAGGTAATCAAAAGCAAATATACTCTTTTAGTATTATCAAATCTGGAGACAAACATTCCCATGCGGATATATCTGTGGGCTCCAAATCATAAAACGATGAATATGATAAAAAGGAACTAAAAGTGAAAAACTTAAATCTAATATTTTGAGTTATCAAAGAAGCATATTCACATATCAGCACCACTTTTTAAGGGTTTTTAAAAACAGAGGAAATGCTCTGCATTTGCAAGAAAAAAAAAGCACACACAAACATATTCACAAACATCTGGTGAACATAAACTGTAAGAACTCAAATAACAGAGTATCTAAAAGCTTTAAACGAGTACAGAGGTTTGTGTAATACCAATTCGTTGCCTAGTTCCACAGCAGCATCTTGGTAACTACTTTTCTTGCCTTGACTACTTCCACAGAACACACAGATTCTTCCAAACTTAGACTTTTGCATTGTTTCAGTCATGACCTCCATTGATTACGACGATGAGCTCAATCTAAAGAAAAAATCTAAAACTTTTTTGCACACCAAATGAAAACAAAAGACAAGTAGCTTCGAGTTTGTTAACTAAATGGTCTCACTACTTATAAAACGACGATAGGTACAAATCGTACAAGTGTCAAAGAAGAAGCATTAGTTTATAACCAAAAAACCCAAAAGGAAAGGTCGAAGCTTTTTAAGATTTCTTGAGGTGTTTCTTTGCCAACTAATGCTTTCGGGTTTGGGATTGTTAATACATTTATAGATACAGAGTGCGTTTTCTCGTCATTTTTTTTTGGATCTAACGTCATTTGTTTATTTATTTATTTAAAATGTTTGGAAAATTTCAATTTTTGTGTTTTGGGATTTTCACACGTGAGAGATTGAAGAACGCGCGTCGAAACCACCCGCACCATACAGTTTCATGTTGGCACGCGTGGACCACTTCTTTGTGTTTTTTTTTGTTTGGTCCCTTCTAATTTCTTTTTTTTTTTCATTTTCCGAATTAGCTCCATATTGCCCTTTATATATTGGAAAATACATAAAAATCTTTGTTCTTCTTACTAACTCCAACGACTTTGGAACCGAAATAAATAAAAATTGAAATGGTATGGATGTTTATTTTTATTGAAAGTTTTGAAGAAATATTAGAATTAAATTGATCGAGATATGTTGGAAGAAAACCTACAAACTCAATGTAAATTATGAAGGCAAAACATATGAAAGGGATATATATACGTATTTTTTATCAGTGTGTATATAAGATAGAAATCACATACTGGAAAAGGAAATATTCGTTTCATTCTTATTATATATTTTTCGTAATGATTTTTAAAATTTGTCGTGCGAAAATAATGGGAAGTGACAAAGAAAACATCTTTAGAATAAAGAAGCTGATTTAGATATAAAGCCACCTCACTTTTTGATTCCCTTTTTCAAGAACAAAACAAAAATTTCATTTTGGACAATGAAAATTCAAAAAAAAAAAAAAATTCATTTGTCAACATATATCTGGACATGTAAGATGGGTCCAAACATAATTTACTTTAACCCTCGAAAACTTAAATGTAAGTGTGATCAAATAAGTGATGAGTAAAGTAAGAGATAACACATAAATATAATATGTATAATTAGAGATGATGATGTCTAAGTTATGGAGCAATGTGCCATTGATGATTGAAATAAGAAACACGAAGTGAGTTATGGTTTTTATTATCAATGTTGTCTCGTTTACCCTCCCTATATTGTAGACAAGCTAATCTCCTTCTTCTATCTTGTTCTTTGCTTACCAAACAATTTATTTCTTATATTTCAACCCAAAAAAAAAATCTTATAAATATCCCATTTCCTCACTTTTTTTCTTCTTATAATGTTTTTGTGGATATTAAAAGCTCTCAGCTTTTACCCATATCCCTGTGGATTTGGATAATGGATATCTAACTCATGGCCGATTATATATATATATATATATATATATATACATTGATTTTATATAAATTTTATCCACAATAGCTATTCAAAGAGAAAGAAAAAAACATGGTTTTTTTTTTTGTCACAAAACATGGGTTTAATAATCCATTACAATGATAGATTATAAGGCCATCCCCAGTGCTCAGATACTCATAATTGAGTCTCTTATTTAATAATTTTAAAATAATTTAGTTATTTGTTTATTTTTTAAATTATAAAAACCACTCTCAACCAATTAAACAAAGACAAATTGCAAATGAGTTTTTTTCAAAACATAGAACGTTTCTTCTTGAAAATACTCTTACATTTCTCTCTCTTCCTTTTGTCTATGTTTATTAATTGTGTTATCTTAGAAATTCATTAAGAGCTTGCCAACGGAGATGCCCCAAAGACCCAATGTTAAAAAAATGAGATAATTTATTTTGGGTTACAAACTTACCATATATATAGTCGATGTTGGGTAGAGAATAGAGATTATGTCCGTGGAGCTTGGTTTTAACATGGTGCGTAAGAAATTGATCGTGTTTGGCTTCGAAGCAATGAATTGCATATAGCAAGTAGTTAGTAAGAATGTGTCAAATAGAGTATAAGCAAGTTTGTTGAAATGATGAGACTAAAAACATAAATCCATTTTGGCATTGTTTTCCAAGCATCACGTGCAAACATGCACATAAATGATAGATGGTCTCGTTTATATAATTTCCACAACATTTACCTCTTGTCCATTAAGAATTCCTATCTGTTACAACGCCATTATAGTATCTCCAATGTATCATTCTATTTTTCACTTCAAAATAGAATAATTCCAAAATGGAATTAGATTTTAATTACTCCAATATATTACTTCATTTCTTATTTCAATAATAATATTTTAAATATATTTTTCTTATGCTATTTATTATTAATTACTTATAATACACTTTATTTATAAAACTTATAAATTAATCCTATTATTTTTTGTTTTATAAATTAGAGTTGCAAAATTATGTTTTATTATATCAATTTACACATATATGCATATTAACTTTAAAATATGCACTTTTAAGAATTAAATTCATAATAACATATATTACTTAAACATACATACACATTTTTAACCAAAAAAATCTTACTCATACATTACAACTTAATACATTATAATATAATATTATTATTTTGTTGCGATTTCTTGTGATTTGATAAACTTGTAATTCTTCAATTAAAAAAAATATCAAACAATCTGAAAATCATCACACAAAAATATGTTTATCTCATAAAATTAAATGATTTAAATTTGAAGGACCATTTTATAAATAAAAAAGTTCAACTCCAAAATAGAGTGGAAGATGAGATTACTCGATATTTGGAGAAAAAATAGGTTTACTCCATTTTGGAGTTGAAAATGGAGTGGGGTTAGAGATGATTTTATTTCAAAATAGTGTATATAGTGGGATTTGGAGTAGGGTTGGAGATCCCTTAACAGAGATTTTCTATAGAAATTGGTTGCCATTTATGATTTATATACGCATAGTAGTTAATGCAATTTCATGTATTTATTGTTAATAAGTAACTCTCTTCTTGTGACAAAAAAAAAGTAACTCTCTTCTTTTTGGCAACATGTAACCACCCTTTTTTTATCTTATCAAATTATCTCTAATATCGCTTTTATAAAAGGGTGTACATAATTAGGAGAGTAACATGTGTAATTAAATTTAGGTGAATAACAAATAGAAAAAATAGTTGGACAAAAGTACCCTCATTTAATTTGGTAAGAAATGACAAAAAAAAAACAATTTATTAAAGAAAGTTCCAGCAAAAAAACTCCTCATAATATCTTGCTATTACATCCTTATTTTTTTATATAGTAGTCGATAAATTTTGAAATCAAAGAAAGAATTGTATAGTTAACTATCTTTCTACTTTATACGTTGTTTGTAGTTAACTATTCAATTAATAATATAGTGAATTATATAATCTTTACAATAATTAATTCAATTGTAATAATATAGTTAACTATATAATCTTTATAATCATATATCTTTTAGTGTATTTTTATCAAGTTAGTTAACTACATTTATAATTAAACATAGTTGAGTAGATTCAAAAATAGTTAACTATTTTCAAAGCATAATAATTTACACTACTGATTTCAATAGCTAACTACATGAAAATATTGTTGCAATAGTTATTTATTTAAACAAACATAGTTAACTATTTAAAAAATAGTTACCTATTATAAAGAAAAACAAATAACATGCATGTTGACTATTATCATAAATATAGTTAACTACTGTAGTAAAAAGTTAACATACATAGTAAGGTATAATGAGAAATATATATATTTTCAACATAGTTCACTATGTTAATTTTTATCGACGGGTCAGTGTGATGAAAAGAAGGATGATGGTGAGGAGTTGAACGGAGAAATACCATGTTAATTCACGATTAAAGATTTTAATTTAGCGTAACGAGTTAAGAAAAAATAAATTAAGAAAAAAAATATGAAAGAAATTGCGAAATTAAATATAAACAAGATCAAATGAGAAGAAGAAGAAGGATATAAGAAAACAAGAAGAAGAACAAGAAGAAGAATTACAAAAAAAAAAAGGAAGAAGAAGTAGCAGGGTGGCGTGAGAGTTTTGGAGGAAGGAAGAAGAAGAAAGGGAGATAATTAAGGAATATTTAAATTAGAGTTTAATTTTATTTATTTTTAAATGTAAAAAGTTGTGCAATTAGATAAGGGTAAAATTAGAAGTTTAGGTGGGTTAAATGTTAGTTACTAAATTATGATTTATATAGTGTTAGATATTTAATTATAAATGTAAAGAATAATATATATATGCTAATTTCCCTTTATAAAAACAGAAAATAATTTTTTCTGTACAAGAAATAAATTGAATTCCAAGATTTGGCAAATACTTCGGACAGGTCAAGATCCTTATCGTTGCCCTCTCTTTGAGATTAATTGTGATATGAACACTCCATAACACATCTATGTGTATAATATTTAGAAGATTTCAACCATATATATACCGAAGGCGAAGATTATAACGTAATATATGGTACATCAGCACATAGATAAAAAAATCCACGTGATATTAGGTTATTAAATTATCTTAATCTATATATAGTATTGAATCATATAGCTGTTCTGTTCCGTATGCTACTAATTAAAATGTTTTCTTCCATGGACAGTGACCCCATACTCTTATATATACAGATATACTTAATTGGACATAGATATATAGTGTATAAGCGTGTGAAGAATGATTAAATTAAAATAGAAGAAATGCAATCCCAAGAACTCAGTGCAAGCTGCCCTATTAGATTTATATGTTATGGGTTTAGAGATCATAAACAAATAATTACTTCTTGAAACCAATGTGTATTTGTATCTGCATGCTTGCATGCGTAGTTAACTCTTTTGTTTTGTTCTCTTATTGCACTCAACATTCGTCTTGGGTTTCTCCCTTTCAAACCTAATTTATACTAGTATTATACAATTAGCGACTATGATGGTAGTCTAAAACGACATAATTAGTTAATTCTCGACGTATTCAACATTATATACATATATACAGTATATCAATAGTTGATAATTGATCGAAAGTAAATTTCATTTGCTTCTGTTTATGACTGTATAACAGAAGTTTTCTTTAGATACAAACTATTTTACTCGGTTAATTTACTTAGTTCACGAGAAGTTAAACCTGAAATAATTCAGTTTTGTTAACATTATAAAAAAATTTATAACATGGCTAAGTTGTTATAAGAGTTAGGGAGCTAGCGATTGGAATATCATATTCAATAATCTATCGCATAAAATAAAATGTAGACCCATTAAAAAAGAGTTCTCTCTTATATAATACTACAAGGTTATACAGTATATATAATTAAGTTAATCAAATATGGATGCATATTAATTAAGGATGTGTGTAGATAAAGTGTGTGTGTAGATAAAGTGCTTCATGGATTACAGATGAAGCACAGGAGAGCAGTAAAAAGGATCATCGCTTTCTAAATCTATCAGACAAAAGTGTTTAACTTTATTTTTACTTTTAATTTTTTTAAAATTTTGATTTACGACTAATTATAGTTTAATTTGATGTTAATGAAAGGGACACACAAAATGACGACCTTATTCACTGCAGAATTGTGCTAAACAAGGTCCCCATTTGCATTTACGGCCGCCCAGAATCTCCCATGAGAAAACAACAAGCTAATTAAGTCATTACGGTATATTAATTTAGATATATATGATTAATTATTCGTACAAATTTTCCAAACAAATAAATTCGATACCTAACCTGAAATATATCCATCAAAGAGTTGAAGAGCATACCTACCTTTCCATGATGAAAATTTCGACTTTTTTGAAACCGAAACTGAAATAGCTTACACAAAATTTATCTCATGATGAAAATACACCACATGATGGATGTTCACGTAACATGTCACATGTTATTCATTGTACTCCACAAAATTTAAGCTGTGTGTAATAATAGTTTGAGAGTTATTGTAATGCTTGTCGACGCAAGAATCATTAATCATAAAATGTCAAGAAAAAGACGAGTATAATCTCCATATATAACATGTAATGAATAACATGTGACATGTTTCGATAATTTTTTTTTGTTTTGACATTGCTTAAGGCAGATCAGTAACATTTTCCTTTTAAAATACTTTTTTGCATCGACAATGAATAACATGTTTGCCTCTCCGTAAAAATAACATGTTAGCCTTGATCACATCTATGGCAGTACTCATCTTTGATAAAATATATCATCTCCATATATAACATACTTGTAATTGATATATGTTTATATATTAGGTTTTTTGGAATTGATATATATATATATATATATGTGTGTGTGTGTGTGTGTGTGACGGCAGAAGGAAAATGAGATTTTTCTTTTTTTCAAAATGGAAGAAAAGGCATAACTTGTAGGCAGGAAGAGTGGTGGAAGTATGATGGAGAAAGAGCAAAGTGACATTTATTATTTATGTGTTGTTTATTTTTGAGACATAATCTTTCATTAATTCACTTCAATGTTCCTTACTCTGCTTTCGGTTATCGCTATGTCCCATTTGTTCTTCAACTTTTCGTTCAAACAACTTTTTTTTTTGTGTGTAACTAGTGATCACGTCGAAGATACTTTCGTCACGTGACATCCGCACGATATGAATTGGCATTAATTTGGAATTCTTGGATTAATCATATTAATTAACTAGGACATAACTGATCCTTCACAGACCGTATCACTCCAATAGTAGTTTGTTTTTGAACTTAGAGGATAATGAAAACTTGAAAAAGAATGACAAATGACACCAAACAAACAAAACAAAACCAAAAAAATGACACCAAACAAAATATTGAAGTTTTGTTTGGGATGCTCGAAGGGTTATGTGGAACAACACTCAGGAACATCATGAGGTACATGACACTATTTATTTGAATAGAAATTAGGAAAACATGATCTACGAAAACAAATATAATAATTACAATATAACAACCTCTTATACTGTACTAAAAATAATGTCGTAGATAAACATTCAATTGTTGCAAAAAATTAAGGCAAATTATAGCTTATAATTTTTGTCGTAAAAGTATTATTATTATTATTATTTTTAGTTAAATCTGCTTATAATTACGGAATCGATATATTCCACAAAATAAAAATTGATCACAAGTTAAAATATTTAACGATATCTTATTATGCAAATTATACACGACAGAAAATAATAACAATTCAAAAAACTTTCTACATTCTACATAAAAGACATGTTGGGCTTTTTCTTCTTCTTTCTTATTCATTTATTTGGGTTTTGATCCAACTCTCTTAAAACCCAATACTGGGAAACTGGAAATTGTTTCGTAGGCGACCAACCAATTATTACAAGCAAGATTGGTCGGCTCTCTGTCTATTTGTTTTCTCTCATGATTATAGGTTACATTCATGTCTAACCTTACGTTATGTCCATTCAACTTTCAACATATTTATCATATGTAAACCATGCAAAGCCATGATTCAGAATGGAAATGCTAAAACATGACTGAGAATCGAGACTTGACTGGCGCAGCGTAAACTTGATAGATTCGAAGCTCATTGATTCCAAAGAATAGCTGATCTCCGAATGAAGTTTGAAACATATACACGTCCAAGCAAAGATGAATTAGAAAGTTCTGAAGTTTTATTCAATAAACGTCTGTCATCTCTTAAAGCACAAACTAAACTTTAAAAAAGAAGCTTGAAAAACAAAACAAATTAAAGTGAAATACAGAAACAATTTGTCTTAAGTAAAGATGCTGGTAATTCAAAAATCTCTTCGTTGGAGACGTATTTCTTGTGAAAACGATAGCAAATGCTAACAAATTCAAGAGTAGATCAGCTCAACTAAAAAAGGTTATACAATCTGTTTAGGACATGCTTTTTGTTTGATGAATTTTTTAACCAAATCAACACTTAAGATATAAACAAAACCTCGTCTTTTAATAATGGGATTTCTCAAAAACTGATGAACAATGAAACTAAAGCGATGCTTAAACATTAAAACTAAGAAAACCCCTAAGTCTCTATATGGATTAGGAAAAGGAAAAGCTCAACTTAAAAATCCAGATTACATAATTAAACTTCAAACCAAAAAGCCCAACATAAGAACTAGTGTTTTCGGCTGCCGCTGCATCAATCACTGCATTTCTTAAGACCATGAAGTGGCACGGTCGCTCAAAATTGACGCCTTGGTGGCCTAGCCTCGGCCTCCGAGACTCTAATTTGCCTTCCATCCAAATCCTTTACAGAAGCAACATAAATGTTTAATTAGAAAGATTGCTCGCAATATAATAAGTACTAATGCCAAGAGAAATGATGATACTTACTGCACCATTCAAAGAATTGATGGCTTTTGTGACCTCTTGAGGAGAACCGAGTGTAACAAACCCAAAACCCTTGGATCGACCAGTGTCCCTGTCGTAAATCACCTTCGCCTCAACAACCTTTCCTTGCTCACTAAACAAGTGCTCAAGAGCCGTGTCATCCACACCCCAAGAAAGGTTGCCCACATACACACGGTCGGATGAGCCTGACCCCGAACCTGACCCAGAACCATAGCTGGAACGTTCAGAACCATAGCCGGAGGAACGTTCAGAACCGTAGCTGGAACGCTCAGACCCATAACCAGAACGTCCGGAACGTTCAGACCCGTAACCAGATCTGCCAGAACGTTCAGAACCATAACCGGAACGTTCAGAACCGTAACCACCACTTCTTGGTCCTCTGGAGAAGGAATCCTCCCTCTTAGGTGGAGGAGGCCCGGCATTAACCCTCAAGGGTCTACCTTCAAATTCCTGCAATACATAACAACAAAAACCATGAAGTCTCCACAAACCAAGTAAAGGCTAAAAATCATTTCATAAAATCCAAGTAATGTTGTTCCACACACACAAAAGAAGAAGCTAAAGAGACAAATACATTACACACAAGCCAAAACAAGAACCGATAAATAAACAACAAGTCCTCAATTAACTTAATATCAACAAGTAAAGAGTTACAGGAAGGAACATGAGTATCTGCTTACATAGCCATTGAACTGCTGAGCTGCTGCTTCAACTTCCGCTGCAGTGGACATTGTCACAAATCCAAAACCCCTGCTCCTACCAGTCACTTTGTCATAGATTACCTACAAAACAAAGCCACCAATTAAATCTCATGTTCTCAGTCATCCAAAACCACACAGCATTCTCTTAAATCAAGCCATTTCATCACAAATCAAGACCAATCACAGTGACACTCAGAACAATCTTATCCTTTTGTTAGGTTCTCATTTCGACGCTACACAAACAGATTTCAGATTCAGATTCAGATTCAAACCCATTTCACAATCCGCTATTTCATCAACAAAAACAATAAACCCACCAATAAAGGAAGAGAATTAGACAACACTGAATCAAAAACCCTAAAATTTCTTACCTCAACCATCTCAACATTTCCGGCGCTCTCAAACAGCTCAGCTAGCTGAGCACTATCAACGTTAAAGGAAAGGTTACCGACGAAGAGCTTGAGGTCAGCAGAGAAAGAGTTACGCTCCGGCGGCGAGTCATCGTCACCGAACATGTCGTCTTCCTCCACCTCAAAATCCGAGGAAACAGCAACATTTCTGACAAACCGCGACGGATACTCGGCGGGGGAGGAGCATTTCACGGAGGAGGAAGCGAAGATAGAGACGAGATGGTCGGAGTGAAGTTTGAAGGAGAGGGAAGGAGGCAAAACGGAGACGGAGGAGGACCTGGAAACGCAGAGAGGAAGGGATTTAGGGTTGAAGGAAGACAAAGAAATGGATGAAGCAGAGGCAGACATGGCTATTAGCTTTTGAGAGAGTTTTTTCTCAAGGCTAAAGCTCTTTCTCTCTCTGGGAGCTTTGGAAGGGATAAGGTTTAAGGGTTTCTTCGAGAGAATTTCAGACCGAAGAGACTGTGAGATAAGGAGACGAGTTTTAGATATTTATTGGCAAAATGAAAAACTTTCACTTTCTTTTTCTTTTATTTTCTTTTCGGCTAAAAAAAATAAAATTATCTCCTTGAATCCCACTTTGGATATATATATATATATATATTTTTTTTAATCGTCTGAATTTGTATTAATTGAAAAAGAACTAAGAAACAATAAAAGTCCAAAACCAAAAGAACATAGAATCAACTCAACCAAACATCGACTCCCAATGACAAGGGAAAATGATGATAAGCTCGAGTTTCGCGCAAAATCAATTCCTAGAGCCAAGATGGACCTCCTCTCGCAATGTATGAATTAAATATTCCATTTCTAGACACACTTGATGTTATCTCTCTTGCAACCAAGTTCGCACGCTGAACCTCAAGTTCAAAAGAACAATTAGAAAATCATGTCTTCAACCAAAATATGTGCTCTGTAAAAGCTCTGTACCGCGGCCATTCATGCGGTTTGGTCAGAGCATCCAGAACAGCCCGAGAATCCGTTGCTATCATCACATCAGCAACCCGCAGATTTTTCAAACTTTGAAGAGTCCAAATTATAACTCGAAACTCTACCGTAGTCCGGTTCCGGGATCGCGTAAAGGCCTCACGGGAATGTAATACTATCGTCCCTGTGTGGTCTCTCGCTATCCAAGCTCCCCCACTATGGAGATTTGCATTCCTCCAATGTACAGAGACATTACATTTAATAATATTCGGAGGAGGTTTTTGCCATCGACCATCATGAACAGTGCCAAGCAGTCTCCCCCGAGTGCGCTGCTTTCTAGCAGTTAGCATCTTCCATAGCGCCATTAACCACTACTGCCAATGCATCTTGCTTATAAGCATATAAAATCGAATTCCGATGCTTCCAAATATTCCAAAAGATCCAAGAAATTGTGATTCATCCCTCAAACCCGACATCCCCGCGGCCGTTCCACCCTGGACTATCCCCACAATGAGGTCTAAGCCCATGACGCGATCCGGAGCTCGAACCTTGCAAGAAAATGTCAACACCGCGGTGAAGGCTTTTCTCGCTCGAGACGATGCGGACTTAGCCACCCGGCCCGATCAAGACCAGCCCGGCCCCGCTCGCTATGACCAAGACCAGCTCGGGCCAGCCCACCAAGACCAAGACCAGCTCGGGCCGGCCCACCAAGGCCACTTGCAACGGACACTTACCTTCTTTGGAATATCGCGCATTGAAGACTAAGGATCCGCCCAAATCAAAGCGCTCCAACGGCTCTATCCCACTAAGGTAAGTTTTGATTATTTTTAATTATTTTGATACTAACCATTTCCTTATTTAAACTTGTTTTGAAATTTCTTTCCTTAAGTAGCGTAGGGCATTTGTTTCGCCGATTGTGTTTTAATTATCTAGATGTCGATCTTTTGTAATAAATGCCAAGACCCCTAGAAGGGCATAGCTGATCGGACCACTAGATAAGTCCCCTAACAGCCTTGTAAATTTTTCACCCTTTGATCAATAAAGCAAAAGCATTCTCTTAAAGAATTTTCTTGAGCGACTTTCGAAATCTGAGATTTCTAAGTTGTTCGCCCGTCAGTATCGAGTTGTTTCCATCCGACTCGTGGTGACCTTCGATCCATCTTCACTTCCGTTTGTCCATCTCTTTGTCCGTAGTGAAAATGCCGTACGGCCAGCACTCGGATCCGTTCATCACTTCGCTTCTATCGTTCATCGCTACCCGACTCGCAACAGGTGCCGTACGGCCGGTTCGAGCCATCCACCCTCCACGTAATCTCCGTTTGTGAGGCTGCATCATCTGGTATCAGAGCTTCAAAGGTCCTAAGTATCAGGTTTTATCTATCCATAACCTTGTTTCACTTCATTTCAAAAAAAAAAAAAGTGTTCTTCATTTTCTCGTTGTTTGATTCGATTTTTTTTCATTTCAAAACAAAAAAAAGTGTTCTTTGATTTCTCATCTGTTTGATTCGCATTTCCATTTCAAAAACACAAAAAGTGTTCTTTCCTTTTCATTTATTTTCGCCTTTAATTTCAAAAAAAACAAAAAAAAAAAGAAAAAAAAAATCTTTCCATTAATTATCCAACGGCTATTTCCTTAATTGATCATTCTCATTAGATCATTCCCATAATAGGTTTCGCATTATTTACTTGCCTTTTAGAACACATTCATACACTTTGTCATCTTTTGCAGGTACCTAATCGAGCCAATGGGAGACACAGCCGTGCCAACCTTGGCCCAACTCATGGCCGCGATCCAAGGTCTTACCAACCGTATGACCCAGCTGGAACAGAACCTAGAGACCGAGAGCACGACCGAAAGTAGTGCCGATCCGGCTCGCGCCAACCCTAACCAGAACGGTCGCAACGGCGACGGTCAAGCCCGTGGTCAAAATGAACCACGCAAAGACCGCGACGGCCCCCACAACGGCCCAAGACGAGGCCCAAACCGAGAAGAAGATGAGCCATGGCACGGTGGGAAGAGTTTGAAGCTGGTTCCACCAACCTTCGCTGGCAAAATCAACCCGGAGGCCTACCTAGATTGGGAAAGGCGTATGGAGTACATCTTCGAGTACTACGACTACTCGGAGACGCGCAAGGTATCTCTAGCCTCCGCGCAGCTCACGGACAACGCCTTAGCTTGGTGGAACAGAGAAGTGTCCGACCGACGGAGACGTAGGCTCCCGATGATCAGTACGTGAGCCTTCCAAAGGCTCAAGGATAGCCTCACTGCAGCACCCGTTCTAGTTTTGCCTAACTTTGACAAAAATTTTGAGGTTGAATGTGATGCTTCAGGTACGGGCATTAGAGCAGTCCTGACGCAAGGAGGAAAGCCGGTTGCTTTCTTCAGTGAGAAACTCAGTGGAGCCACCCACCTACGACAAGGAGCTGTACGCCTTGGTGAGATCGTTGGAGACTTGGCAACACTACCTACTCAGCAAGGAGTTCGTGATCCATACCGATCATGAGACACTCAAGTACCTCCGAGGCTAAACCAACCTAAAGAAGTGACACGCCAGGTGGCTTGAGTTCATGGAGACATTTCCGTACGTGATTAAGTACAAGAAGGGCAAGGAAAACGTAGTAGCTGATGCCCTATCCAGAAGGTATACCCTTATTTCCACCATGGAGGCCAAGATAATGGGGTTCGAGCATCTCAAGGAGCTCTACCCGGATGACCCGAACTTTGGCGAGCTCTACAACCGATGCACCAAGGGCACTCTTGGTCCCTATTACAAGCATGACGGTTTTCTCTTCCGAGACAAGAGACTGTGCATTCCCCAAAGCTCGATGCGAGAACTGATCCTCGGTGAAGCACATGGAGACGGTCTTATGGGACACTTCGGCATGGAAAAGACCCGAAGCATACTCGAGGAACACTTCTTCTGGCCCCATCAAAGGCGAGACGTGGAACGATATTGTTCTAAGTGCACTACATGCCTCAGCGCAAAATCCAGGTCACATCCTCACGGTCTTTACACGCCTTTGCCTATACCTGATATGCCATGGGTCGACCTATCTATGGATTTTGTTGTAGGACTACCAAGAATCCAACACAAGGATTCGGTGTTTGTTGTCGTGGATCGATTCAGCAAGATGGCCCATTTCATCCCGTGCAACAAGACCAATGACGCCACGCAAATAGCTAACCTATTCTTCAAAGAAGTGGTAAGACTACATGGCCTACCCCGGACCATCGTATCTTATCGCGATCCAAAGTTCCTCGGCCATTTCTGGAGAACCTTGTGGAGAAAACTCGGAACCAAGCTCTTTTTCTCCACCACGGCCCACCCTCAAACCGACGGACAGACCGAGGCAACCAACCGGACCTTAGGCACGCTCTTACGAGCCACCGTCGGTAACAATCTGAAAAATTGGCTAGATTGTATTCCCTTAGTCGAATTTGCTTATAACCGTGTAAAGCACTCTACTACTAACTTATCTCCTTTTGAGATTGTGTATGGTTTTAAGCCACAGACTCCTCTCGACTTGGCACCTATACCGCTCCCGCCTAAGGATCAAATCAACCAGGATGGGGTGACCAAGGCCGAGTTACTCAAGAAGCTGTATCAAAAGGCAAAGGAAAACATCGAAAAATGGAACGAACGGACCAAGAAGCACTCGAACCAGAGCCGAAAGGAACTCCATCTCGAGCCCAGAGACTACGTTTGGGTTCACATGCGGGAAGACCGGTTCCCGAAAATGAGGAAGAACAAGTTATCCCCAAGGGGGATCGGGCCATACCAAGTTGTCCGGCGGATCAACGACAACGCCTACGAGTTAGATCTCCGAGGTGAGTTTAACGTATCCCCAACCTTTAATGTCGCTGATTTATCTCCGTGTGAAGCAAATGAAACAGTTCTGAGGACAGAACCTTCTCAAGGGGGAGAGGATGATGCATCCCTCAAACCCGACATCCCCGCGGCCATTCCACCCTGGACTATCCCCACAATGAGGTCTAAGTCCATGACGCGATCCGGAGCTCGAACCTTGCAAGAAAACATCAACGCCGCGGTGAAGGCTTTTTCGCTCGAGACGACGCGGACTTAGCCACCCGGCCCGATCAAGACCAACCCGGCCCCGCTCGCTACGACCAAGACTAGCTCGGGCCAGCCCACCAAGACCAAGACCAGCTCGGCCCAGCCCACCAAGGCCACTTGCAACGGACACTTACCTTCTTTGGAATATCGCGCATTGAAGACTAAGGATCCGCCCAAATCAAAGCGCTCCAACGGCTCTATCCCACTAAGGTAAGTTTTGATTATTTTTAATTATTTTGATACTAACCATTTCCTTATTTGAACTTATTTTGAAATTTCTTTCCTTAAGTAGCGTAGGGCATTTGTTTCGCCGATTGTGTTTTAATTATCTAGATGTCGATCTTTTGTAATAAATGCCAAGACCCCTAGAAGAGCATAGCTGATCGGACCACTATATAAGTCCCCTAACAGCCTTGTAAATTTTTCACCCTTTGATCAATAAAGCAAAAGCATTCTCTTAAAGAATTTTCTTGAGCGACTTTCGAAACCCGAGATTTCTAAGTTGTTCGCCCGTCAGTATCGAGTTGTTTCCATCCGACTCGTGGTGACCTTCGATCCATCTTCACTTCCGTTTGTCCATCTCTTTGTCCGTAGTGAAATCGTTGTACGGCCAGCACTCGGATCCGTTCATCACTTCGCTTCCATCGTTCATCGCTACCCGACTCGCAACAGGTGCCGTACGACCGGTTCGAGCCATCCACCCTCCACGTAATCTCCGTTTGTGAGGCTGCGTCAAATTGTCTCTTTACTCAGAGTAGGTACATCAGGGGAATCCATTCTGTTCAGCAAATACTCCATATTCTCTTCCAAAGAATCACCAAACCCAACACTTGGTAGTTGCACTGCCATAAGGTTCTAGATTTGTTGAGCCATCATGCAGCGGAAAAGGACATGATTTACCTATTCTGTCGTAACATTACAGAGTTTGCAAATTGGATTCACCTTAAGACCCCTTGTATTCAACCTTTCCGCTACCACCAATGCACCAGCAATCGCTCTCCACATAAAGAATCAGATTTTTGGTGGAGCTTGAATTTTCCAAACTCTTTGCTTCAGCTTTGACTAGTATATGAACCGAGTGCTAGCAAGAGCACATAACCGTGTATCAGATGAGTTGAAACGAACCAGTATCCGCTTTTGACTGAGTATGCACCATTATCATTATCTTTTCTCTTAAATCTGTATTTTTTTTGTAAAAATCTCTAGAATTTGGGCTTAAGAAAAATTACAAAAGTAAAATGATTTGGAAATGTAATTAATTGACTTTCTTGTTTGGTTTATTAGTATGGTGATGGTGAAGAAAAATGGGTCAAATCCCAAGTACAAATATATATATATAGATATAGCCGGGGTAATAATTTGTTTTTACAGGTATAAATATTTTCAAATGTATTTGATTTTTTACATATATAAATAAAGTAAAAAATATTTGTCTTAATAATGAACTGAAAACATATTTATAGAAAATGTACTTATTGTTTTCGAAATTTTTACACATTTGAGGATCTAAATACGAGAGTACTCAAATTAATTGAAGTGAATAGTATGTGAGATGAGATCTGGTCTAGTGAGTGAGAAGATAAGAAGACCATAACTATAAGCCAAAGGCAGATGCAACTGGAGACTGTACAACTTGTCCATGACCATAATTATTAAGCAACCCCTCTTGACAAACTATCATTTTTAGGGTTTATGTCATGGGTTAATGTTGTTTACCAAAGTTTTTTTTTTTTTTTTGATAAAGGGCATTCTATTGGAAAAACATGGGGAAGGATTACAACATGGTAAAAACATAAGAACAACTTAGGAATTAACAATTACAAGTACGCTATAAATGATGAAAATGATACTAAAAAGAATATATTACTGAATAATTGTTGAGTTTCAATCAGTGATCCTTAAGAAGATAGTGGGTAGCCAAGCTCGTAAGTACGATGAACGGCAAAAGGAATTGAGCATCCGAGCCAAACACTCTCTCCAAAGCCATCAATCCATCTTTGCCGGGAATCACCGGGATAAGAGAGACTGGTATCAACAGACGCAGAACAATCACATACACAAAACCAAAAGACATCGAAAATAAAGCCGGTTCAAAACACAGCAACGTCGCACACCTCAAGCAGCAGTACACAATCCAAAGTTATTTACCAAAGTTTCATTTGATTTTGGTCATAGAAAAAGCTTGTTGAAACTTGAAAGAGAAATATGTCATCAGGATTAGCAATTTTTTGTTTGTTTTATATTGGAAATCGAGATATAAACCAAGTAAAAAAGAACCTTTCTCTTCCAAAATCCAAAGTGTTAGTGCCGGTTAAGGATTAAAGTTGGTATTGTCCGGTCCTGGTCGGATAATTCCCAAACCCAATTCAAACCCAAAAGTAAAACAGTCCGGTTCGGAATCCTAATAGTATGGGTCCCACCGATTATGGCAAGAAGAGATTGAAAGGCCAAGGAGAAATCAAAAATCGCAGAAGAAGAAGAAGAAATCTGATTTTGTCCGTACCGAAGAACAAATCTGAAAAACAAAAATGGACATTAATGTTCGAATCTCCGTCTTAAAATCCCCAAATCTCTGCCTGATAATCCCCAGATTCTCATCTTCCTCTAGATTCCGTTGCTCCAAGATCGATTCTTCCAAAAACGGAAACGGCAACGGTAAGATTGATTCAAAATTCTCGTAATAAACCTCGAAATGTTAAGGTTATTGGAATCGGATCTGTAATGAATTGATATTTGTATGGTCAGGAGGTGTTGATGATAAATCGTCGAGGGATTGGGACAAAGCTTGGAAGAATTTCAAGAAACAAAGCAAGAAGACATTGTTCTCGCAATTCAATGTCGACAAGTACGTGACTTGGAATCCTCGGAGATCGGAGTTTCCTTTGTCGGAAGAAGTCGATCCTATCAAAAGAACAGAGAGATCTAATCTCATGCTTTGGACAAGTCCAAGGTTTACATTAGTTGGAGCCATAGTCATTGTCTCGTTTCTCCTTCTCTACACCATTCTTGCTCCTGTCAAGTGAAACATTTTTCATTTATAAACTTTTCTCAAGCATTTAGATCAGATTCTGAATGTGTTTGTAATGTTTTTATGTACATTACAATGTAACTAACAAATAATAAGATCCGAGTTTCAACATGCGAAAGTAGATTTTGAATTGTAAAATCATTTACTATGGTTCCTTGCAGATACTTAAACTTGGATTGAAAAAACTTGAAATTTCAGAGACAAAAGTAGTTGTTTATTTTAGAGATAATTGGTTAGGGTTGGACGTGAAGCGGAAAAAAATGCAGTATTTGTGATCCGCTAGCCGAAAATCTAATTTTCCAATTTGCTTTGTTTGTGCGGATTTTCACAAATATCCGTTTAAAAACAAAATTTGTACCATCTCTCTCTACTAGCGAGGGAAGTACTTATAAAGGGGCACACCTTGACTGGTGTTTATGTTTATAGGTCGGCTTAAACTAGTCGTAAAACATAGGGAACCTATGACTATGTGATTTCAGCGATAGTGAAATGACCAGTTATGCATGTTTGTGTCTCCTCACTAAATGTCTTATCGGTTCTAAGTGGTTGAATCGTGGTTTGCCAATCGAATAATCCGAGAAATGTCTATGAAACGCGAGCATTTGAAATCGCTAGTCATTATCTATGATTTGAAAACATTTTTTCTAGTTGCAAGTCATTCTAAAGATGAGTTAAGGGACAGAACATTAGAACATGCACAAAGCTACTCTCAATTCATCCATATTTGAAAATGTAATGAGAGGACTCAATTTTAATAGTGTTTACAATCTGTTTTGGTTAATGAATGGTAAGATTTTTTACTTCAATCGTAAGTTTAATCTTAAAATATACAGTGTCGTGAGAGATCAAAGTTTGATTATGATGAGGACATTGATTAATGAGTTCAATTATAATAAAAAATAAAAATAAAAATAAAAAGAGAGAAATCGGCGAAGAAGAAGGACGTTTATAGCTGAGGGAGAGTCCTGTGTCATGCTGATTCGTTTATTATTCACTTTATTTTCGTCGCCAACTTTACTTTCAACATCTCAACTATGTCATTGCTTCCATCCTCTTTTTCTTCTTATTTTTTTTTTGATTTGATGATTTTTATATGCAATATTTACATTTCTTACTGCATTCGTTGCTAAGCAAAAATATTAAACAAACAAAGAATGTTGATTTATTCTTATTTAGTGATGTGGTGTTTTTGGAATTTTATTGGGGTACTTTTTGATTGTTTTTAAAGTAGTTCTATTCTTGATAAAACAATACGATTGTATTTTAAATTCGTTAGCAATATTCAGTATAGTAGTAACGCCAAACTCCAACAACTTTTTATAATTATTATTGGCTTAAGATAATATGATTTGCATGTCAAGCTCGGAGCAAAAAAGGAGAATATATCGAACTTTTCTTGGATTTTCTCATATTCTTGGACAAAGGTTGAATTTGTAAGTAGAGTAATTAGTTTGGCCTAAGAAAATATAATAGTGTTGTATTTTAGAAGTTATAGTAAACTGTACGGAAGTGATCTTGATAGTTTCCAAGTTCTTCATTTTTTTCTTCTTGTGGTGACATTGGCGGGTTTCATGCTGCATCTGTTGGTCGGAAATGCCCAATATAGGACATAAGTAATACATTTACATATAATAACAACTAATTATGTACATAAGGGAATCTAAATTATGAAGAGCAATCATAACATTATAATTTAACAAGAAAAATGCATCAAGCAAACAAGAAGACATGACCCAGAACCATTTTCGAGAAGACATTATGAATATAAAATTCACATTCAATCCTCCATGATCTTATTACAGCTTTCAACGACGACTTTGAGTGTAATAGCGTTTTTACAGATTGATAATATATAGAGTATAATTAGATTAAAATCTTCTATATAGTTTATTATATTCAATGACCTTGAAAGTAGCAGATACTTTCAAGAACTCAGAACCAAAAGCTGATGTATTCACTTACATCATTAAAATGTGTCAGTTTGAACAATTCATGAATATATATATAAGTCAAACCATTTAGCTTCTCTCTCAATTAGACTTTTGAATCTCTGATTTCAGAGAGCTCAAAACTCATTAAGCCAAAGTCATGGCTCTTAATGTTGGAGCAGACGAGATTGAATCTTTGAGAGTGGAGCTTGCAGAGATGGGAAGAAGCATCAGATCATCGTTCCGGAGACACACTTCGAGTTTCAGAAGCAGTTCTTCAAGATATGAAACTGATCATGATGGTGATGCTAATGATAATGATGCAGAGTATGCTCTGCAATGGGCTGAGATCGAGAGATTACCAACTGTTAAACGAATGAGATCAACTCTCCTCGATGATGGCGATGAGTCCATGACCGAGAAAGGAAAAAGAGTCGTTGATGTCACGAAGCTTGGTGCCATGGAACGTCATCTGATGATTGAGAAACTCATCAGACACATTGAGAATGATAATCTCAAGTTGCTCAAGAAAATCAGAAGAAGAATAGACAGGTAGAAACACTTACCCCTTGTGTGAATTTCGATTCCATTAAATTTGGAACTTTTGAGCTTGACACTGTGTTGTGCAGAGTCGGGATGGAGTTACCGACCATAGAAGTGAGGTACGAGAGTTTAAAAGTGGAGGCCGAGTGTGAGATTGTCGAAGGGAAGGCGCTTCCAACACTGTGGAACACTGCTAAACGCGTTCTCTCTGTGAGTATATACTCAACAATTTCTGTAAAATCACAAAGTTGTTATTGTCTTCAATCTGTGTTTGCTTCCAAAGCCTCTGTGTTGAGTTATATTGTATTTCTTTTCTCCAGCAACTGCTAAAGCTCACTGGTGCAAAAACACGCGAAGCCAAGATCAGCATTCTTAGTGATGTTAATGGCATTATAAAACCAGGAAGGTTAGTAGTTGAAGGAGTTACTGTATCTTCTCACCAGTCATGATCAAAGTATTTAAATGTGGTTATTCTTCTTGTCGTGCAGGTTAACACTGTTGCTTGGTCCTCCTGGATGCGGAAAAACAACTCTGTTAAAAGCATTGTCTGGAAATTTAGAAAACAATCTAAAGGTTCTAATGATGAAACCAGATAAATCATTTAAGCATTTTCTTTGGAAGACTATTTTTGCCGCAGATGTGTCAAGTGTGTACCTTTTCTATTGTCTCCACAGTGTTCAGGTGAAATCTCTTACAATGGACACAGACTGGACGAGTTTGTTCCTCAGAAAACCTCGGCATATATAAGTCAATATGATCTGCACATAGCAGAGATGACAGTGAGGGAGACAGTTGACTTCTCAGCTCGTTGTCAGGGCGTTGGTAGCCGAACAGGTAGATTTTGTAAACCAATCAATGTCTCCCCCGAGTGCATTGAAATGAATGTAGCATTAACATCTTGTTTTTTTCCCTGCGGAAACAGATATTATGATGGAAGTCAGTAAAAGAGAAAAGGAAGCAGGAATTATTCCTGACACAGAAGTGGATGCCTACATGAAAGTACATTCCTATAACACTCTCTTATCCCTGAAATTTATACTGAACCTAACCGACTAGGAACCTTTTGGTTTTTCCTGTAGGCAATATCTGTCGAAGGACTTGAAAGAAGTCTGCAAACAGATTACATCTTGAAGGTATTACAGTCTCTTTGATAGATAGCGTGGCTGAAAATTCTGGCCCTTCTAGTCCGGATTCTAATGTCTTCTGTTGCATTTGCAGATCCTCGGGCTTGACATTTGTGCAGAAACATTGATAGGAGATGTGATGAGACGAGGCATATCAGGGGGACAAAAGAAGCGTCTTACCACAGGTTAGTTTATACCTCAGATCCTGCAAAACTGTCATCTTTTGCTGACATGTTTTTTTTTTAATCTAAAACAGTACTTGAACCTCTGAATGTTTTGCAGCCGAGATGATCGTTGGTCCGACAAAGGCTCTGTTTATGGATGAAATAACAAACGGCTTAGACAGTTCCACGGCTTTTCAAATTGTCAAGTCTCTTCAGCAGCTGGCTCACATAACAAACGCTACTGTGCTAGTTTCGCTCCTTCAACCCGCCCCAGAATCTTTTGACCTCTTTGATGACATTATGCTGATGGCCAAGGGGAAAATCGTGTATCATGGCCCACGCGGTGAGGTCTTGAACTTCTTTGAGGAATGTGGATTCCGATGCCCTGAAAGGAAAGGTGTTGCAGACTTTCTCCAGGAGGTAAAAGCAAAAGTTTTGTTCCCTAAGAACCTTTTTCATGTTTCTATATTATTGAGTTGTTGATCCTATCTTGTTCTGCTTTGAAGGTTATATCTAGGAAGGACCAAGTACAATACTGGTGCCACGAGGATTTACCTTATAGGTTTGTCTCGGTAGAAATGTTGTCGAAGAAATTCAAGGACTTGAGTATCGGGAAAAAGATTGAGGACACTCTGTCTAAGCCATATGATAAATCAAAAAGCCATAAGGATGCTCTTTCCTTCAGCGTGTACTCTCTTCCAAACAGGGAGCTGTTCGTAGCATGCATATCAAGAGAGTTTCTTCTCATGAAGAGAAACTATTTCGTCTATATTTTCAAGACATTTCAGGTACCTTATGAAGCTTCCACTCCATCGATTTCTCTCCTTTTGTCTTCTTTCGATTTTAAAAGTATTCCTGAGCTTTCTAGCTTTATGTGTGCAGCTTGTTATGGCCGCATTCATCACTATGACTGTGTTTATCCGAACACGGATGGGTATTGATATCATTCATGGAAATTCTTACATGAGTGCCCTCTTTTTCGCCCTCATTATACTTCTTGTTGACGGATTCCCAGAGTTGTCTATGACGGCTCAACGTCTAGCCGTGTTTTACAAGCAGAAGCAGTTGTGTTTCTATCCAGCATGGGCTTATGCAATCCCTGCAACTGTGTTGAAGGTCCCTCTCTCATTCTTCGAATCTTTTGTTTGGACCGGCCTCACATACTATGTCATTGGATACACCCCTGAAGCCTCCAGGTGAGCTTTCCCCTCTGTTGCTTGCTTGGTACTCAAAACCCAAGGTTCACATTCAAGTCTGGGAATGTTCCGACAGTAGTAAAAATGTAAATTTTTTAATGCTCCAGGTTTTTCCGGCAGTTCATTCTACTGTTTCTTGTTCACTTCACCTCGATATCCATGTTCCGGAGTCTAGCGGCAATCTTCCAGACAGTAGTTGCTTCAATCACAGCTGGCAGTTTTGCTATACTAATCACATTTGTTTTTGCCGGTTTTGTCATTCCACCAAGTAAGATTTTGCCCCAATCCTCTGCTAAATCTTGCCTCAAAAGTTGTACGATCCAAGCAAGACTAAGGTTATGTGTTTGCTGCAGCTTCTATGCCCACGTGGCTCAAGTGGGGTTTCTGGGTAAATCCTTTGAGTTACGGTGAGATTGGGCTATCGGTAAACGAGTTTCTTTCTCCAAGGTGGAATCAGGTGATTCTCTCTCTAGTCTCTTATCTTTATTTTCTCTCATAATCACACAAGCTTCTTCTTTCCGTGATATGCTCTTCAATGCTAATCAGTTTGTTCTGGTTACACTTGTAGATGCAACCCACTAACCTTACCTTAGGTAGAACCATTCTCGAAACCCGTGGACTGAACTACGACGGTTATATGTATTGGGTATCATTATGTGCCTTGTTGGGTTTCATTGTGCTCTTCAACACCATTTTCACTCTGGCTCTAACTTTCTTGAAATGTAAGTTCCTCATCTACTACATAAATGCATGTTCTTTCAAAACACCACCGCCACATACTAAACATCATTTTACCAATTGACAGCACCCACATCATCTCGAGCCATGATTTCGCTAGACAAACTCTCTGAGCTGCAAGGAACAGAAGATACAACAGACGACTCTTTGGTCAAGAAAAAAGCCACAGATTCTCCTGTAAAGACAGAAGAAGATGTGAATTCAGGTCAAAAGTTTGTTGCCTCTCTTCCCACTTCTCTTAATTAATTCTCCAAAATTTCCTTGCACTAAACACTTTCTCCTAAACCACAGGCAAGATGGTCTTACCTTTCAAGCCTCTCACTGTAACATTTCAAGACTTGAACTATTTCGTTGACACTCCCGTGGTAAAGTTCTTCGCCCCTATCAAGTCAAGAACTACCATTCCATAACTATACACATCCGACTTATGCGAAACTCCATACCCCAAACTACGCATAAACCATATCACAAGACTTTCGCTTATATCTTTTGGTGTTCTAATGATGATCTTCAGGAGATGAGAGACCAAGGATATGCTCAGAAGAAGCTGCAACTTCTCTCAAACATCACAGGAGCTTTCCGTCCCGGAATTCTAACGGCGTTGATGGGAGTGAGTGGTGCCGGAAAAACCACCCTCCTCGACGTTCTAGCCGGAAGAAAAACCAGCGGATACATCGAAGGCGACATCAAAATCAGCGGTTTCCCCAAAATCCAAGAAACGTTCGCTAGAGTCTCAGGCTACTGCGAACAAACAGATATTCACTCACCAAACATCACCGTTGAAGAATCAGTGATTTACTCCGCTTGGCTTCGTCTAGCTCCTGAAATCGATTCCGCAACTAAAACCGTAAGCCTCTTTCCCTTCTTCAATTCCGTACACAAGAGAAACCAAAATCGACACTAAAATCAAATCTATATGCACAGAAATTCGTGAAGCAAGTTCTGGAGACGATCGAATTGGACGAAATCAAAGATGCATTGGTGGGAGTCGCCGGAGTTAGCGGATTATCGACGGAGCAGAGGAAACGACTAACGATTGCGGTGGAATTAGTGGCGAATCCGTCGATAATCTTCATGGATGAGCCAACGACGGGGCTTGACGCAAGAGCAGCCGCCATTGTTATGAGAGCTGTGAAGAACGTCGCTGATACTGGAAGAACAATTGTCTGCACTATTCATCAACCCAGTATCGACATTTTCGAAGCCTTCGACGAGGTAATTACGAATTCACCTCAAAACTTTACAAATATTTCACATTCGACCCCAAAACTCTTTAAATTATTATCTAACCACGTCTGAAATTGACACAAAATTTGAAATTTTGCAGTTGGTTCTTCTTAAAAGAGGTGGTCGAATGATCTACACAGGACCATTGGGTCAACATTCATGTCATATTATTGAGTATTTTGAGGTAAGTTTTGCTTATTGTTTTTCTTTGAATCTATCATTTTTTTTAACCAAAAATATATTAAGAAAATTAGTTTTTGTTGTGTTGGTTTATAATAAACAGAGTGTTCCTGGAATTCCTAAGATAAGAAACAACCATAATCCAGCAACATGGATGCTTGATGTTAGTTCACAATCCGCAGAAGTCGAACTTGGTCTCGATTTCGCTAAAATATACCTCGAATCAGCTCTTTTCAAGTGAGTTTACGTACAAAATATAGCAATCAGTAACCGTTTTGTGTTCTAAAAAAACCGGTCTAAGGAGAAATTTATGTGTGATTGTTGTAGGAGCAACTCAGAGCTTGTGAAACAATTGAGCCAACCAGATTCAGGATCAAGTGATATACAATTTAAAAGAACTTTTGCACAGAGTTGGTATGGACAATTCAAATCTATTCTATGGAAGATGTGTTTGTCTTATTGGAGAAGCCCTTCTTATAATCTAATGCGTATGATTCACACATTAGTCTCTTCTTTGATCTTCGGCGCACTCTTTTGGAAACAAGGCCAAAAAATGTAAGTAGTTACGATGAAATTTCAGCTTGATGATTGCTAAGTTTTATGGATTTCCAACTCAAAGGCAATTGGTAATGAGTATATGCGACCTTACTTCTGTCTCATTTCCCGTATGAGATTCCTAACAAAAATTTCATTTGTGTGTGTTTTTCTCTTTTGGTGCAGAGATACTCAACAGAGTTTGTTCACGGTTCTTGGAGCAATTTACGGCGCTGTGCTCTTCTTAGGGATAAACAATTGTTCATCAGCTCTTCAATACTTCGAAACAGAGCGAAATGTTATGTACCGTGAAAGATTTGCGGGGATGTATTCAGCGACTGCTTATGCCTTGGGACAAGTTGTGGCTGAAATACCTTATCTATTCATACAAGCAGCCGAGTTTGTGATCATAACATATCCAATGATCGGTTTTTATCCTTCGACATATAAAATATTTTGGTCAATCTACTCTATGTTCACCTCTCTTCTCACTTTCAACTACCTCGCGATGTTCCTCATATCCATCACACCAAACTTCATGGTTGCCGCGATTCTACAATCGCTCTTCTATGTTAATTTCAACCTCTTCGCCGGTTTTTTGATCCCTGAGACGGTAAGCTCAATGCTCTATTATCTTTAACAAGTATATAAGAATCTTTACTTAAAGAAAAAAAGGTTGATAATGTGTTGTTTGGTTTTGAAAATCTGCAGCAAGTTCCAAAGTGGTGGATTTGGTTATATTATCTAACTCCAACTTCTTGGACACTGAATGGATTTTTCTCGTCTCAATACGGCGATATTCATGAAGCGATCAATGTCTTTGGAGAATCCACGACGGTTGCAAGATTCTTAGAAGATTATTTCGGATTTCATCATGAACGTTTGGCGGTCACGGCAGTTGTTCAAATCGCTTTTCCGATTTTGTTGGCTTCTATGTTTGCATTCTTTGTGGGGAAACTCAACTTCCAAAGAAGATGATGATAATGATCAAGCCAATTAATCTTCATCTATTTAGAATAAACAAATAATGCTTTTTTGTGTGAAATAAACATAACTTTTTTTGCTTGCTGTATGTATATGATTTCGAAGAAAGAAAACAAATTGTCTTTCAATTAAGTAGTAAATATTTAACGTATGCTTTTAGAGGAAATCTTTGTTTTTTAAAACATGTGCAAGGGAATTACAGTTCTGAACTTTTGATCATGATGCTAAGATAACCAAATCTCAATAAAAAACCGAGAAAATCTTGATATAACCAAAGTGTAGAAAGAGACTCCTACTATTCGGGGCATGCCAAATTGTTTTCAAGTTATCTCCCAAAGTGTTAGAAACTTGGTCTTCAAAAATTGTCTTTCAGAATACTTGAAAGTTTGTTTTCAAACTTATCAATGTATCATCGTCAATTCTTTTTTTTTTTATCAGTTTGTATATGTAAGGAAGATCGTTCTGATCTTTATGCTCTGTAATCATTTTTAGAATTTATATCGTAGTTTCCATTTGACATGTCTTTACATCATCAAACCAAACCGGTCATCGCAAATGTCTTTAAATCAGCAAATCAAACCGGTCAACGCAAGAAGCTCGGTCTGTTCCTAAGTTCCTCCTATACGAAGAGGCCGGTACGCTTCTCTCGAACGCCATAGCCAAAAGCTCGACGAGATCCACCAGACTGAGAACGGTGCGTTGGTGTGCATCTTTTTCCCGTACTAAGCATCTCCTCTCAATCGAAACCCTAATCACATCTCATTCTCTTTCGATCAATCGTTAATACATTGATCGGTTTTTGATCGAGAGCGATTCGATAGAGAATCGCGATGTCAATCCGATTACCTCCAGCTTCTTGGGATTTTCGCGGTTTCGTATTATGTTTCATCTTCTTCAGCTCGTTCCCAGGTAAAAAATTGCTTCGCTTTCGAATCAAATTAATCTGATTTCGTCCTTTTTTTTGTAGTTTTTGTATTTAGCTTCAATTTCGAATGTTTTCGTAGTGAAATTGGGACAAGGGTTTCGTTGTTCGTGTTGTAATAGGTGATATTATTGTTTATGATCTTCACAGGAACCATACTAGCGCAGGAAGTTACACTAGATTCGATTCAGATTTTCACGACTCACGATTGGTTCTCGACTAAGCCCACAGTGTATTTCCAATGTAAAGGAGAGAACAAGACTGTGTTTCCTGATGTGAAGAAAACGAATGTTTCTTATTCTTTCAAAGGCGAAGAATCTTGGCAGGTTTGTCTTCTTTCCAAATGTAAATCAATCTTGAGATAGCTGGTTTATTGCTGATTTTGGTTTGATTATGTTGTTGGACTTTGTAGCTCTAGCAAGAATTTCGATGTTGTTTGGCTAGTTTGATCTTAAACCAGGAATAAAGGAGCTGAATTTCCCCTAGTTCTTAGCTATTTACTGATTTCCTAGGGATTTTGGTAGGGTTATTCAGGAATTTTGGATCTCAGGATTACCTTTTGATTATACCGGATCACTTCGTTTTTGGTGTGGAAAGAAACTGCACTGCTCCCTTCCCTTATAGAGGGCGATTAGATCAAATCATTGTTAAGAGTTTCCTTCTGTGAAATGTAGCGAACCGGCACGCAAATAGGTTTATCTTATGTTGATGGTTATTGTTATCATCACTGTCTTTGAGCGCTATGTTCTGGTTTCGATATTTTCAGCCATTAACTGAACTTAAAGGAACAAAATGCAAGAGATGTGGTATATATGAAAAAGACGCCCTGTCGAGTGATACATTTGATGAGTGGGAGCTTTGTCCTTCTGATTTCACAGCTGACGGTAAATACACACACGCCAAGGAGAAAGAATTCAATGCTACTTTTCTCTGCCATGGATGTTCACAAGTCGGAGATGGTGAGCTACTGCAAGCAGAACATCTTTAGCTTAGGGTCATTCAGTACATGAATAATGTTTCCTTCAACTAGAACCAAACTCTCCCGTGTGTCTCTGTTGGTTCTAGCTTCACAGTTGAATTCTGTTCTCGAGAAGAATGTGATTGATATATCATATGCTTGTTTTTCTCTTTTGCAGGTCCGAATAAAGAATCCGGCGCTGTGAAGAAAGAAGAACAACACGGAATGCGTCCTGCAATTGTGGTACTGATTGTAGTACTTGTGCTAGGTGTAGTTGCAGTGGGACTTGTGGTAGGTTATAAGTATTGGCGAAAGAAGAAGCGGCAACAAGAGCAGGCTCGGTTTCTAAAACTGTTTGAAGATGGTGACGAAAATGAGGACGAGCTTGGCCTTGAAGATACCCTATGAAGCTAAGGCCAATGTGGCCTAGTAACTGAATTACTGTAACTCAATGTCACCTCTGTGTACATACATAGTTTCTTGATCAGTCTCACAAACATTTTGTTTTGGTCTGATATAGAGGAGAAAAAGGAATCACAGTGACCACCATACAAAGTTACAAACATTTGCTTCATCAAAAGAAAATCAATGCCTTTATGTTTCTTTTGTCGTAAATGCTTGGCAATACAATTAAAGAGGCTAAAAGAATTTAAGCTGCCATTTTCATCAACATTTTTTTGACATTTGCGAAAATAAAATATTTTTATTCTTCAAAGAGTCTACAAAGGAGAAGAATCTTATAAATGTCTATACCAAACAAATTAATGAAAGATAACAGAGTTTGAATAACAAACCAAAATGTCATCAAAGAAAGCAATTCAAGCATTTGTCACGCAACGAGAAGGAAAAAATCATGCAGAAAGAAAGGGGAAGGAACAACATTTATTGGTACATAATGCTACATTGAGCTTAACCTGTTGGGGCAAGGAGACATCAAGGTGACTCACTGCCTTTAGGAGAAGAACGGTTAAGCTCGGACTCATCATCAATGGGACTCCTGTCTTGACCATTAAGCCCAATGGGACTTTCTTCACCTCCCACAATGGGACTCGCAGAGTTCCTGCCATTACCATTCTCTTTTGGGCTACCTTCATAGTCTGATCCCTCTTGCTTCTCATGCTTTGGGCTTGCATCTATGACTCTTCGGTCTGGACTCATGCTTTGGTCTTTGCCTTTGGGAGATACGGATCTCCCCATTGCCATAGGACTGCGGGATCTATCCTCCACGCTTCTCTCTCTTCTCACTGGCGAGCGTGATCGACTGATGAAAAGAAAAGTAAAGAGTCAGCCAAAGTGCATCGGCTGAATAGAAAAAAAGACCAATAACTTCATGCAGAAATAGCATTGTCATTAGTTTAGTGCATCTCTCTTATTCAGTACTTATATATATAACCAACGAATCTCAGAACCATTTCTACTTTGCTAAGAACATTGTTGTCTAGTGCATGCTTAAGGCTCAAACTAAACACAATTTCAGACAAACCTCAGAATCATTAAAAGCTTACTACCAACAAAATCAGCATCGTCAGGTTAAGTTTTAGGCCCCTATCTTATATTCTATAACCAAACAACTCTCAGAAGGTAAAATAATTATCTAGTGCATGCTTTAAAGGCTCACACTAACACAAGTTTTCAAAACTCAAAATTTACCACTAACCTGTAGCTACGACCTCGACTGTAACTACGGCTATGGCTTGGGCTTCTTCTGCGGCGAGGGGAGCGCAACTTAACTGGTGACCTAGAGTAGCTTCCACCTCTGAAGTATTACAATCCAAATGGTTTATCAGAAGAAACTTACAGGATAAAAGAAACTGTGCAAAAACAAGGATTTTAAAATACAAGTACCTGGCCTTCTTTGGACTAGGACTGTTTTTGCAATTTCTCTCAATGTGTCCTCTTTCTCCACATCGGTAACATTTGTTTTTCCAGTCTCCTGCTGTGCAGTCTCGAGCCCAATGACCATCAACACCGCAATTAAAACAGCGACCAGAACCAGGGGGTGGACCTCTACTACCATTATCCCGAGAACCACGAGGCACCTATCATAAATTTATGATTTTTTTTTGTAAGACATTAGTATTTTTTCAACCAAAGATCAAATCAAACCAGTGGATGAACCAATAATTTAGAGAAACAAACAACTAACCCCTCTTGAAGCCTCCACACTGATACGACTTCCATCGAAATCTCGTCCATCTAAGTAATGTCTAGCATCATCAGCATCACGAGGATCGCTAAATTCCTGTTCTCAAAATGTGAGTTCAAATAGTATGATGCACAGTATAAATATTGTTTACAAACATAACTAACTTTAAAAAATCCAACCCTCGGATAAAGGTGAAAAGACATTATTATTATTAGTACACTTACAACAAAGGCATAATCGCGCTTCATATCCACGTCTCGTAATCTGTGGAAATTGTTGCCAGAAAAATCAAGGCCATCATTACTTAAGGGTACTTCCAAACACCATTTTTCGAGAATTTGACTCCATTTCCACTAAAAACATGCAAACAAATCTACAAAGAAAATCTCCGATGCACCCTCGAATTTCCACCAATTACACCAAGTCCACCCCACTCATCATTCATCAAACATCTCCCGGTTAGGCAAACACCCCCAGAAACCTTCAACAAGATCATTCAAGTTAAGAAAAAAAAATAACACTAAACCTAAGTCGAGAATCTACCCCACATGGATGAAAGTAGCAAAGGCAAAGAAGTAAATTAGACCCTTTAATTCAAATGTTAACTTTATCAAACGAAATCATTCCAGATTCATACCACAAAATTCAAACAAACATCTCTCCAAATACAAACAAATCAAAATATATCAATCAATGGCAAAACAAAAAAAAGACGATTCATAATTTTACCTTCCGTATCTGCCGAAAAGACGTTCAAGGTCTCTGGTACGAGTTCTTGATGATAAACGACCAACATAGAGACGAGTGTTTGCATAACGATCATCATGACGAGGCATTCTCAAACCGCAAAAATAAAATCTGTAAAGCGCATATAAATCCGTAATCAAATAAACAGAAATAAAATCTATAAGAAGAAGAAAAAAAAATCCACATCGAAGAATCAAGAAACCGATTGGAAAAATCATAATCAAGAGAACGAAGAACAACAAATCAGAACCAAATTAACATAAATTCTTCAATACCTGGAGAAACAGAGTGCGAATCGCAGTAACCCTAATTATAAAATTTCGAAACGAAGCAAGTGAACCGCGGACAAATTACTCTTGAGTAATTGACCCTTATCTCTTTATAAATGCTGAAACCGACGAGATTCAACGGTTGCGATTCGTTGTGGTTTGTTTCAATCAACGGTTTAGCTTTAACACCGCTATAAACATCATCGATGTTACCGATATAGAAAGAAAGGAAAAAAAATGCACATATAATCAAATTATTGGGCCTGATATTAACATTTTCTTAAGCCCATTAAAAGGGTTAGTTTTCCTTTTTTTCGCATTATAAAAGCCAAATCATAACAGGAAAATCAAAGATTTAGGGTTATTTATTTAAGAAGAAGAAGAAGAAGATACAGAGCGTAGAAGACAGAGATGATGTCGTTGAATCTCCTCGAGCAAACTCGCTTGAATCACGAAGAGATTGAGAGATTGGAGAGATTGGTTGTGAAAGATCTAAAGACAGAACCGAAATCGAGCAGAGACAGATTGGTCCAGGGTCATCGTGTTCGTAACGTGATTGAATCAATCATGCTTAACACGAAGAAACTTGTTGAAATCTATGAAGATAAAGACGGATCTATGGAAGACGAGATCTCAAGAACGGTCGATGATCAGACAAATCTGTTTTACGATCGATTGAGAGAGATTCGTGAATATCATAGAAACTATCGTTCTTCTTCTGTTGTTGATGACTTTGAAGCAGACTTTAAAACAGTGATTTCGTTTAGTGGTGAGGAAGGTTATGGTCGGTACTTGGATTTGCATGATTTTTATAACCAATACGTCAACTTTGTGGATCAAAAGGTTGAATATTCTACTTTCCTTTATGTTTTTTCACAACCAGATCGTAAATTAAAGTTTTCTAATCAATACAGGAAGTATATGGATGGTCTGCTGGATTACTTGATCAGCTTTATCAAGCGAACCGAGCCGTTGCAAGATCTTGGGAGGATATTTGCTAAGGTTGAGACCGATTTCGAGGAGCAATATGCACAAGGAAAAACACAGGGTAATGATAATGTCATTGATCTTGATTACTACACTCCAGTAGAGGAACTTATAGATTTGGGACCTGAAAAGTTAAAGGAAGCGTTGGGGTCATTAGGAATGAAAGTTGGTGGTACTGTGAAGCAGCGTGCCGAGAGACTTTTCTTGACAAAGCATACGCCTTTGGAAAAGCTCGATAAGAAGCATTTTGCAAGACATGTGTCTGAAAGCGGTGCTAAAAAGATTGCATTAACAGAGGCCAAAGTGAAGAAACTCTGTATTTTACTTTATGAGACAATCAAAAGGACAAAAGAAAACATCGAAAAGAAACAGTTGACGTACAAACAGATGGAAGAAGAACGCGAGGCAGAGGAGGAAGCTCCTGATGCGGGATTAGAAAGTGATGATGATGAAGAGGACGGTAAGGTATACAATCCGCGGAATTTTCCTATGGGTGTGGATGGGAAACCTATACCGAATTGGCTCTACAATCTTCATGGACTTGGACAAGAGTTCAAATGCGAGATATGTGGGAACAATACCTACAAGGGAAGAAGAGCTTTTGAGAAACATTTCAAAGAACCGCAACACCAACAGGGTATGAGTTGCCTTGGAATCCCGAACACAAAAAGCTTTAACGAAATCACCTCGATCGATGAAGCCAAAGTACTGTGGAAGAGGATACAAGAGAGGCAAGGAGTGAAGAAATGGAGACCGGAACTCGAAGAAGAATACGAAGATCGTGAAGGTAACATTTACAACAAAAAGACTTACTCTGATCTTCTACGTCAAGGTCTCATCTGATTTTGGGTCACATTCAATGGTTTTAGAGGGTTTGCTTTATATGATAATATTCTCTCTGTGTTAGTACCACTTTAGATCAAATTCTACCTTTCTGCCTTGTTTAATCAAAACCATTTTTCATCTTTTGTTAAGTATTGTCTCTTTTTCACATTTTTATTTCCGCATTAATTTTGAGTTGTTGAGAAAACAATTGTAGAATTATTCGTATAACAATAATGCCACTACATTGTCTCTTTTTCATATTTCTTATCTGCCATATTTTTGTGTTCGACAATTCTTGATAAACAACTAATGTACAACGAAACATTGCGATATTTTGAATGATTAGTTTAGCTGTAATTGTAGATCAATTGATGTAGATTTTTGTCTGTAGATTTTAATGTAGTTCTAGACAAAAAGAGTAAAACATAAACAGAAAAAAAGTTGTAACTTTTGTACGGAATCCGCTAAATCCATGGAAATAAACAAGCTCTCTAATCATAAACTAAGTAAGATTTCATTGTTAAATCGGCATACAACCATTTAAGTATACCAAATCTCAATGATAACAACCCATATCTCCCACCCATGTTTCCAACTGCAACCACGTCTTTAATAAAAAAACGATTGTTTAATCTAATTATTACTCACTTTAAACAAAATATATATACACTAATTGACAAACATTGATATACATCAAACAATTTATCTTACCCACCTTTTGGTTTTATCTTTCCAAGTCTCCACATATCTCTATGTGGATCAACTCGGTCGGAGGGCAACTCCGTAAGAGGAGTCCACGCAGAGCTTGTTAGATAACTCTAATTTCAACAAATCTGAAGATAACCTTCGTGTTGAGAATCACACCTAGGGTGTAGAGGAAACTTAAATTGTTTTGTGTCAATTCACCAATTATGGACATTATGGTCACTTCTTTGTCTTTTGATTTGGGAGTGTTACCACTCAATAAGTTCTTGACACATGAACAAAATAGGCTTCTTTTTGTCCTTGAGCCTATTTATACAAACAATATCTATACAATCATACACTAATTAATTTTATGTTAACTAAGTTCATTTGCCAGAAAAAATTTAAACAAAATATATTAGCTCAATTGCTTTTATTTTTTTAAGGGAATGCAGTCGTATGAAACACTCAAATGTCGGTGTTATTTCTGTGCATAGGAATCATGTGGAATATGTAGGTGATAACTATAAATACTATCAAGTAATTCAATGTTCCATGCTTCATATTAGTGTATGTTGTGATTACACAGAGATATTGCGAAATATGTATCACGTATGCAACAACAACTCTGAGGAGGTGATTAAATGTTTCATTTTTTTTGTTTTTGCTAAATGTGATTAAATGTTTCATGCTTCATATATTAGTATATATGTTGATATTCCACTCACCGTGACCAACATGTATACTATTGATATTCGCTACAAAATATTTTTTTTCAATGCAGGTTCATATCATTTTTTTTTTAAGATTTAAGATTTTATTACTTTAGGAGATGGTTAAAAATTTCAGATTTTTTCAATGCAGGTTCATATCATTTATCGGATATTTGGTGGACATAATGATATCGTCCAAATATCTACATCTAGAGAACCATTTAGAGTATTTCACCTTGACTTTAGAGTGATCGACATTTTCTTTATTGATTTGGTGACAACAAAAGTTGTTTTTTTTTCTGAATATATATTTTCCGATGTCACTAAAAGTTGTTCTCTTCACTATAATTCTCCGTTCCCAATATTTATTTTTGATTATATATTTAAACAGAAAATGTCTTTATGGTATAGGATTTATGCTTTCAATCTCCATATTGGAGAGAAACAACCATAAGGTTTTATGAAAAAAATCAAAAGTAGTAGTAATATGGCTACTTTGAGTCTTTGACATGGATACAGTCGCTTATCTCAGAAAGCTGTTCACACGTAGAAAATTCAACGAGCTTTGAGACGTGAAAGAATTACCGGAACGAAATTAGTGAACTAATCAAGACAAGATATTTACAAATAGTTACATTTAAAACAAAGAAAAAAATAATAATAAACAAAAGACAAACTTTTTTTTTTTTTTTTTTTGCTAATTATTACTCTAATTTTTCTTTTTTACTTGAGGTTAAAATAAGGATTTTGTTTTCTTTTGTAAAATCAGCGACGCTTGTTCTTGCTTCCGATCAAGAGTGTGAAGTAGAAGAGAACCCTAAAGAAGAAACCCCAAGCGACAGTGATCCACAAGCAATTCCATTTGCTGATTTCCGTGATTCCTTGTTGCTTCAGAATATCGATTCCCGTCGTCACGCAAGTCTCCGCCGTCACGTTGATCCCCAAAACGCCGCTCATGCTCTTCAACAAGCTGATTTTCACGGCGGCCGGAACTTGACCCAACGGCGTATTGTCGAACATCTGAATCCCACGGACGAAGCATTTCGTCGGATCTTCGAACTCGTTCTGAAGAACTCCTTCGTATGGGTATTTCACTAGCGAGAGGTAATGGAACCAGATCCAGTAAAGAGGGATTCGATCTCGCGAGATGAAGAATCCGGAGAAGAGGAGGAAATAGGCGAGGATCGCTACAACCACCGTGAATCCGATCATTACGTGAGAAACGACGCCGGATAAGAACGTCACGAAGGAGCTTCCGGCCCAAAACGCTGCGAGGATGGTTAAGAAGAAGAATAAGAAGCTCTCTGAACCTCCGGCGAGACCTACCGCCCAGAAAGTTGTTGCGGCGAAGCTAGCTGATAAGATTATTAGAGCAGGGATTGAGATGATCGTGTGAGCAAGGACGTATGATGATCTCCTGTAAGCGTTGTAAGCTGTTTCTCTCATGAATATGTAACGTTCTTGTAGAAATACTGGTATTGCTTCTGCACATGTGTAGAATGTTGTGGACATTGCAAATGCGAAGAACCCTAATCGTTCTTGTATACCTCTTGGTGAATTGTCTAGTTTCCAGAAGATTGTAGCTAGAATGATTCCTGTGACTAGAACAGCTCCTAGTCGGATTCCGAAAAGCTCGGGTTGTCTTCTTGAGTTTAGTATAGATCGTTTGCCGATTACGACCATTTCGGTCCAGAATGGATTTGCAAAGGTTTGAAATGAGGATTTTAGGTTTGCTGCTCCGGAGACAAGTTTCCCTCTCAAGATGCTTGCGTTGATCGCGTCTTTGAGAGATACGTTTGTGTTTCTTCTGCTCTGGCTTGAGGTTTGCTTTGCCCTCCATTGCTTGTGGTATTCGACTAGAGTTTTGGTTCCTTCTGGCGAACCTTCTAGCTCAAGGATAAGATCGAGTGCGAACTCTGTTTTGTTCTCGTTTTCGGGAATTGGGTGACCGAATTCGGAGAAGAACCGAGGGAGATGTGTTGGGGAGCCGCTGTAAACGGTGTTTCCCCTGGAAAGGAAGATTAGCTTATCGACCAAGCCCAAGATTCTGTAACTCGGCTGATGGATCGACATGATAACTATGCTGCCACTTTGTGCGATTCTTTGAAGCACTTTGACAACCATGTAGGCACTTGTAGAGTCGAGACCCGAGGTAGGTTCATCGAGAAAGAGGATAATCGGGTCATGGATTATATCGATTCCAATTGAGACCCGTCTCCTTTCTCCTCCAGATACACCTCTGTGTCCCTCATCACCAATCACGGTTTTCGCTGCGTTCCTCAGGCCTAGCTGGTCAATCAGAGCTTGCACTCGTGCCTTCTTCTTCTTCTTAGATAGCGAGTGTGGAAGCCTGAACTCCGCAGAAAACATCAAAGTTTCTTCCACGGTGAGCATCGGGAAGAGAAGATCGTCCTGCATCACATAAGCCGATATGACTTTATGCAGGCGGGATTCAAGAACTTCCCCGTTTAAAGTAATAGCACCATGGAGGCTCTCTTTTGCAATCCGGTTGGCTAATGCGTCGATCAAAGTTGATTTCCCTGACCCGCTTGCTCCAAGAACGGCCATCATCTCTCCTTCCCGGGCTTCACCAGAGATACCATTCAGCAGCACCTTAGTATTCATCTCCATATCATTACCATCAAAACGCGAATTCCCGCAACAAGAGAACGGCTTAAACTTCTTCTGGATCTTCACGCTGTATGTCAAGTCTTTGAAAGAAAGAACAAACGGAGAAGAAGAACGCACTGAATAAGACGGAACCGAGGACCAGAAATTGGAAGCAACCGCATCATCCAAAGCCCGACTTCGGTCATTCTGCTCATCTTCCATACTCATGAGAAGCTCTGCGAGTGTGACAGACACTCGCGCTGTGTCTCTCTGACATCTCTGGTCATTGTAAAACAGAGGGAGGTCATCGCCGTTGATGACTCGTCTGGCCGGAGATAATCTACCGAACAAACCAGACATGACTGAATTATCTGCCTGGTTATATAACCTTTTGGTCTCTCAAGGTAATGTGTGTAAAGCTCTTTACCCACAAAATAATTTTGATAGAAATGAAAAGACTTTATAGAATGTTTAGATGTAAGATTGAGATAGAAACTTGTCAATTTGTTTGGTCATCTCTAAGTATCTAACTTTGAGGTTATTTGGGTTTTGTAGCTTTTGATATATACGTACATAGCTTTTGTTTATATGTGTGTATGTATATAATTGAAGTTAAGAGTAGGTGAGGAGTTGGGCAAATCTATTCACAGTTTTCCTTCTGTGTATGCATACGTCTCTTTCTTGGGGCTTAAGGTTCTTTGTGAAAAATCATATTTCAAGTATTTTTGCTTCCGAAAGTAAAAGAGTTTTTACTCCATGGAAATTGCGTGTTTATTTGATCTGTATTGAATTTATCCATACTTTATGGAATTGTAATAAGATAATAGGGAGTTAAAAAAAGTTTAGCATTTGTAACGAATATTGTCCTATCAGTAAATATGATAATAACATTTTTCTCCCCCATGGAAAAAAAAAAAAAAATTTCCTTGCACATCTTTATTTATAGGTTCTCTAATTTATTATTGATATATGTCACGAATTTTTTATTTTTTTGGTTTTAGTCACGAGTTATCTATGATATTCTCACAGGCCCGAATGATTTGGGTGTGGAAATTATTTGACGAAGTCCACCAAGAAGAAAGTTGGGTTACTTTTTAGTTTTTACCTTTTAAAGTTAACTCAATGAATAAAAATAAAAAGCTGAAATAAACACACTTTTAATTATATAAAATTAAATCATCTAACATTTTGACTTTGTTGTAACATTTAATTTGCAATTAGTAAATCAAAAACTTGAGATCAAAGTAGGATTTTGGCATGGTACTATACTGATTAAAGAGAAGCACGCTATTATGCGTAAAGCTAATAACGTGTAATCTTTCAAGTATTTGTTTAATTATTGTTAACACATTTAGTTTTTTGATTTTTCAAAAAAAAACCCACACACACACACACACACATTTAGTTTTAGTCATATAAGACGTAATGATTGACAAAAAAAAAAATGAAACCTTTAGAAAAAATGTAAATGAAATTTTCAAATTCACCTACATATTTCATGAGACTATACTTATGATGTTTGAATATATAAAATAAAATAAAAATTGAAGATAATTTTGAGTTTCGGCTTGAGATTCTTCTCTAAATCAGTTTATGAAAAAAGAACGTTGGAATAATTAAGGGAGGTCATGTAGATTTGTTGGGTGGATCGATTGGTATAACAAAAAAGGAAATGAATGGGAAAATTATGGTATCAAATTAGGTAGAGACGTTAGGCTTTTATTTTTATGTTGTAGAGTAATACACGAAAACCCAACAGAAATCATCATTAGGAATATGTAATCTTAAAGTCTAAACGTGACGAGTTAGATTTAAGCATTATGGGAGTTTGGTATGGCTGTTAATCTGTTTTCTTGATTATTTTACTTTCATCATAACCTATCCTTACAAGAAATATAAGAGAATAGAAAATTATATATAGTACCATCATGTTGATTTATACGAGGCCTACATGCTTATCTTTGTAAATCTAAAGTTTCTTACAGTATGCACTAAGCAGTATAGAAAACATTAGATTTTAAGCAATAGTTTGTTTTGAAAATTTTATTGTTTGGTAGGGTATATTTTGCAAAATTTTCAAAATCTTTTTATATTTGATTATCTTTTTATGATTTTTTTTATTTCTTTATAGATATATAATATATCTTAAATTTATGAATCGTAAAATTGTTAACTTCGAAAGAGAAAAAGGTAGTGCATCATAAGAAAAGCAAAAGAGTAATAATGAGATGAAATTTATTTTCTCTTGTGTAGGTCTTACTTTGTGTTATTGTGTTGTATAGTGAGTGATAATGATAATGGGATCCACCATAAATTATTCAATGAATATTTTTCTATAACAATTCCCTTGAAAACCAATATCATTATTTGTCATTTACGATATATAATTTTTGTTGTCTCGTTATAAATATTTTCTAATAATGTCGTATCCTAATTGAATTTTGGACTTCATTTATACTGCTGTTAATGGGACCTGGAGCTTATGTTGGGCCCTCAAGAAGCCCATAAATATAAGACTCAAGGAGCTTTTAATTTCTAAAATTTGCCTAAAGTTTTGGATATGTTCTATGATTAACGGTATATTTAAATCAAACACAAATCACGCTTACAAAAAAATGATATCTAAAATTTGTATAGTGTTATAAAAAGAATGGTATAATTTATCATTTCGATAAATATTAATAAGAACAAAATATTATACCCGGTAAAGAATGAGATATTGATGAAAATAAAATTGAGAGAGAATGAATGATTTGCTATTTCTTCTTGTTGAAGTTATAAATTGTGTGTTCTTACAAATGAAGGAAATGCATCATTTATATAGAAGATGAAAAGCATAAGTTAGTGTTTGGGAGTAGGTAAATGGGCTCCATATAGTGGAATGCATATAGTGAAATGCATTATTATAACACTCCCCCTTGGAGACCAGTTTTACTATGTTTCTTGACTCGTGTCTTTTGTTGCCTCGTTAAAAACCTTTCTAGGAAAAACCCATTGGGAAAAACCTTAGAAGGGCAAAAAGAGTGCAACTAGCATGCTCCCCCTCGAGTGATCAAGTTTATAGATTTCGCTGATGGCGCATTCCAATGTCATATATATGCTTCTTGAACACCGAGGTAGGTAGTGATTTCGTGAAGAGATCTGCAGCATTGTCGCATGATCGGACATATCTTACTTCAATGTCTTTATTCTTCTCAAGCTCTTGGGTGTATGAGAAGAACTTTGGAGGGATATGTTTGGTTCTATCACTTTTAATATATCCTTCCTTTGTTTGGGCGACGCATGCGGCATTATCTTCATATAATATTGTCGGCTCCATATTTACAAGTAATCCACTGCATGATCGAATGTGTTGATATATTGACCTTAGCCATACACATTCTCTACTTGCTTCATGGAGTGCGATAAGCTCAGCATGATTTGAGGAAGTAGCTACAAGCGTTTGCTTCTGGGAACGCCAGGATATAGCGGTGCCTCCGACCGTGAAAACGTATCCTGTTTGTGATCTCGCTTTGTGCGGATCTGACAAATATCCTGCATCTGCAAAACCAACCATTTGGCTATTTGGATTTTTAGGGTAAAACAATCCTAAATCAATCGTCCCTTGAAGATATCGGAAAATATGTTTAATCCCATTCCAATGTCTTCGTGTAGGGGACGAGCTAAATCTTGCCAAAAGATTAACAGCAAATGATATATCAGGCCGAGTACAATTCGCAAGATACATGAGGGCTCCGATTGCACTTAGGTACGGTACTTCAGGACCAAGTATCTCTTCATTTTCTTCATGTGGTCGAAATGGATCATTTTCGACATTTAGTGATCTAACGACCATGGGGGTACTCAATGGATTTGCCTCATCCATATTAAATCGTTTTAGCACTCTTTTGGTATATGTAGATTGATGTACAAATATACCCTTTTGAGAATGCTCAATTTGTAAACCAAGGCAGTACTTTGTCTGTCCGAGATCTTTCATTTCAAATTCCCCTTTTAAATATTCTGAGGCTTTCTGTATTTCTTCCTGAGTTCCAATTATATTTAGATCATCAACATAGACCGCAATAATCACAAATCCTGATGTTGTTTTCTTGATGAAAACACATGGGCATATTGGATTGTTCACGTATCCTTCTTTTGTTAAATGCTCACTGAGACGATTATACCACATACGTCCAGATTGCTTTAGTCCATATAATGATCTTTGCAATTTGATTGCACATAATTCTTTGGGTTTGGAACTTAATGCTTCTGGCATTTTAAACCCATCAGGGATTCTCATATAGATATCCGTATCTAATGATCCATACAGATAAGCAGTAACAACATCCATGAGACGCATCTCTAGATTTTCGCAAGCGGCTAGACTCATCAGGAATCTAAACGTTATTGCATCCATGACAGGAGAATAGGTTTCCTCATAATCTATCCCAGGTCTTTGAAAAAAACCTTGAGCCACAAGACGAGCTTTATATCTCGTAATCTCATTATCCTCATTTCGTTTCCGAACGAAAACCCATTTATGTCCAACCGGTCTTACATCTACAGGTGTAAGTACAATCGGCCCGAATACACTTCGTTTGTTTAACGAATCAAGTTCGGTTTGAATGGCTTCTTTCCATTTTCTCCAGTCATCCCTCTTTTTACATTCATATACGGACTGAGGTTCTGGATCTTCGTTTTCTTCATTTATCTCTTTTGACACAAGATATGAGAAAACGTCATCCATAATAACCATCTCATTTCGATTCCAAACTTTTCCATTATGAATATAGTTGATAGAGGTCTCATGGTTTTCTTTAGGTTCATGATGTTCCACATCTTCATTCGTTTCTTGATGTGATTCTTCCAAAGTATTTTCAGCTACTCTGGGAACATCAACCTTTTCAATTTCCCTTTTCTTCCTAGGGTTTTTATCTTTAGAACCAACAGGTCTTCCACGCTTCAGGCGTGTCCTAGACTCTCGTGTATCATCTGCTCTTCCAGAGTCTGTAGGAATCTCAATTCGAGCAGGAACATTTGCAGCTGGAATGTGTGACTTAGTTACTGTCTTAGTATCTGCAAAAGCATCTGGTAACTGATTCGCTATACTCTGCAAATGCATAATTCGTCGAACTTCCAGTTCAGACTGTTTCGTAGGAGGATCGAGATGTAATAAAGATGGCACACTCCACCTTATATCTTTTCCTACTTGTTTGTTTCCTCCCCCTAGAACTGGGAATTCTTTTTCATCAAAATGGCAGTCGGCAAACCGTGCCGTAAAGACATCACCAGTTTGAGGTTCTAAGTATCTTATAATAGATGGTGAATCATAGCCAACATATATCCCTAACCTTCTTTGTGGTCCCATCTTTGTACGTTGTGGGGGTGCTACAGGCACATACACCGCACAACCAAAAACCCTTAGATGAGAAATATTTGGTTCATGACCAAATACTAGTTGTAATGGGGAATACTTATGATATGCACTTGGTCTTACTCGGATAAGTGCTGCAGCATGTAAAATTGCATGCCCCCATACACTAGGTGGGAGTTTTGATCTCATGATCAACGGTCTTGCAATTAATTGCAGACGTTTAATTAATGATTCAGCCAAACCATTTTGTGTATGAACATGGGCTACAGGATGTTCAACTTCTATTCCCGTTACCATACAATAATCATTGAAGGCTTGGGATGTGAATTCACCAGCGTTGTCTAGTCTAACTCTTTTAATTGGATAATCAGAAAACTGAGCCTTTAGTTTGATTATCTGAGTTAGAAATCTCGCAAATGCCATATTTCGAGATGATAATAGACAAACATGTGACCATCTGCTGGATGCATCAATTAACACCATAAAATAGTGGAATGGTCCACATGATGGATGTATTGGTCCACATATATCGCCTTGAATCCGTTCAAGAAATTTTGGTGATTCTTTATCAACCTTTGTTGGAGATGGCCTTATGATCAATTTTCCAAGAGAACATGCAACACATGTCTTTCCATTCCCCTGATATACCTCCTGGGTTTTCAGTGGGTGACCATGTGAATTCTCTATGATCTTTCGCATCATTGAAATGCCTGGATGACCAAGGCGATCATGCCATAATGTGAAATCTTCTGGATTTCTTTTAACCACTAGATGTGATTCGATTGCATTTATATGAGTATAATGCAGTCCTGAAAGAAGTTTTGGAAATTTTTCCAATATAAGCCTTTTTCCAGATTTATCGGAAGTTACATACATATACTTTTTTCCATTTTCAGTCGCAGACTGAGTATCATATCCTTGAAGGTATATGTCTTTGAAACTCAACAAATTCCTTTTAGAATTCGGAGAAAATAAGGCATTTCTTATGGAAAACTTTGTTCCATTTGGCAACATAAAGTTGGCTTTACCAGTTCCTTCAATCAAGTCTGCAGGACCTGATATTGTATTCACAACGATTTTCGTTGGTTTTAAATCAGTGAAATATTTTCTATGTCTCAGAATAGTGTGCGTTGTTCCACTATCTGGTATACATATTTCTCTAATATTTCCTTTAGATATCATTCCGTTTGTTTTGCTTTCCATTTCATGGCATAAACAGAGACTATACAGTAGTCTCATTACAAGCATCTTGATTATCCGCAAGGTCTGTCATTTCGGCATCATCATCAAAGTCCGAAGCGTTAAGGTATGTATCACCTTCAGGGTGTTCCATAAGATTAACTTCCTTTCCTTTGCCTTTAACTGACTCTTGGTACAATTTGCAAAGGTGCAAAGGAGTACGACACACTTTGGACCAATGGCCTTTACATCCGCATCTGTAACAAACACCTTCACGCTTCTGGGTGAAATTGTCTTTCTTTTCTTTCCCTTTGAGATTTTGTTCAGACCGGACCCATTTAAATGACCGTCCTTTTGGATTATAATTTCTCCCACGGCCACGATTAAATCGACCACCACGACCCCGGTTGGTTTGATTTCCTCTCCCCGGATACCTCACATCCGTTTGTCCACGATTTTTTCCATCCATTGCGTTCACTTCAGGGACAGCAATTGTTCCTACAGGTCGAGCGTTATGGTTTTTGATGAGAAGCTCATTATTCTTCTCAGCCAACATTAGAGCCACAATCAACTCAGAAAACCTCTTGTATTTACAGTTCCTGTATTGTTCAGCAAGAACAAAATGTTCCTTATGGAATGTTAGGTAAGTTTTCTCGAGCATTTCCTCTTCGCTCACATTCTTACCACAATATTCCAATCGGGACACAATTCTTAACATGGCGGAATTATAATTATCCACCTTGTCAAAATCAAGGAACCTTAAATTTGCCCACTCATCAAGAGCATGTGGGAGAGTTATTGCCCTTTGGTTGTCAAACCTTTCTTTAAGAGCTTTCCACAGCTCTACAGGGTCTTTTGTATTCGCATAATCATGCGTTAGATTTTCATCTAGATGTTTTCTCAGAAAAATTACCGCCCTTGCCTTTGCAGGGGCAGTCGATTCTTTTTCTTCTTTAATAGTATCTAATAGAGACTGAGAATCCAGATAAAGTTCAGCATCAGTGGACCATGCTATGTAATTTTCACCAGTGACTCTGAGAGCTGGGATCTTAAGCTTTTCGATGTTTGCCATTTGTTTCTAAAAAAATAAAATCGAAAATATTATTATTAGAAATATAACATGATTTTAGAAACCATATACATTAATTAAAATCGCAATTACAAAGAACATTAAAGCATAAACAAGTAAACCGATATTCATGATAAACTCTTCGCGAGTAAATTCTCCGGCGAAGAGACCATAAATCACGGTAAGAAATACACCGATAATAAAAATCAAAAACAAACGAAACATTTTTCTTACAAAATGAGAACTAAAAATATTTTTTGTGAAATTGTTTGGAAGAAGATGAAATGTTTGAGTGATTTTGAAAGAGTGAAATATGAGTGTATTTATAGATGAAAAATACTGTTCATAGCCGTTATATAGCCGTTTTAAAGTGAAAAAATTTTAAAAATTATTTTGAAATATTTTCTTTGTGACCGTTAAAATCGGATGAGAAAGAAAAATTATTCTGAAAATATTTGATAATCAATCAGATAATTTTACCAGTTCAAATATTAATTTTAGAAAAAAACTGGTTGAATATTATATATACTAGACATAAAATTAACATAGAAGTAATAACAAGGTTATGGTGAAAAAGTCATCCAAGAGAGAATACTAAATAAATAATTAAAGCAATAGATAAATTTTCAGGGTGGTTGAACCGATCATAAATAATTAAAACAGTAAATAAATAAATTATGGTGTGTAAAACAACCATAAGAATAAATAAATAATCAGGCGGTAAACCGACCATAAATAATTAAAGCAGTAAATAAATAAATTATGGTGTGTAGAACAACCATAATAATAAATAAATAATCAGGCGGTAAACCGACCATAAATAATTAAAGCAGTAAATAAATAAATTATGGTGTGTAGAACAACCATAATAATAAATAAATAATCAGGCGGTAAACCGACCATAAATAATTAAAGCAATAAATAAATAAATTATGGTGTGTGAAACAACCACATGGAATTATTATGGAGGCGGTAGTCCGCACACCAAATGGTACAATAAGTATGCGTATGAAAATTGATCTTTTTAGAGTGATCGTGCTGATAACGTGTTATAAAAAGAATGGTATAATTTATCATTTCGATAAATATTAATAAGAACAAAATATTATACCCGGTAAAGAATGAGATATTGATGAAAATAAAATTGAGAGAGAATGAATGATTTGCTATTTCTTCTTGTTGAAGTTATAAATTGTGTGTTCTTACAAATGAAGGAAATGCATCATTTATATAGAAGATGAAAAGCATAAGTTAGTGTTTGGGAGTAGGTAAATGGGCTCCATATAGTGGAATGCATATAGTGAAATGCATTATTATAACATATAGATATTAAATAAATAATGACATTACTTAGTTAGATAATCACATATCATTAACAGAAAAAAATATTTATAAGGAAAAAGAAAAGAGAGAGCGAAATATTGCATTTTGCCGCATCAAGTAATCGCCGTGTAACTACCATCGCTCTTATTTCTTCTTCTTCTTCTTCGTGAAGCTGTTGAATCTGTCCAGATCCAAAGCTTTTTTCCCCCGGCCAGTTCAACGATCGCATTTTCACCGGCGACGACGAGCGCTATTGGAGACGATGAAGCAGCTTCACAAGCAAATGAGCTCGAAGCGCGACGACGAGACGATTCCCATGAGCCAATCCAGTCCTTACTCTCCCAAAGCCTTAAAGCATCCCAGATCTCTCCCTAGATCGCTCCACTATCTCTTCCGTGAACAAAGACTCCTATTCATCCTCGTCGGGATCTTGATCGGATCCACTTTCTTCATCCTCCAGCCTTCTCTCTCCCGTTTAGGCGCCGCCGAATCCACCTCGCTCATCACCAGATCTGTTTCCTTGGCTTCCGTGGATAATTACACGCCTCCTAAAATGAGTTTCAATTACGGCGGAGGCGGTAGTAAGACCGGTCGGGTTCCCGTCGGTATTGGAGGACGGAGATTGAGGATCGTGGTGACCGGTGGAGCTGGATTCGTTGGTAGTCATCTCGTTGATAAGCTTATCGGAAGAGGAGATGAAGTGATCGTGATTGATAATTTTTTCACGGGAAGGAAAGAGAATTTGGTTCATCTATTCTCGAATCCTAGATTTGAGCTTATTCGACACGATGTTGTTGAGCCAATTCTCCTTGAGGTCGATCAGATTTACCATTTAGCTTGCCCTGCATCACCTGTTCATTACAAGTATAATCCAGTGAAGACTATCATATCCTTTTCATTACTTAATACATTTTGCATCGTTTTGCTGCTCGTGAATCGTGATTTGCTTCCTCAATGCTAGTTCTGATATACTTTAGAAATCTCTTACAACTATTATGATCTTTCGTGATGAAATGGTTCCATTTGGATAATGATGATATGAGGATCCTTAACGATTGTGTTACAAGACAAATGTAATGGGAACTCTCAATATGTTGGGTCTTGCTAAGAGAGTTGGGGCAAAGTTTTTGCTCACCAGCACAAGTGAAGTCTATGGCGATCCGCTTGAGCATCCGCAGAAGGAGACGTATTGGGGAAATGTGAACCCAATCGGTGAGTTGGAAAATTCTGTATTTGCTCGTGAGTTCATGAGATTATATTATGAACGAGAGGATGATCACTAATTGCTGATATCTTTTTGTAGGTGAGAGGAGTTGCTATGATGAAGGAAAGCGTACTGCAGAAACCTTGGCCATGGATTATCACCGAGGTGCAGGTGTCGAGGTAAATTCTGATCAGCATCCCATGGATTTTATACTTGCAACTCTTAGCACACTTGATGGAGAAATTATACAGTTCGCAACTCATACTCGCTAACACATGGCTTTTTGTATTAGTTAGTTTCCAAACCATCACCTCTGTTTGTGAAGATGCTTGCATTTGATGATTTTGTTTCTTCTTTTTGTGTTGAGTGTTGGAATGTTTACAACTGATGACGATTTTCCCAAATCAAAGATATATGAGTCGTCTCTAAGTACCTTTTCAAATTTCAGGTTAGGATTGCTCGTATTTTCAACACGTATGGACCCCGAATGTGCCTTGATGATGGGCGTGTTGTTAGTAACTTTGTTGCCCAGGTTTAGCTCTTTCACCAACAGAAAACAACTCGTTTTCCTATAAGTCTCGAAAAAAACACTCTGACAGAGCTATGTTTTATTTCTGTGGCAGACCATCCGCAAACACCCAATGACTGTTTATGGTGATGGAAAACAAACTCGAAGCTTTCAATATGTTTCTGACTTGGTACACAACAACCTCTGTTTCAGTCCATTCTGCTGTATAATTGATTTCTCCAAGCTGTAAAAAATATATATTGCCTTGATATATACCAAAATCTATCTTTCTACTAGGTGGAGGGACTTGTAGCTTTAATGGGTAACGATCATGTTGGACCCTTCAATCTTGGTAACCCAGGAGAATTCACAATGCTTGAGCTTGCAGAGGTTTGCTTTACTTTTACCGTCTTCCTTTTTCTTCCCCTACAAAAAGAGAAATGCAATCCAGATGGGAAAATTTAGCTCTGGTTAATGGGTTCTTTTGGTTTGGTTCACGCAACGCAAATTTCCGTGTATGAAATGAGAACTTGTGTGCGCAGGTGGTTAAAGAAGTGATCGACCCAAGCGCGACCATAGAGTTCAGACCGAACACAGCCGACGATCCTCACAAGAGGAAACCAGATATAAGCAAAGCAAAGGAACTTCTGAACTGGGAACCAAAGATCTCTCTGCGAGAGGGTCTGCCTCGTATGGTCAGCGACTTCCGTAACCGAATCTTGAACGAAGACGAAGGCAAAGGTCTCTAACTCAGTCACACAATGATTTCTATAATGTATAGTCTCTTTTTCAAGAGCTCTCTGCTAAATCTTTTTGTTCCTTCTTCTTCTTGTTTCTCTGTTTTTTTTTTGTTCTTTCACCAAGACACAACTTACTACTCTCATAACTAGCTGATATTTTTGGTTGTCCTATATGGATTTTGCTATTGGGCCAGTCACTAGTGCTTAGTGGAAGTGATTATTATATTTCTCTCTTTTCATAAAAAAATTAGACGTAGTCTTCACATTATATTTGTGCAAACATGCATTTGCATAATTTCTAAAATATGGAAAAAAATCAATTATAACTGTGCAAATGGATTGATAAGTTTTTCAATAAATCGAGGCATTTATACATATTACATACGTAGAAAAGGAAATGTAGCTGAAAATGGCAAACTGATTGAGCTATAAAATTTTCCACTTTAGGTTTTGTTCAACAGAGTGATTCAGTTTGTTAGAACTTGAAATATAAGGAAACCAATCGCTTTATAAACATCTATATTCATTCTCCTTTGATCCTTTCTCTACCTAGTAAAAAAAAAAGAAAAATTAAAA